>JANUWF010001016.1:1200000-1585000 GCA_026120185.1 Voacanga thouarsii | reverse complement strand
TGCCAAGACCACTCCATATTTTTCTTGAAAAAAGAAAAATAATCTTAGTAAATGTAATGCCATTCAAAATCTATATTCTAATGTATGATAACATTGAATCATATTCTGGCTTTATTTAAAATCCATTAGGGAGTAGAAAGGATCATGCATAAGTATATCTTCCATCAGAGGAACAACATCAAAAGCAGTCTCTTGAGTAGGCAGATGAAATTGGAAATCCAAAACAATATGTTCAAAACATCCACTAATTCATATCACAATAAGTCAAAAGAAGTTCAGTTTCATTATCAAGTATATTTCTAGATGAAGAAGACGGGTAAAAAGTAAAAAAAAAAAAAATCCTCAAAAGTATCTCACATGAAATCAAAAGGAAGTGGTTGGCTTGGAAAGAAAAACACATCAAAATCTTCTTCTTTGAAAACCAATTCAAAATTTGACCACCTCTCAAACAAATTACTACTCTCTATCTCTAAGAAAGAGAACCGAAGAAGAAAACCCGGTCCCTTTGTGGTTTTTTGAAGTCCACTAATGATTGATGATTGAGAGAGCAAATTTTGCATGAAGGAAGAAAAACTAAAGAAATATATATATCTGTGCGAGGAAGAAGAGACGCCATAAATAGCAATAGTTTAATGTGAATGCATTAATTGATTGGTGCCTTGGAGTTCATGCACCGTCGCATGAATTAAATTGGCCAACTCATGCACGAATGTATATTGGTTTATGTATATATCCATCTTAGATTACTGTATTTTTAGAGTTCGTGAGCCGTCGAAGAAAACGAGGGGAGTGAGGACTGAGGAGAGAAAAAGAAAAGAAGGAGGAGGTAGATGACAGGTGGAGGGAGGGAAGAGGGGAGGGAGGACTGAGGAGAGAAAGAGACAAGGAAGAATGCAAAAAGACAAGGGAAAGGGATTAACACCAACCTTAAATAGCTGACGAGACTGCTCATGATGAGTGTCATATTTTGATTTTCTTCTTCTTTGTATTTTTACTACCTCAAAAGAGATGATATTTTCTCTTATATGATTTATGGTTAAATGTTCACTTTAATAATTGCTATTAAATTTGTACATGTACAATCAAATTCTGAACTTAATTATCACTTTAATACTTCCTGCAGCATGTGAAGTAAGGGGATAACTTTAACTATCTTGAATTGTTTGAAAAATTACACTAGTTTTAAGATGGGCCCATTAAAGGCGAATTTGTAGGTGAGAGATCCCACAAGATTAGTGTATGTTACATATTAATTCCATTTTTATAAAATTGTATAACACTTTAATTTTTGTTTATATTTTCACATTCGAATTATTCAGGAAGATGTCCGAGTAATGAAGTCGCAGTACTCTTAGATGGAGAAAGAGGGGAAAAGGATGAAGAGGACTTTGGAAAAAAAGGATAAGAAGATGTCTGCATTGATTGAAATGAATCGCATGGTGATGCAACATCTGAACTTACAAGTGCCCTCCATTCCCTCTTTTGACTCTGATGATTCTGACCAGGATGACCCTGGCTCTTCAGCAGCGGATGATAGTTAGATTGGTTTTATTTTTCATGTGGATGTTAAGTTTGGATCACTTTGTTTATGAATTTAGTATTATTATGAATTTATATTTGTTATTTTTAGATACTTTGATGATATATGATTATTTGTGTATTTGGACTCTAAACAAATTATGGAATTTTGTGGTTTGCTAAAACAATTGTGGTGAATGTGTTTTGCAGTTGTGCATTGTGTGGCGGGAATATGATTTGAGACGTTGTAGGAAGTGTGTTGTGCATGTGTGCAGGGAGTATGATACTCAAGAATATTGTAGGTTGTGTATAGTGCATATGTGTGTATGGATAGTGGATTATAAACGTTATAGGTTGTTTGTTGTGTATATGTCTGGGGAATGTGATTCGAAACTATGTAGGTAGGGAGTGTGATGGGGATTGTGCATGTTTGTTGTGCATATTGGTAGCTATGGAATCGTGAATAGATAAATGTAATAAGTTTTGAAAGCTGAAATTATAGACAATATGTTATTACGAATTTTGATTTCGTGGCAAATTCGTGGCAATCTACTACGGATTTGCCACGGGTAATAGTAGTAATGGATGTCATCCGTAGCAAATCTATGACAAATTAGATAATATAATGCATATTGATTTCATGGTAAATTTATGGCAATCTGTTACGGATTTGTCACGGAACATAATACCAATGGATGTCATCCGTAGCAAATCCGTGATTATCTGTCACAGATGTGCCACAAACAATTATTCTTCATATTTATTCCATGACAAATTGTCACGGATTTGTCACGAATGGGACCCGCTTGAGTACCGTCCGTAGTAATCTGTCACGAATTTGTCACAAATAATTATTTGGATATTGACTCCGTGCCAAATCTGTGGTAGATTTGTCACGGATTTACTACGGAAGATAGTACCAATGAATTAATCCGTGACAAATCCTTGACAATCTACCATGGATTTACCACGAATGGGACCTATATGAGTATTGTTCGTGGCAAATTGCCAGGATTTGCCACGAACAGCTTATTTGCATATTGTTCCCGTGACAAATCCGTAACAGATTGAGACGGATTTGCCATGATTTTCTTGCAATATTCTCCCTGAAAGGTACTACCAACTTGAACAATCCGTCGCAAATCCTTGGCAAATTGTCACGGAAAAAGAGTTCCCTAACAAAAAAAATGCTTACCGATGAAGGTATTTTTCACTGACAAATTTCGTCATAAATCCGTGGCAAATTTCAGTTTAGTCACGGATTTGTCTGTGGTAAATTGGCAGATTTCTTATAGTGAACTTCAATCGATAAGCCACATTCACAATCCTCTCGACAATAGGGAATGGTCCAACGTACCTTAGTGCCAACTTCTTCTCTTGTCCTCTGGTTTCCAATTATCGTTGTGGAGTAAACTTCAAGAATACATGATCTCCTTTTACAAACTTCAAATCTCTCTTGCGTCAATCCACATAGTTTTTATGTCTACCCTAAGTTGCCTCCAACTTGACTTTGATCATTTCCACAGCCTGTCGAATTTTTTCAAGATCAAAAGCATCATGTTCATTCGTTCTCCATCCTAAACTTTTCCAATACAACGGGGACTAACATATCCTTCCATACAAAGCTTCAAACGGAGCTATTCTAATTATTGATTGATAACTATTATTGTATGTGAATTCTGCATACGCCAAATTTATCAATCCACTTAGTTCCAAAATCCAAAGCGCAAGCCCGCAACATGTCTTCCAAAACTCTATTCACTCGTTCGGTCTGTCCATCCATTTGTAGGTGCACTATTGTGCTGAACTTTAGTGTTGTCCTATATCTCTATTGCAGTTTAGTCCAAAACTTTGAGATAAATTTAGAATCTTGATTTGACACAATATTAGAGGGTACTCCATAAAGTCTAATTACTTCATTCATATAGATCTTACTTAACTTTTCTAAAGAATCCTATTGGTTAATGGGAATGAAATGAGCGGACATAGTCAGTTGATCCACTATTACCCATATAGTATCTTGTTATCCTACTACTATGGGTAATCCTATAATGAAATCTATAATAATTTCATCCCATTTTCACGATGGAGTAGGTAATGGCTATAATAACCCTCTAGGTCGTTGTTGATCGGCTTTCACCTGCTGACAAATTAAACATCGAGTTACAAAGTCTGAAATGTCCTTCTTCATACCAATCTACCAATAATGCCGTTTCAAGTTGTAATATATCTTTACGACTCCTAGATAGATGGTATACTTACTTCGATATGCTTCCGTTAAAATATCTTGTCTCATTGCAGATTGTTTCGGAATACAATATCAATCTCGGTAACAAATAATCCCATCATTGTTCTTTCAGAACTCACCTTCTCCCTTATTCGCCTCCTTTTGCACTAACTTTTGCAACTCTTCATCTTTATCTTACTCTCCCTTCAACTGTTGTAGGAAAATAGGTTGAATGGATATATTACTTATTCTTATTTCTTCGTCTACTGCAAATACTTATAATTCTGGAATTTGTAGCATCCGAAGAGTTGATAAATTCGCCTTCCTACTGAGGGCATCTACTACTATATTTACCTTTCTCGGTTGATATTTAATTGGACACCAAAATTCTTCTAAAAATTCCAGCCACCTACATTACCTCATGTTCAAATCCTTTGAGTAAAAACATATTTCAAACTCTTATGGTCGGTGAAGACTTCAAATTCAACTCCATACAAATAATGTCTTCATTTCTTAAAAACAAACACAATAGCTGCTAACTCCAAGTCATGTGTAGAGTAGTTTTCCTCATGATGTTTCAATTTTCTAGAGATATAAGCTATCACCATTCTCTCCTACATCAATACTCCTTCCAATCCTTCCTTCGATGCATCCCTATACACCTCATAAGGTTTGTCCATTATCGGCAATACCAAAACAGGAGTAGAACTTAACCTTTTCTTCAGTTCCTGGAAACTTCTCTCATACTACTCGGTCCAAACATAAGGAACTTTCTTTTGGGTGAGTCAAGTCAAGCTATCTTAGAAAAGCCCTCAATAAACCTTCGATAATATTCTGTTAATCCCATAAAATTTCGTATTTCGGTTAGAGTCTCGGGACGTTTCCAATTGGTTATTGATAGGGGCTAAAATCATAATTATTTTACTAGTTATTTGAGGTCGTTTCGAGATACATTTATTGTAATAACTACACATGTTCCTTCATATTTGATATTTTTCTTGTGAAAAGTGTTTTTGGCAAATATGTACAGATTTAAGTTAAAGTTAAGCAGAAACTAAAAAAAATTCAAAATGTACCTAGCGCCGGGCCCAGCCAAGGAACCAGGCGTCGGGTCCATTCTGTTGAACAGAAGAAATCGAACCAAGCTTTAGGGGAAATTCCATAACAGACCTAACGCCATGTCGAGTAAGTGTACCTATCCCTGAGTCCATTTTGTCCAGCCACCAAAAATAGAGCAAAACTCCAAAGGAAGAATAGAGTGCACTTGGCGCCAGGTGGCCCGACTGTACCTAGTACTAGGTAGGCTCTGAAGGGCGAATATTCTACATACGAAATTAGGAATTATCCAATAATTTTGGTATTTTCCGAATCCTACTCGGCCAAGACTTTCTAAGCCACGAATTCAACATCTAAGAGGCCTATATAAGCACAAGAAAATACAAGAGAAAAGGGATATACCTAGATACAATAGGAAGAGGTGGATTCATAAGCAAAAATTTCAAATCACTCATTAAAAGAGGAATTCACCCAATCAAGGAGGATTGTTTAAGAGAGCCTTCAAGAAAGAAGAAAGAGTATTGTCTATGAGTGTTTTTTCTTCTCTTTATCTTCTTTTCCTAAACAATGATATATTCAATATTCTTATTGTAATTTAATATTATTTTGGGATTCATGATTTTGTGGTAATTTAGTTATTTGATCAATTCTTTATCATCTTTGGTGTTTGATTATTTGATATTATTAGTTATTGATACGAGTTCTTCTAATTGACTTAGACAAAACGATATTAGGAGTCTCATTGCACTGATTTCATAATTGTTAAATCTTAATGGATTAGAACAATGAAGTTAGGATTTTAAAACTAAGTGATCAAATGTTAAGTTGATTTCGCTTTAACAGAGGGTCATTAGCTAATTCATGTTTTTAAGGAAATGAGATTCATGTATATTTTGGTTAGAATGACTTGATTGACAAATCTGCTAATTGAATCAAAATATATAATGATGAGCTTAATGTATGTTTTGGTTATGTTAGCTTGATAGACAAATTTGTTAATATTAATCAAAATATAGTATTTCATGGATTGACAAACGAAGTGGAATTTATCTAAATAGATTCATGACTTAACAAACAATTGGATTTTACTATGCATTCCTTTATATTGCCAAGATGATAATTAATTGAGAGAATTGCTAGTTAGTTCTTTATCATGTTTTCTAGAATAATTGTCTAAATGGCATAAACCTATATCTTTGAGTTGTAAATATATTTCTTTATTTTTCTTTTTATTCTTTTATCACTTTATTTGGGTTGGTTAAAATAATTAATAAAAAATGATTAATATGTACTTGTTCCTTTGAGAATTGATACTTATTAATTCCCTATGCTATACTTGTGATGAGTATACTTACTCGTATGTGTATTTTGGAATTAATATTTTAATTAAAACTTGACTAAGGGATGGATTTAAATTTGATAATTTTTATACACCTAAAATTTACGCATCAAGTTTTTGGTGCCGCTGCCGTGGAATAATATCATGAAAGTTTGGATTTTGTTGATTTAACCATATTAATATGTTAATATGTTTATATGTGAATATGTATATATGTTCCTTGTATGACTAGGTGCCATATTTTGTTTTCTTGTATACTTGTACTTTAATGTCTCTATAAATTGTAATTCCTTATAGCTTCAGTTGTAAATTGTTTAACTTGTAAATTCTATAATCTCACAATTTTCTGTCTTGTGTAGACCTTGCTTTTAGCTTATGACACGACGATCCAAAGCCGATATAGTTGACCTTGATCTAGAAATCGAGAGAACTCTTACCAGGGTTCGAAAGGTTATAAGCGAAATGGTAAGGAAAGAAATGGAGGTGAATCAGCCCAACAATGGTGGTAACGGTGGAGTTAATAGGCAGATTATGAACAACTTTGTAAAACCCGCAATCTCAGGTACGAGCTCTAGTATCACGAAGCCTAAGATAGAGGCCCGCAATTTTGAGATAAAACCCAACGTAATCTAAATGATCGAGAATATGATCCAATTTGATGGGTTACCTGAGAAAGATCCCAATACCCACCTTGTGAGCTTTCTAGAAATTTGTGACACATTTAAAATGAATAGTGTTTCTGAGGATGCCATCAAACTAAGACTTTTCCCTTTTCCTTAAGAGATTGAGCAAAATCATGGTTAAAATCTTTGCCCACCAAATCCATTACTACTTGGAATGTGTTAGCTGAAAAATTCTTGGCCAAATATTTCCCACCTGCTAGAACATCCAAACTTAGGATTGATAATTTTGCTTTCCAACAATTAGAGCCTGAAAACCTTTATGAGTGTTGGGAGAGGTTTAAGGAAATGCCGAGAAAATTTCCTCATCATGGATTTGAGTTGAGAATGTAAATGCAGATCTTTTACAGTGGGTTGAGTTTTACTACGAGGGAATTAGTTAATGCATTGTAGGAGGCTCCATCAATTCCAAAATCTTGAAAGAGATATTTGATCTGATTAAAAATTTGGCTACGATTAACTATAGTTGGGGGAGTCCACGATCTAAAGCTCGTGTATATGGAGTACACAAGGTGGATGCAATGGCTGCGTTTGAGGCAAAGATGGAAGTACTCACGCAGAAAATAGATCAATTGGTGATGCCTCCTTCCCAAGGGCAGCTAATGAGTGTGAATTGTGATTTTTATGGGGAAGGGCATCTAAACTATGACTGCCAAAATATGGGGTCTTCACAGGAAGCATTGGAACAAGCGGCGTTTGTAGCTAATAGTTGGCAAGGTAATAATCCTTATAGTAATACTTACAACCCAAATTTGAGGAATCACCTTAATTTTTCATGGAAAAGTCAAACCAACCTCAGCAAGCTTCTTCAAATTTTGGGATGCAAAGGACTCAACCACCACTGTCGTACAATACCTCACCGACTAAACCATCATTGGAGGAGCTGGTCAACCAACTGGTAAGTAGAACGGAAACACGATTCCAAGGAGTCGATGCAACAACGAGAAACTTGGAGGAGTCCATGTGCAACCTTGAAGGTCAAATACGACAGCTAGTCAAACTCCTTAGTGATCATCAATCGGGATCACTTCCAAGCAACACGGAGACCAACTCATAGGACCAAGACTTTAGGAAATGCTGATTTTGCACTACTTTAGTTATTGAACAATCTTTTTAATTCTCGTTTGTTTTTATTTATTTGGCTCTTATTCTTAATTGCTAGACTGTATTCTTTTCATGAGTTTGTGTTTTTTTCTTTGATTCCATTTAAATTCCAATAAAAAAAGTGATTTTTCGGTTAGAGCTGACCTGGCGCGAGCGCAACCTGTGGCCCAGGAGTCAGGCTAGCACAGCCTAATAGTAACTGCGGGCAAAATAGGCCCGGCACCGGGCCCGTTGGGCCACCGCACTAAAATCGGCCCTCTTAGCCATTTAGTTCAAAAATTTTTTCATCCCTCTCAAATTTTCTCTCAACCTATCGTCAGGTTCATCTTCAAAACACCGCCGAATCACTTTCTAAACCTCCAAATCATTTCTCAAATACAAAACCCTCACTTTGTTCTTGAAAATTTTGATCAAAACAAAGAAAAATCCAACATTTTCATCCAAAACCTATTTTTCAATCCTTCCATTGGGGGCACAATTTTTTCAATCTTTTTGCATAGAATCATTGCCCATGCATTGGAGATCATTGTGGTATGAATTTCTACACTTTCTACGGTTAAATTTTTTCTTATAAATTTTAGGTAGTTTTCTATGACTTTTTAGGCGAAAATTCTTGAATATTTTTTGGTGAAGGATTTGATTTTTAAGATTACTTTCTTTATGCTTTCATTGGCATGAGAATATCATTAATACTACTTTATGATTAATGCCATTGACATTTTACATCTTTTTGGAAGTGATTGAGAATGCATTCTTTGTGAGTAATTTTTGGGATAAAGGATACATGTTCATGTTTAACTTAGCCTTGTGCTTATAAGCTTTACATTGTGATGTAAATGGTATGGCTCATTGAGAATTGTGATTCTGAGCTAAATATTAATTCATTGAGTACTATTGAACATTGTGGATTTGATTAAGCTTGTTGATATTTTGTTTGGATTGGCATATGGCTATCTTTCTTGCAGGTTTGTTGGTGGGGGTTGAGTGGTGTATTATTACCTATTTTGTGGTGTTTTGTGTTGAGTTGGTGGTGGTGCTAAATGGTGTTGTAGTTGCGAGAAGGTTGAGAGTTGAGCATTGGTTGTAAAAAGTGAGTTGAGAGAATCATATTTTTCCGTTCTACCGTTTTTCTTCATCCTTCCATTATGTCTAGACGACCTAGAAGGTTAGCCCCGGAGGCTAAGAGAGCTTGAGATGCATCTTTCCTCACACCTTTCTTTGAGCCTTTACCTACCCAGCCTACCCAATTTTCTAATCCTATGTGTCAAATCTAGTATGACAGGCACCAACACAATAAGATTATAGTAGGAAAGCCTTACAAGCCTTCTTTAGCTAATTCCCTAGAGCTTTCTACTATCTTTAGGCGCCTAGGATGGGAGCTCGTTATTAGAATGGAAGGTCCTTATTGTCCTATGTGCGTGAGAGAGTTTTATGCCAACATGCAGGATAGAAAGAAAAATATCATCCAGGTCATCTCCACCATGGTCAAAGGGATTCCTATTGAGTTTAACATGACTAGACTAGCACGAATTTTGGGCGTCCTTGATGAGGGGCCATGGATTGCTCTAGACCATAATAACTAAAGGTCGTATCTATGCCTACATGGGATGTGACGGCTGTAAGGGATAGTTTTCGTATGAGAAAGAAAGGGCAAATAGGTCAAATCGATTATTACTCAAACAATGACCTTGAGGCATAGATACGAGATGTTGTTCATTCACTCTATGCGAGATGTTGTTTCCTCTAACATTGCAGCCAAAGCTCTTAAATTCCCTTTGGTTATTATATGTATTCTGAGAGACTTTGGAGTACAGTTGGACAGAGAGTTATGCGACCCTACTATTGACCGTGACCTAGTGATGGAGCATACTTTGGTTCAGTGTAGATATCGCTATAATGAAAGGGCCAAGAGGTGGAAGAGGCCGTATGCGGTGCAGTACCTGGGAAGGGAGGAGCTTCCCCCTGTTGAGGAGGAGAAAGAGGAGCCACTACTAGACTTGCCCCTCGTGCCACTAGCTCTCATTTATGTACTGATTTTAAAGCACAAATGGAGGCTCAGATGGAGAGCTAAATGACTATCCTCCTCCAGCTTTGCGATTCCATTGTCGACATTCGTCACTGCTAGGACGTTCAAGATCAAAAGTTAGCTACTTTGATCCAACAAGTTACTGGTGCATCTTGACAATGATGATGATGAGGATGACTCTTGACTTACTCTCTTGTATTTTATTTTATTTTATGTTATTTCTTTTCTTTTGAATTTTAATGACCTTTACTAGCTTTTAGGTAACTTTTCTTTTATTTTATTTTCGCTTTCTTTTTCTAGCTTTATGTTTTTCTTTGCTTTGTTTTTTTTTAAAGTAGGTACCCTTATGACGTCTCTTGCAATGATTCGTCCTTTTGGTAGATTCAAACATGGTGGTACTACGATGTAATAGAAGTATCTTCTTCACTTTCTTCTTCTTCATCATTAATTTTGGTCTTTTTAGCTGTACTTTTATTGTTATATTTTTTGCCATTGAGGACAATATCCAGTTTAAGGGGGGGGAGAATGAGGTTGAAGAAGTACTTTTCCATATCATTTTTGTGAAAAATTTAATTCTAGTAGTTTTCATTGTTAAGCAAGGTTATAATTCTTTTTCTTACTTAGATATAAGTTTTGATATTCGTTAGATGGACTTTGATGAAATTGGTTTTATTGGATTGGATATTTTGCAAGACTTGAGAATTTTAATTAATCTTGTTTATGTATTGGTGTTTGAATATTATTTGACTCATCTAGTTTGAATATGGAGGATATGATAAATATATGAAGAGTTTATTGACTAACTCTTGCATTATAAGTTTAAATTTTACTAGCTTTGAGATGTGATGAGGAATGTGAGTTGATAAAAGATCTTTGAGAGGAAAGATTGTGGAAGAAATTGTGAAACACTCTTGTGAAGATTGAAGAAAAAATGAGTTAGTTGTTTCTTCTTTGAAGATGAGAAAAAATTTGTTTTTGCTTGTTATGAGGGTCAATGCGGATAGTAAAGAGAAATCCACTTTTTTGAGGCTATGAATTACCAAGAGCAAAAGAAAGGAATATTATTGAAACAATGATGAGTGATGGCTAAAAGGGAGCCAATACGGTGTGTGAAGAGAAATCCATACACTTGAAGCTATAAATTCCCTAAGTCATTGAAAAAAATAGAGAGAAAAAAATTGAAGTACTTTCCTTACATCATGACTTAAGTTGTGCAGTTTTTGGATTTATAATGCTTGAGTAGGTAGATAGCTTGACTTATATGATTAATGTTATCTATATTTTAACTTGAAGGGTGAAATAAGTTTCTTAGACTAAGGTATACACTTGATTAATTTGACTTTAACAGTTTTGTGGTATCTTGTCAAAAGTTTCAAAGTTTGTATTGTTTTCAAATGGTATGAATGATAAGAGTTGTATCTCAAGTTTGAAGGGAATACATAATCTTTACAATGGTAAATAAATTTTTAAATAAATAAAAACTTGTATTTTCTTAATGATTTTTCTTGGGGTAAAGTGTTTTACTTTAGGACAGGCAAATGTTTAAGTGTGGGGGTATGTGATAGAGGCTAAAATTGTCATTATTTTACTAGTTATTTGAGATTGTTTTGAGATATATTTGTCGTAATAACTAGGCATATTCCTTCCTATCTGACATTTGCTTGTGAAAAGTCTTTTTGACAAATATGTGTAGATTTAAGTTAAAATCGAGCAAAAAGTGAAAAAATTTCAGAATGTACCTGGCTTCAGGCCCAGTCAAGGGACTAGACGCTGGATCCATTTTGGTCGAACAGAAGAAACCGAGCCAAGCTTCAAGGGAAATTCCAAAACAAACCTAGCGTCATGTCTGGCAAGTGTACCTGGTGCTGGGTCCATTCTGTCCAATCACAAAAAATAGGGCAAAATTTTAGAGGAAGAACAGAGTGTACCTAGCGCCAGGTGGCTCAACTGTACTCGGCACAGGTAGGCTTTGGAGGGCGAATATTCTGTGCATCAAATTAGGAATTGCTCAATGATTTTGGTATTTTTCGAATCCTACTCGGCCAAAACTTCCTAAGTCACGAATTCAACATCCAAAAGGCCTATAAAAGCACAAGAAAACATAAGAGAAAAGGGATTTACAAAGATACAATAAGGAGAGGTGAATTCATAAGCAAAAATTCTCAATCACTCATTGAAGGAGGAATTCACCCAATCAAGGAGGATTGTTCAAGAGAGTCTTCAAAGAAGAAAAAAGAGGCTTGTCTATGAGTGTTTTCTTTTCTCTTTGTCTTTTTTTCCTTAAACAATGATGTATTCAATGTTTTTATTATAACTTAACATTATTTTGGAATTCATAATTTTGTGGTAATTTTGTTATTTGATCAATTCTTTATCATCTTTGGTATTTGATTACTTGATATCATTAGTTATTGATGTGAGTTCTTCTAATTGACTTAGACAAAATGATGTTAAGAGTCATTGCATTGATTTCATAATTATTAAATCTTAATGGATTAGAACGATGAAATTAGGATTTTAGAACTAAGTGATCAAATGTTAAGTTGATATCGCATTGACATAGGGTCATTAGCTAATTTCATGTTTATAAGGAATTGAGATTCATGTATATTTTGGTTAGGATGGCTTGATTGACAAATCTGCTAATTGAATCAAAATATTTAATGATGATTTTAATGCATATTTTGGTTATGTTAGCTTGATGAATAAATTTGTTAATATTAATCAAAATATAGGATTTTATGTATTGACAAATAAAATAGAATTTATCTAAGTAGATTCATGACTTGACAAATGATTGAATTTTACTGTACATTCTTTCATGATGCCAAATGATAATTACTTGAGAGAATTGCTAGTTGGTTCATTATCATGTTTTCTAGACTATTTGTCTAAATTGCCTAAACCTACATCATTGAGTTACATATATATTTCTTTATTTTTCTTTTTATTCTTTTCTCACTTTATTTTGGTCGGTTAAATAATGAATGAAAAATGATTAATGTGTACTTGTTCATTTGAAGATCGATACTAGTTAATTCCCTATGCTATGCTTGTGATGAGTATACTTGCTCGTATGTGTATTTTGAGATTAATATTTTAATTAAAACTTGACTAAGGGATGGATTTAAATTTGATGATTTTAATACACCCAAAATTTATGCATTAGTTACCGCTTCGACTTTTGCAGGATCCACCATAACCCCGTCTTTAGATATTACATGTCCCAAGAATGCTACTTTTTATAGCTAAAACTCACACTTACCTCCTCCTGAATCCGAATGTGATAATATCACTGCCTCAAGTCTAACTTTGAAAAACATCCTGCTCTTTGTAACTAGTCAAACAATTCATCAACCATGAGTAGTGGATATTTATTCTTCACCATCACTGTATTCAACCCTCGACAATCGATACACATCCGTAGTGACCCATCCTTCTTCTTAACAAACAATATAGGTGCTCTCTAAAGTGAAGTACTAGGCCGAATGAATCTTTGCTCCATTAATTCCTATAATTGTTTCTTAAGTTCCTGTAGTTCTGTAGGTGCCATTCTATAAGGAGTTCTTGAAACTAGTTCTGTTGTTGGCACTAAATCAATAGAAAAATCTACTTCTCTCTCTGGTGGTAACTCTTTCAATTCTACTAGAAAAATATCTAAATACTCATTCACCATAGGGACATCTACGGGTTTCTTAACCTCTCCTGGCTTATTAATCACATAAGCCAAGTATCCAGTACACTATTTCCTAATCATCTTCCGGGCCTTGAGTTCCAATATAAAAGCATTACTTTTCCTTCCAACCTCACTTACAAATTCTAATATAGGTTTCTCAAGTTGATGGAATTGTACTACTTTATGTCTACAGTCAACTTGAGCATGATGCTAAGATAGCCAGTCCATGCTTAAGATAGCATCGTAGTCCTCTATGGGTAAACATATTAAATCTCCTTCCAAAATTTCATTCTCTACCAAGACCTTACATCCTTTATATATTTTCTCACTATTCATTTGCTTTCCCAATAAGGAACTAATAACCATTTCATAGGAAGTTTCTTCCCTTTTAATCCCTATAGTATCAAGAAATAACTTAGCAACAAAGGAATGTATAGAGCCGGGATCTACTAATACTTTAGCATCATTCAAAACTAATAAGCGTACCTTCCACTACGGTGGCATGATTATCCATCTTTTCTAATATAACCACTCGAGCATTCATTTGTGGCTTGGCAGGCCTGGTAGCAAGTCTGGGTCTAGAGGTAGAAGCTTGTTATGGGTTCCCTCTTCCTAGTCCTGATCTCTGCCCTTGATTATTTTCACCTGGTCAACTCCATCCTCCTATCCTTCGAGGGTGAGGGCAACTGAAACTTTTATGCCCTACTTCCCTATAGTTAAAGCATCTAAGAGAGGGTTATCTTCCAATCGGGTTTCCCTTCCTCTGCATTTTTCCTTCCTTCTACCATCGGGACCTTCCAGATCGCTTCTGATTCATACCCCGAAACCCACTTTGATTTTTTTCACCCGCTTGTTCAATATTAGTCATTTCTGTCCTAGAAGCCATCTCTACTGCAGCATTATAACTTGTAGGAGCCATGCTTGCCAGTACTCTTTTTAACTTTGGTCGTAGGCCTTTTATGAAATGTCTAATCCTGTCCACCTCTGAATATACTAGAAGTGGACACTATTTTGATAGTCTAGTGAATTCCGTGGTATATTGCCTCACAGTATGATCTCCCCATAGAAAAACTTGAAACTCGTCCTCCTTCCTTTCCACTACCCAACTACGAATAAACTTTTTCTTAAAACTAGCTTTGAAATTAATCCACTCCCACTCCTGTTGATCCATTTCTCTTGCCCACCAATCCTGGGCAGGTCTTTTTAGTTGAAATGTGGCAAGATGTACTTTTCTCTGCTCTGAGTAATTTAGAGCTACAAAAATCTTTTTCATTTGTTCAATCCAATTTTGAGCCTCTTGTTCCAAATCAGGTTACCCTTAAAATTACGGAGGGTGAAATTTCAAAATGTATTCAAGAGCTCAATGCGATTCGAATTCAATTCTTTGACTTTCTTTGCTTATATTCTCATTCATTCTAGCATTCTTATTTTCTCTGGTGGCAGTCTCAGTCAATTGTTGAATAGTATCAGCCATTTTCTGGAATATTTGAAACATAGGATGGTCCAAAGTTGTAAGGTGGGAACCTTCCACATACGGTTACTCCACCATTGTCTTAGGGTGATTTTGAGTAATTCGCGATGATCGTCTAGGAGTTCTTTTAGGAGGCATTCTGCCCTTATGGTTCTTATCCGTCCTACCTACAAGATAAAATGGTTCTATCAATTCTTATGATGATACTACAGTTCTATAATAATTTGTCTCTGATACCAATTGTAACACCCCTACCAAAAGTAACAACTGAAGCATACTAAAACTGGGTGTCACCCTGTCCAGTTACCCAAACAAGGGGTCTTTATAACGAATAACCAAATGAGTAACCAAGGCCCAGACTGATACAAACATCTCATACAAACATCACTCATACACACACACACACACACACACACACACACACACACACATATAAAACAGATAGTCTTTTACATGCAATCTCCATACTACATTAGTAATAAAGTACATAATCAAAAGAGAAAGTGTCTGGACCTAGCCTGTTGTCACTGTGGTATCGTCCCTCTCTTCGTAGGTCTGCTCACTTTCAAATCCTACAAAATAGTAAGATAAAAGATACGTGCCAGTGAAAAATCACCCAATAAGTTCCGTGTATGCCAGTGCTTTACAAAACAGATAAAGTAAAGTAATATTACATTTTTGCCCCTAAAAGGCACTAAAAAAAAGTTTTCTTTTCCTTTTTCCACTTAAATCAATTTCCAAAATTTTCTAAGGAAGAGTTTATTCAGAACTTAATCATTTTTGGAAAACTATATTTCAATTTCAAATCATTGTCCCAACTTCCATACCACAAGTACTTCTCCAATATAAGGTTGGCTTACATGCAAAGCTCACAAGGCTTTGCCTTCGGCACCACATCTCATTGTACTTAGACTGTAGCCTACAACACTCAACCGTACGTCACCAGAAGCTAAGTACATCGCAGCGTACTACTAAGAATAAATAACAAGTATACCACATCATACTAAGTATATTGCAGCATACTAAGTGTACCACAACACACTAAATCTTTTACTTGCTACCGTAAGCCAAGGGTCCCAATCGTGATGTCATTCACCATTGAGGTAGCAAGGAGTCAAATGCTACCGAGTGTCCCTACCCGGCATTCAGCAAACGACTCTCAACACAACATGCCTGTGGGCATAAGGCAATTGCCAAGTGCTAAACGACTAGCCAGGATGACTCATCTCAGTGTCTTGTCACCCTGTTTGGAGTAAGATAATCCCTAAAACTAGCTTGGTTACTTTGGGTCATCTATCTCTAACATGAGTTAGTACAAATGTTAAAGTCCTTACTAAGTACTCAACTTTACCAATACAAACCCCTACTGACTGATCATGCCAGAGGGTTATTTGTTCCAACAGGATTTTCAAATCAAACATTTTTGGGGCAAAATATCATTTTTCAAAAATTGATCCCACTAACTCGCAAGTCAGATAATTATTCTCATAGGCTTCTCAGGGCCAATTAGTTCATTCCAAAGGTACATTAGTTCAATAAAGTAATTTTTTAGATCAAAATGTCATTTTTCAAAAGTGAATCTCATATCGAGAGATCATTTTTCAAAACTATGTCGAAACAAGATAAAGAGTTCTTTTCGCACATTAAAACAAAATTTCAAGAGTATTTGAGTCATTTTGCCCATACTCGATTACAAAAGTCATTTTCAAGGGCATTCAGGTCATCTTACCCATACTTGATTCCAAAAAGACTTTTCGAGGGTATTCAGGTATTTTACCCTTACCTAATTTGAAAAATATTCACGAAAGTTCCAATAAAAATATTTTGGTCATTTACTGAATACACGATTCCAAAAGTTTTCATAAAATAATCTAATAAGAACATTTGGATCATTTTTCAAATACCCAATTTTCAAAGGAATTTATTTTAAGAAATCCAGAATTCTAATCCTAAAAGAGGAATAAATTCAAAGTTTTCAACCATATTTTCATAAAATGTTCTAATAAGGGCATTCTAGTCAATTTGTGAATACTCGATTCCAAAAAATGACATTTTCTGAAAATCCCAAGTATTTAATCCAAAAATGACTAAATTCACAAAATTCATGCTTTAATCATCCATTGAGTTTTCTAAGCTAATTATGATGTTCATTCAAGCCTAAAATGGCATTAAATAAATCTTGCTAAGATAACCTTAAATATATTCAGGGATTTTCAAAGTGGTATAAAACATAATATTGCATAGAAAAATTAAGCATACTAGCTTTCAAAAGGTTTTAGAAGTCAAAGGGACTCATCTTGGGTCTGAAATGAGCTTTTACCGTTCACGTAGTTCAACTACCGTTTTCACCGTTTCCAATGTGCCGTTGGCCGTTTACTGACAAACCTATATCAAATATCGTTTTTATACTTAGTTAGGTTTGGTCGAAAAGTAGCCGACGATTAACCAACGTCTATCCGACGTACCTGACGGTTAGCTGATGTTCAGCCGACGCACTCGATGGTTAGCTGATGTTCAGCCAACGCACTCGATGGTTAGTTAACGTACCCGACAGTTAGCTGATCTTCAGCCGTCGTTCAAGAAAATGCACAACGGTCGTTCGCGTCGTTGTTTTATCGTTTGTTCATTTCTCCCATTTTCCTTTTTCCATATCTTTCCTCTCTTCAAGAACAAGGAATTATCTTCATATTTCTCATTCATTTCATCCCAAAATCACCCAATGAATCCTTCTTAAGTTCATTCATTTCCTAATGGAAATTCAGGAATTTCCTTTCTTGACACACAATTTTGTTTTGCAGATAACTTTTAATCCACAACTCCGATTGGGCTCTATGATATATCAAAACGACCATAAGACTATTAACTTTAATTCTTTCTAAGCTCTTTCCTGAGTCAATATCTCTGTGACACAATACAGAGCCAAAAACAGCCCCAGTAGTTTGTCCTAATTCAACCATTCATGTTATTCTTTGATTTCCTTTAACCTTTAACACCTTGTGAACATTGAATTAATTCAATTTTCCTTTCAAATCATCTTTGATCCTTCAATTTTCAGATTCCAACAACTCATAAAAGTCATGTTTATTCAACACAAATTCACTTCCTTCAATCAAAAGATAGCATAATTCATCCTTCTAACCATTTAACTTCCATTTTCATTTCACTTTGATAATTATCTCCTCAACCAAGATCAACACTTCGAACAACCATGAATATTCATTCCTTCATCATACAAAATATTATCCATAAATCCCCCAAGCAGCTGGCGCACATAATCACACACAAATTTCACAAATAAAGTTTATGTACCCTAACTTTTGATCTAAAATCAAGACATGGAAATCATATTTTCATATTAAAATTAATATCAAAATAATCACCATTCATCCAAAAACAACTTTAATTCTAGCAAGGTAGAGTTTTACCTTGTATTTAGAGCTCGTTGGTGTGATTTACTCCAAGAATCTCTCAAGAACTCATACACTACACTAAGAACACACACTAGTCACCTTTTCTCTCTCTTTTTGCTAATTTCTTTGAATTCTTTTTCTCTTGTTTTTTCTCCCTTGTGGCTGCCAAAATTCTGGCTGTAAAACAGCTTTCTCACTGCCACAATTCACCAGAATTTTTGGCCAAGCAATTTTTTTTTTCAATTAATTACATAGTGGTTTTCATGTAGGTGTGTTCCAACCATATAATTACACACCATTTTCCTTGATTTTCTTTCTTAATTTTTCTATTCTCTTCCTTCTTGTGGCTGCCAATTTTTTTGGCCATTTTTCAGCCATTCCACCGTCATCTTCATGGAGAAATATTTTCCACTTAAATTGATCAAGGCATTAATTAAATGGCTTCACAAATGATGTGTTCCAATCACAATTAAACACATCATTCTTCTATTTATTTTATAATTCCTTAATTCCATGAGTCTTGCATGAATTCTTCATGAAACCTCTCATATGTTAACACTTGTTCATGACTACCAATCACAAAATGTCATACGTCCAAATTTTCGATCGCTTTTTTCAATTTTTCTCAGAAATGACCAAAATCGGGTTCGAAATGAAAAAAATATTTTACTTTACCATTCAACTTCACAAATTTCACTGAATCCATTGGTAATACTTATATTCTTCAATTCCTTCTCAGTTTGGTCAAATTCGTGGGCAAAATCACTGGTGCATTCAAAATGAAGAAAATGCCCCCGATAACCTGAATAACTTAATTCACACCAAAACATGTGTTTCATCGTATTGCTAAATTTTCATTCTTAGTGTACCCCTAAATTCTTATTCTACTAACAGTAGTAACCTTCTGAAGATTTAGGATACAGGTAGAACAAATTCAATAATTACATCTAGGTCCTGACAAAATATTATTATACCAAAATATTCGCTTCATTATACTGATCACTTTTTGTTCTGGCCATTGATATAAATTCACATCCTATTACAAGTAGTAGCCATTCGAAGGTTAACATACAGGGTATTACAGTTTACGTTCTTGGATTGGATTTCTTTTTATCTAGTGATTCCAAATTCTAAATATTTGATTACTTGAATTGATTGATTTGTTGAATTAATTGGTTCTTTTCTAATTAACTAGAGAGAGAGAGAGAGGTTAGGAAAGAGGTACGAACTAATTAATTCAATACTTGTTATCTCTTAATTAACGCGAGAGAGAGAGAGAGAGAGAGAGAGAGAGAGAGAGAGAGAGAGAGAGAGAGAGAGAGAGAGAGAGAGAGAGAGAGAGAGAGAGAGAGAGAGAGAGAGAGAGATGATGATGATGATGATGAGTAAAAACTAGGTAATCAAAGAGAGATTAATTTCACTTAGAGATAAAGTTATTGATTTCTTCCACAAACATTTTAGTGTTACCTAGAGATAGAGACATTAATTGTTTAATTGAGTTATTCTTAATGCTTCTTGGATTTAATTAGGGAGGTAGAGATACCATTTGATTAAGCCAAAAATAGAATTTCATAACTCGAGAAAGAATGGAATTTATCTTGAACTTATTGGTATTTGAATTAGGACTTAATAGATTTAAGATATTTTCTTTACTTGACATAGATTTGGAGGATTTCTTTATTATATGTTTTTTTTTCTCCTTATTCTTATTCCTTGATATTTCTTGTGACTTTTCTTGGGTGAACTTGACTTATTCTCTAATATATTATGTTAGTAGGTTAGATATTTTATTTTCTTTATTTTATTAGTTAAACAATAAAGATTTGGATAAAGTAAAATAGGAGCCTAAGTTCCTGTAAATTCGAAACTTGCTATTCCCTATACTATATTATGGGTATATTTACCTATATGTGTTGTTTTAGTGGTTAGCATTTTAATTAAAACTTGATTAATTGTGGCCCCTTGTTGTTAATTTTTCCAACATTAAAAAGTATGCATCATGTTTTTAGGGCCGTTGTCGGGAATAGATACTATCGAAAACACTCGATTTTTATTGATTTAGCCTTTGTTGTATTTGTACATATCACTAACTTTAGTTTTTTCGGTACTTTGTTCATATTTAGGTCTTTGTATTAGTATATGCTTTTGTGTTTTTTTATTTGTTTTAATTTTTACTATTTTTTTTATTTGATTTTTGTTTTTCTGTGAGTGCCAGGTTGACATCATCATGGACAATTATTCATGGGAACAATATCAAAGGAGCTAAAATGATGATAGATTTTCAATGTTGCAAGTGCACATTGATGCTATTAGAGAGATGTCACTAGAAGCATCAATAAATTCTTTTATTGCCAATACAAATTCATTTGTTAAGTGGCACAAAGAAGTTTCCCAACGATTGAGCTATTAAAGAACACTATTAGTTGAAATCATTGAGGAAATTTAAGGGAGAATGTCATCCAACACATCAACATTAGCACAAAAATAGGGGATATGTTACAGTGATGAGCCGACACCGGATGACTTGGATGAGGCGGTGTTGGTTCTCCCCAAAAAAGTTGCAATGATGTTTTTTGTGCCATTCTTGGAAAAAAAAATTGCAAAACAATTGTGTCCCTTGAGTACTTCTCAATTCATAGAGCTTAATGATAGCATTGAAGATGTATTAAGTATAACATGCCTCAAGGAGTTGGATTTTTCAATAATACATAATAAGAAATCCTTGGAGGATGTAGGCAAATTTTACCCTTCACCCTAACACATGTGAGGTAAAATGGTATTTGTAGATATATTGGAAAGTAAGGATTTCTTGGTCCCATCTTTAAGAGCTCAAATGCTAGGTTTGAAGGGAAGTTTTTATTGTGACAATTCAATAAAAGAGTTAAAGGGTAATATAAATGTTGATGCACTCCTTAGATGTCCATTGCGTTGATGCACTCCTTAGATGTCCATTGCATTCATGTGTCGATAATTTGATTAATATGTCTAAAAAGATGTTAGATTTTGATCATGCAAACCACTTCATACGCAGCAGAAAATAAAAACAAAATTCACTCAAATGATCACTCGTATGTAATTAAATAGGTCAAGAGAGGGAAGGAAAAATTAGTTACCTAAAAAACGTAACTTTTAAAATTTTCCTTCACACGTTAAACTCTTCCGTAGTATTTATTCAAGCACGAACCGCCAAATTTTAAGGATAGAAATTTCTCTAATATTGATCCACATGAGAAAACGTACTCAAACAAGGCGCAAGGAAACGATGCTAGTCAGTTTTATGTTTGCGGCTTTTGGGGTTAATTTGTTATCAGAGAAGAATTAGAAAATTGTCTAAAAAGAAAAACTTTAGCAACTTTTTTTTTTCTCAATCTCGATCGTGCATAGCATATCATATATATATATATATCTTGTTATTTTTGCACCACCTCAAAACATATGAAAAGCTTACAATTTCTGTTTCCTAAACCATTTAGGAATTAAGTTTTTCTTTTCCATAGTCACATGAATCACCACAAAACGAACAGACTACATGTTTCCTAATTCTCTTAGGAAATTAATATTTGTCCTTTTCCAATTATGGGCTTGGGATTTCTAGAATTGCAAATTAACCCTTTTAAATTATAATAAATTTATAATTCATCCAGAAGGATTTAATAATTACAATTCAACCCCAACCAATTACAACATTTTATAATTAGTCCATAATAATTATTTTTTCTCACAAATTAACCCCATAATATTATCTAATAATATCTTGAGTACCAATTCCTCTATTGTGTATAACTTATTAGGTTTTCTATTCAATTAGTTGCTAAATATAAATTAATTCTAATCACTATAGAATTAATAATCTTTAATAATTAGAATTAGCTTATTAATTCTAATTAGGATTAATTTTTTAATTTTTTAATTAATAAATCCATATTTAGTAGATCATGAGCGGCATCTAGCAATATATCATAACCATCCAAAAGTCTAAAAAGTCATGTGGCTTGACATGAACCTTTCAATAGCAAAATATCAGTGTAATAAACTTCTTTTATCATAATATATCTCGTTCGATTTTAGAGTATGGAATTAGTGCCAACTCCTACTAGAATATGATTAATTCTAGCCTGAATTTATTAGTACTCGTTCCAAAATCCATTACTCAACATGCGTATCAATTGGAACTATTTTTAACACATAGTCACATTGCCCAAGGACTTCTCGAGTAATGATTCTATATAAGTGGCCATATAATATACGCCCCAACTATTAGGTGTGATGAATCTTTTATTGACCCTCTCAACTATTTTCATTTACTTTACGTTGTTCCCAATATCCATCCCATAGGCAATCTTGTAGGGACTCCAGAAATTGAAATCAAAGTACAACGCTCAACTAGCAAAGTACCTTGAAGATCTCAAATATAAAAATACTTGCATATTTGTTATAATGAGATTCTATCCCTGGAACTAAATAGTTATTCATATAATTATCTCATAGTTAAGCCATCCAATGAAATTATTCACTTAACAAGTATCTATGTATTAACTTTGAGTGTCATAATACTCACGGATATAAGAACCATTACTTGATCAAATCAAGAAATATAACATGTGCTAGTCTAGACACATTAATGATGTTCTATCTTATTAATACTATAACTAGGGATGGTTTAAGTACAAGTAATATATATAGTGTATAGGAATCTCACATTATGATCTCTCTCTTAATTTTTTTAACACTATACTATGTGCTTAGTTATTTATCTAATAGTTTTATACACATATATGTGGAATGATTAATTAAACAAAAAGATAAAGAATGCATTTTAGTAATAAATGTGTCATATACAATATACAAGTGTTTGCTTCTAAGCATAACACTAACAAGAGATGCTTAGGAACAAGGTCCATGTGTTTAGTTTTGTTGGCATTCATAATCTTTATGAACCTTACCCCTTTCAAAAACCTCCTTTCGTCCAATTTTCATCATACCAATTTTCTCTATTACGCATTAATTTTTTTTATCTAGGTTTGAGAAGGAAGCATGATGAGTGAAAAGAGTGTTTTTCTGCGTTTTGGGTTTGTTTTGAAGTTGGGTTTATTTATGTCTTTATGTCATTGTTTTGTCTGGTCTTGTTTAATTCAGTTTTTCTAGTTTGGTATCTTTTTATCCCCTCCCAATAAGGAAAGTATTTTTCAATTGATGTATAGGGGAGTGAGTCATATCTTTATTTGTTATATAGGATTTTGAGCGGTCTTTCGCTTTAGTATGCTTTCTTTTATTTTGGTGTTTCTATTTTGTTATTATTTTTTTTGCACTTTTATTTGTGTTTTGTTTTGCAGGTTGGAATAAATTCTTCTTGGATGCCCTCTTACTATTCTTCCATCCCAGTTTCACATTTTTTGAGCTTATTGCACTTGGGAAGCATTGCTTAATTTTCTACTTACTCTATTCTTTTTGGTCCCTTTGGAGATGCTTTATTGTGTAGATTTTTTGCCAATGAGGACATTGTCCAGTTTAAGTGTGGGGAAGTAGTTTGACGATATTCTTTGTCCAAGTTTTTGTGGTGTTTCTTGAGCTAATTTAATATATATATAATATGGAAAAAAACTGACAATTAGAAATTTAAATTTTTTAATTTAAAAATTTTAGAAATTTGGGATAATGTTTTCGATTTTTACATGAAACTTGTTTTTGGCATGGGATTGTTTGCCTGTGAAGAGGTTATGATTTTCTTTTTAACTTTGGATATAATTTTGTCATTCAATTAGTTGAACTAATTTTGAATAAACTTTTGTATTAAGTTAAGTATTGTTAAGTCTTAAAAATTTAAGTTAACCTTGGTTATGCTTTAGCATTTGAATTTTAGTCCGTTCTTTAAGTTTGAGTATGGATAATATGATTAAAATATGAGGAAAATAGTTGATTAATTCTTATTTCATGGTGTTTAAATTTACTTTAATCTTGAGTTGTTAATACGGTTAGTGAGATCTGAGAATGCAAATCTCATGTCCTTTTGCGAAAAAAAACAACGTGTGAAATTTATCTTTGAAAAAAAAAGAGGAAGATCTATACTGAAAAGGGGGTCAATATGGAGAGAAGTAGCAAATATTGTTCAGTGCACTCTCTTAAGGCTATCCCAAAGGCGAAAGTAAAAGAAATAAAGAAATAAATGATTACTACAAGGGGGCTAATACAATGAGTGAAGAGAAATCCATTCACTTGAAGCTATCAATTCCCTAAGTCGTTGAAAAAAAAAATGTCTTGAAAAAAAAATTGAGAGCTTCCTTATTTTGCTACTTGAAATTATGCAAATTTGATTCTATGATGCTTGAAGTTGGTTAAACAACTTGACTTATATGATTTGTGCTGTCTATGTTTTAGCTTGAGAGGTGAAATTATTTCCTTATACTAAGTATGAGCATGTTTAACTTAAGAGGGCCTTGGGATGTTTGATTTAATATATGAGTTTACAAAGGAATTGATTTTGTTCAATGGATGACAAGTTCATGTTTAAAATTAGAGGAAAATTTTGGCTTTACAATAGATGAATTGTGATGAGAAAATTCATTTTATTGGCCTTGTCTTACATGTTTGCTTAGGGACAAGCAAAGCTTAAGTGTGGGGAGTTGATAAGGGCTAAATGTAGCTATATTTTGAGAGTTATTTGTTATGGCTTTATGATCAAATAAGGATTGATTCCCATTAAATTGCCATCTTTTGTGTAAAAGGGATTAAATGGAAGAAATATTGAAAAGGTGGTGAAAAATGCCCAAAATCGGACCAAACAATATTGACTTGGCACTAGGAGGTCTACCTGGGCCGATCAGGGGTCACTTCTGGAGGAATACATCAAAACAGAGGTATTTCAGAAGCACAATAGGAAGGACCCGGTGCCGGCTGGTCTTCCTTAATCGGCGCCGATTGTTACTGTTCATGGTAGTGGGATTTCCTTTCAGATCAGAATTTGGCAATTGCAAGTTGGATTTTTTTGGAAACTAAATTAGACACAAATTATGACTCTTGTATTGACTTTTTGTCAATCTAAACTCCTATAAATACAAGAGAACAACATTGTACAAAGTAGTTTTTAGTTTTTCAATGTAATATCTTTAGAAAACTCCTAGAGAAACACCAAGATTATAGAGGATCAAAGGAGAATTCTTAGAGAAGAAGAGGAGGTTGATCAAGAAGTTTTCAAGGAAGAAGAAGAGGGTTTACTTGTCTATGCACGGTTTCTTTTTCTCTTCTTTGTAATTTATTGACAATTTAAGTTTATCATATTTTAATTATCTTTGAGGGTTGAACCCTAAGTTTACATTCTTGGATTGGATTTCTTTTGATTTAGTGATTCCAAATTCTAAATATTTGACTACTTGAATTTATTGCTTTGTCGAATTGATTGGTTCTTTTCTAATTAACTTGAGAGAGAGGTTAGGAGAGAGGTACCAACTAATTAATTCAATACTTGTTATCTCTTAATAAACTCGAGAAAGAGGTTAAGGATAAAGATCAGGTAATCAAAGAGAGATTAATTTTACCTATAAATAGGATTATTGATTTCTTCTATAAAGACTTTAGTATTACTTCGAGATAAGGACATTAATTATTTAATTGAGTTAATCTTAATACTTTTTGGATCTAATTAGGGAGGTAAAGATACCTTTTGATTAAGCCAAGAATAGAATTGCATAACTCGAGAGAGAGTGGAATTTATCTTGAACTCATCGGTATTTGAATTAGGACTTAATAGATTTAAGATATTTTCTTTACTTGACATAAATTTAGAGAATTTCTTCATTACATGTTTTTTCTCCTTATTCTTATTCTTTGATATTCCTTCAAACTTTTCTTGAGTGAACTTGATTTATTCTCTAGTATATTATGTTAGCAGGTTATTTATTTTGTTTATTTTATTTTATTGGTTAAACAATAAAAATTTAGATAAAGTAAGGTGAGAGCCTAAGTTTTTGTAGATTCGATACTTGCTATTCTATATACTATAAGATGGGCATACTTGCCTGTATATGTGGTTTTAGTAGTTAGTATTTTAATTAAAACTTGATTGATTGTGGCTCCTTATTGTTAATTTTTCTAACACTAAAAAGCACACATCACTAGTCGAATTAGCCTGACTAACTAGAACTATCACCTTATCCAGAAAGAGTTTATCTCCCGATGGAGGCTTCTATCGAAAGACTTACCATAACCTTCTAAAATTAGTTCTAATTAGCCTACTCTTATTGAATACTCAATATTTGATGTTTTATACAAGGAAAATTCTGAAATGTACCTTGTTGTTTTGAAAATGTAACAATAGTTAAGTATTTTTGTTTGAACATTTTATTTAAGAAAGTTATATTTTAGTCGAAAGCTTTTGTGATCAAAATGTTTATTCTAAGAAGGGGGAAAATATATTGTAAAAAAAAAAAGAAAAAGAAAAAAACCATGTTTTGCATCTCAAATGTTTGTCACCTTTGCCAAAATAAAATATCACTTGACTTGCAATGGAGCATTTATTGAACAAATAATTTCATGCAAGGACTTACTTGGTCCTCTTACCTCACAGATAAAATCCCTGATGTCTTGATTAATGGAACCTAGTCCCAGCTAGAGAAAATACAAAAAATATGTCACCAATGACCCAACAATTCTCATAGCACAAAAGCATAAACATATATTTCCCCATGTCACTCAACTAGCTTAGACATATCTCCTTCAATCCTTAAATTAACATAGTGTCAAAATAGTTCAACTACTATCAACAAGTCATCAAACAGTTCGGACCTATGAATGTCTTCATCCTAAACATAACATGCTAAATATGAAGAAATATCCCCAATCTAAAACATGTATTCCACCCCCCCTCCCCCCCCAAAAGAAGGAATTCTATAATGGTAATAATATTAATAATATCTACTATTGATAACAATATCCAATAATAGTTATTAATGGTAATTAAAGAAAATTTACTAGAAGTAATATTCCATAAATGATAAATAATGATTTTTTTTAACAAATAGTAAGTAAAATACTACATATTGAACATTAATAAATAATAAAAATATTTTGTGTTTAATAAATAACAACTGTATGATAATATGAAATGATAGTTTGCATACTTATGTTTAATAAATCAGAAAATTAAATATTAGCAAACTACAAATAATAACCTTTGATATTAGTAACCAATAATTAATAATTGGTATAGATATTAACTAGTAGTTGTACAATAGAAAATAATAATTTTATTGATAATAATAACAAATAAACAATTAAATCAATAATAATATTAACTAATAAATATTAATAATTAATAAATATTTTTAATTATTTAATATTAGTTTAATAGTAATAATATGAAACTATAAATAATAGTAATAAATGATATGTAAATATATTAGTATTAATAATGATATTAATAATAACATTAATAGTAATAATAGATGTTAACAGTAGTAGATAATAATGATAACTATAATTAATAGCTTTTTAGTAATATGACTAATAACTATCATAGGAGAAAATATTTTATGATTAATAGTTTTTTAGTAAAACGACCAATAACTATCATAGTAGCAAATATTTATAATAGTTATAATAATAAATAATAGGTTTAACATTACTATAGATAGATAATATTATACAGTAGATTTCCTTACAAAAAGAACACCAATATAACACCTAAGGTTATCTTGATAGTAGATCTTTAGTCAACAAGCCATACAAAACAACTCATGCTCTTACTCTAGTAAAAGGAAAATCATCACAGTCACAAACAAATTGTCCACAAAAATAAGATAAACATGCTATAAATACATCAACTCTTTTCATGTGCATATATTGGACTTAACATATCCCAACCAATGCAGCAAAGCATCAAAACTCTATAGATCACATTAATGCATGTTTTTTAGTGTAGAAAATATTACCAACAAATTACACAATCAATCAAGCTTTAATTAAAATGCCAACCACTAAAATTATACATACGGGCAAGTATACCCATCATATAGTATAGCGAATAGCAAGTATCAAATCCACGAGAACTTATGCTCTCACCTTACTTTACTCAAATCTTTATTATTTAGCCAATAAAATAATAAGTGACGAATAAAACACTAACTTAATATACTAGAGAAAAGGTCAAGTCACACAAGAAAAGTCACAAGGATAATCAAGAAGTAAGAATAAGGAGAAAAGACATGTAAATAGATAGAAATCCTTGAATACACAATAATGATTGACTAGCTATTCTCTTAATTAATTATTATCTTGGCATCATGAAGGATTAAAGACCCATTTCATTTGCAATCCATGGAATCACTATCTTTTAGTTAAATCAGTGAACATATTCTATATCAACTAATTTACCCGAAAGATGTATTAAAATAAATCCTCATACAAATCCCTATATTCTAGGTGATTTAAAGCATGAAATTAGCCAATGAATCTATATTCTAGCAATCATCAATCAATCGTTGATTACTTGGTCTTTACCCTTAACCTCTTTTTCAAGCAAGTTAAGAATAACTAATATTGAATTAATTAGTTGGTCATTCTCCCATAACATCATTTTTGCAAGTTAATTAGAAGAGAACTAATCAATCCAATAAGATATTACACTCAAGTAATCAAATACCAAGAATATTAGTAAATTGATCAAAGAACTAATCAATACAAAATCATGACTTGAAAAGAATATCCTCTAAAGTTAAGTAAAATATTAATATCAAATTGTTAATAAATTACAAAGAAGAGAAAAAGAAACTACTCATAGATAAATAAGTCTTCTCCTTCCTTGAAACCTTTTTGAGCAACCTCCTATTCTTCTCTAAGAATTCTCCTTAATTCTCCTAAATCTTGGTGTTTTTCTAGGAGTTTTCTAAAGATATTACATTAAAGAATTGAAAACTTGAAAACTCCTTTGTACAATGTTATTCTCTTGTATTTATAGGAGTTCTAATTGCTAAAAAGTGCCTATAAGAGTCCTTTTCCGTAGTTGAAAGAGTTCCCAAAATAATCAAACTGAAATTGCCAAAATCTATTTGGAAAAGGAAATCCCGCTAACATTGTACAACATGGAGCTAGCGTCGGCTATCCTATGTAGAGCTGACATCGATTATGCTTTGTTTGCCTATCGTCGCTCTGTTTTTTTTCTTGATTTTCACTCCCTCCCAGAATGGGGCCGGCGCCAGCCCTGCTCCGCATGGCCGGCATTGCAATGGTAACGTTTTTTTCATCTTTTACTCCCTTTTCTGCAATAAAACACCAAAACATCTTTTCAAGGGTAAAATATCAAATGTGAAGGAAGATGACTAGTTATTGGACCAAAAGTATCACAAAAGAACCTCAAATAATTAGAAAAATATAGGTAAATTTAGCCCCTATCACACATATTATGTCAACCAAATATCTGATCATCCAACCTCACTAAAATAAACTATCACCTAGTTTTCTCCTTCCTATACTCCATACATCATGCATCTTAAATCCTATATAATTGAGTTCATAGCTTATTAAAAAATTTAAGAGTTCCAAAAATCACTTGGTGGAAGATCAAATGTCTTGTCTAATAAAGAAGTTGTTGTTAGTATTATGCCCTAGAGGCAATCACTTGTACTTTGTATATGACACATTTGTTTTATATTACAAGGCATTATTTATATTTCAGTTTGTTTTCTTTACTTTCATGTAAAATAATTGTTTGATAAATTCTCTAGTATAACACTATATTAAGAAAATCATGATAGAGATTATGATGTGAGATTCCTACTACAATGTATAGTGTTATACTTAAATAATCCCTAGTCATAGTATTAATGAGATAAAACATTATTAATGCACTAAAACTAGTACGTGTTAGACTTCCTGATTTAATCATAGGTGGTTCTCACATCCATGAGTAATGTGATACTTAATGTTAACACGTGGATACTTGTTAATAGAACAAGTACATTGGATGACCTAGCTATGAAATAATCACATAGATAACTATTTAGTGTCAGTGATAGAATCTCGCTATAGCAAACGTGTAAGTATCCTTAGACTTGAGATCTCCAAAGTACTTTGTTTGCTGAGCATTGTACTTTGATTCCAATCTCTGGAGCCAGATCGAGGCTAATCTATGGGATGGATATTAGTACAATGTGAGGTAAATAAAAATAGTTGAGATGGTCAATAAAGGATTCACCACTCCTAATAGTAAGGGCGAATATCTCACAGCCACTTGTTGAAATGACTACTCGTGAAATCCTTGGCCAAGGTGATTGTGTATTAAAAATAGTTTCAATTGATAAATATGTAGAGTAGTACATTCCTTGTACAAGTACTAATATATTCGGGCCAAAATTAATATATATTCTGGAGGGAGTTGGCCCTAATTTTGTACTCCAGACCGAATGAGATATTTTACGGTGAAAGGAGTTTATTGCACTTAGTTTTTTATTGAAGGGTTCATGTCAAGCTACTTGACTTCCTAGACTCTTGGGTGGTCATGATGTGTTACTAGATATAACTCATGATCTGCTGAGTATGGGTTTATTAATTGATGAATTAATAAACCAATCTTGTTTAGAATTAATAGGTTAATTCTAAATTATTAAGGATTACTAATCTCAAAGACGTTTGGATTAATTTATATTCGCTACCAATAGACTGAGAAACCTAATAAGTCATACACAAAAGAGGATTATGTATTCAAGATGCTGTTTGATAACATTATGGGGTTAATCGTGAGAAGTAAAAGTTTTTTAGGTCAAATTATAATTAGTTATAATTTCTGGACCAAATTATATTTTGTGAAAACTTGTAGGTTCCAATTACAATTAAAGAATTCTAATTCTTTTAGAATTCACAAGACATGTGATTAGTGGTGATTTCTGGGTTTTTTCCTGGAGGATATGCAGTGGTTTTTTTTTTATTTGAAAAATAGATTGATAAAAATTATTTTTTCTTGGATTTTTGAGACACACAATTATTCCTTCTCTTCTCTGTGAGTTACCCTAGCCACCAAGAAATTCTCTTAGCAGAGAATTTTTTGTTTTTCTTGAGAGCATACCTTGTGTGGACACTGCTAGAGGGAGTTCTACGCTTGGACTCCAGTGGTGAAGACATTGTTCTCTAATTAGCCGATAGAAGTCACGAAGATTGTTGCTGGATTGTGCCACAAGTTGAACAGAAGGAAATTTTCCATTTATAGAGGTAACATAAGGTATATTTTCTTCGCCGTTCAATTTCATTTATGTGCATATATGAGATCCTCGGTGGGAATTCTTGATTTTATTCTACTGCGCAACTGTATTTGCATGACAAGAATTCCTAACAGCTATTTATTGTTGAGTGGTTTCGAAAGTTGAGTGTCTTTGTTGACCAAATAAGTGTTTCCCATTGGTTGAGACCTAACTAAATCAAATGAAATTTTACAAAAAGAAAAAAAAAGAATGAAGAGAAGAAGAGGGTTTATTAGTGTCAGTCCACAGAAGGGAAAAAGAAAAGAGAAAGATAAAAAGAAAAAGAAATTAGAAGGAAAGAGTGAAAGAGTGAGAAAATCAGAGAGAAAGAATTAAACATTATTCTTTTAGGAATAAAGAAGGAGATCCTAGCTTTGATCTTGAACAGAAAGGTGTTTAACTGATTTTAATGTTTAAAAACCAAAGAACGAAATCTTGATAGTGTTCTGGACAGCTCGGAGAGATTTAGAGTAGGTTTCACTAGTTAAAATTATCCAGAATATTAATATTTATGAATATGTGTTCTTGGTATTCTTAGGATTTCTTGAAGGGAATTAGAATGAATATAGTTTCTAGAGAGTCTTGATGACCAGAGAGTGCTAATGAATATATGGAATGTGGCTGGGAGTTTTCTTGTACTGTTCTTGAGTGAGTTCAAGTATCTCGAGAGGGTTTTTAGGAGCTGACGACGGTTTTGAACTTTGAAACTTCAAAGAATGGTTGTGGAGTTGTGGATAAAGTGAAAGAGTTCGACTGAAATGGAGAAATTGGTTGACCCAATAATGGTTTGAAGAATGGCAAAGAAATGTAGAAGAAGAATGATGGTGCTCCTTTTGAGAGAGTTCTTAGTACCAAATGAAGGGAAAAAATGGAACCTAAAAATGGAGAAGTTACCAGAAGTTCAAAGTTAAACGGGTTGATGATTTCCATGCTCTGAGATTTTAGATCTAAATTTTGTAGTGATTCAAATAGAGAAAAGATAGGAGAAGATTCAGTTGGAATAGAGGAGGAGATTGAGATGCATTAATGGAGTTCTCTCAGTTGAGAAGAAGGAAGAAGAACTTCTTCAATGAATAGCCAGCCAAGAGCTTTATTGAAGCCAGTCCATGGTTTCAATTTTAAGAGTGATAGCCAGCCATGGCTACATAAAGATGGTCCATGGCTCTTTAGAAAATAACATAGCCAATCCATGGTTGTAGCAAGAATGTCCATGGCTTAGCCAAGGAGATCCATGGCTTGCTCCACGAAAACATAGGCAAATGCTATATATATATATGTGTGTGTGTGTGTGTGTGTGTGTGTGTGTGTGTGTGTGTGTGTGTGTGTGTGTGGTGAGAAAGAATAGGAACTTCGTTTGTTTGAAGGGAAAAGAAATTGAAGAAAGTCATGAGGATTCTAGTAGAAAATAGAGCAATAAAATTTCAATTGCTTCAGGATATCAAAATCTAGAATGAATCTCAGGACTTCAAACTTTGAATTTAAAGGTATTTGTGTTTAGGAGAAATAGGAGAAAATAAAGATGATGGTATGACCGAGAGATTAGAATTGAAATTTATTTTTTCTCTCCTAATTGGTAAACTGGTCAAATGATATCATTTTAAAACAAAGCTCAGGAGAATTCCAAAATAATTTAAACAAGGTGTTAAAATTTGGAAGGATTTAAAACCAAAATATTATGTTCCTGATGAGATTTGAACTCCTGTTTCCAGGATTAATACCCAAAGCTCTAATTAATAAACCGCAACAACTCTTGTTCGTCTTACCAAAATAATTCTTTTCTACCCGTTCTCAATGTTATCTATATTTTCCTATCTCAAACATCATGATGTAGAAACCTTCTTAATTTAAAATAAGCATTCCTAATTATCACAAGCACATAACAAAAACACAATTCAATAATATAGAGCACATATAGATTCATTTTGAAAATCATATGCATATATGACATGCTATGAAATATAAACCCCTTCTTTTACTCTAACGGTAGTTTAGGTTGGGTTTTACATCTTCCCCTCTATAGAAGAATTCCATCCCAAAATTCATAATGCCATACCTTTACAGTAAACTGGGATATTTCTGCCTCATCCAATTCTCTATTTCCAAAGTGGCATCCTGAGTACTGTGATACTTCCACAAAACTTTCACCACCGGTATATGCTTATTCCGAAGAGTCTTGATGCTTCGATCCAAAACCTTAACAAGCTTCTCGACATAACTCTAGTTATGTTGTAAAATCAACAGTTTGTCATTCAGTACATGCAACGGATTGGGCTTGTATTCTTATTAAACCGTTCGACAAGTCCAACCTATAAGTGACAAGTCTAATCTTTTTCTAGAATTGGAAATGGTCCCAAATGTCTTGTACTCAACTTACCTCTTTTCCAATGTCTCAGGATTCCTCTACTCGGAGTCAACTTCTAGAAGGTCTGGTCTTCTACCTAAAACTCTAATTCTCTCCTTCTATTATCTGTGTAGTTCTTCTGTGACTTAAGCTACTTTCAGTCTCTTCCTTATTATTTCACTTTTCTTGCCATTTCTTGAATACAAACCTCACTAGATTTATTGATATGTCCATCTTCTATCCAGTGCTAGTATATTGGTACCTGACACTTCCACCCATACAGTGCTTCGTACCATGCCATGCCAATAGAAGACTTATAATTATTGTTATAGGCCAATTTATCATAAGGCATGCAATCGATCCATTTATTACTAAAGTCTAATACACATACCCTCAACATGTCTTCCAGTATCTGAATAACTCTCTCCGACTAACCATCAGTTTGAGGATGTGTCGTTATACTGAACTTTAATTTTGACCCCCTAGACTCTTGGAATTTAGTCCAAAAGCTAGATGTAAACCTTGGGTCTTGGTCAGAGACAATACTCGAGGATACTCCGTGTAATATTACTACTTCCTAAACATAAGTCAATGCTAATTTTTCCATGGAATCCTTTATGTTCATTAGGATAAAATGTCCTATCCTTGTCAATCTGTCCACCACTACGCATATGGTATCCTTTTGAGATTTGACATAGGTAGACCCGTGACAAAGTCCATTGTTACTTCTTCCCACTTTCGTCTAGTACTAGTAAGGGCTAAAGTAACCAGACTAACTTCTTATGTTCTACCTTGACTTTTTGACAGGTTAGGCATGTAGAGGCATACTATATAACATCTTTCTTTTTACCAGACCACTAGAAGGCTTTCTTCAAATCTTGGTGCATCTTCAACTCTTCCAAATGAATGGTATAATTGCTCTTATGTGCCTCTTCTAAAATTTTTTCTTCAAGTCTCGGTCACTGGGCACACATAATCGGCCTCAGAAATACATCACTTTGGACTCAATTATTTAGAAATCACTGTTTCCTCATTTAAGCTATACTTAAAGGCTTGAAACTCTATGTTATCTTGCTGAGTTTTGCTAATCTCTTGCTTTAAATCTTGCACTAGTCTCTGTTAGGCATAAAATTATAAGATTTTGATAGCCCTTTTACTTGCTTTTTGCATGTTCTTTTGTGTGATTTTGAATGGTTTCTACTCATTTTATGTTTTATGTGTTTTTAGCATATGTTGGTGAAAACTAAGTGATACAAGGGCTTAAATGATTAAATTTTGAGGTAAAGAATGATTACCAAATGATTTAGGAAGAGCTGAAAGTAATTTGAAACTGTTGGAAGTGAGCAGAGTATGCATAGCCAGATGCATGGGCATGCAGAGTATGCACGACACCGTGCATCTGGGTGTACATAATAGAGCACTTTTGTTTGCTCCTAGAAGTTTGCAAAATTGAAGGAAATTACTGCTCTGCTATATGCATAGTTGTGCATGTGCTCGTGCACAATACACGGTCGTACCAGTTCTAGTGCAACTATCGAGAGTTTTTGGATGGAAATTATGCACGGGATTAGTGCATGACCATGCATACAAGCCATGCAATGTTCTTAAAGAGTTTAAAAAGTCCTAAATTGATCCAATGCCAGTGTTAACTTCCCAAATTCAATCAAGCACGATTTAGAGACTTTATAAATTGGTTTTGGACGATCCAGTTTCTATGGAATCAGTATAATTCATCATATGTTGTAATTATTTCTTTCTTTTGAGCATTAGAAGGCTTCAAGAACGGGAAAGAGTTTGAAAGAAAGAAGAACTTAAGATTGGGAGATTACCAAGTTTTATCATTCAAACTTTCTCTTGTTTCTTTCTTGTTTCGAATTGTATTTTATTTTTATATTTTTATGTTCAAGATAATTAAGATTCTATCTTATTGTTAAGTTATGTTTTGAGTATTGATTTTAGTACTTTGAGATGTTGAACAAAGATTCTATCTTTGATATCATTAAGATTGTCTCTTGAGTATTTGTGCAATTCTGGATATCTTTTCTTTATCAATTGTGTTAAGTTAATTATGCTTGATCAACATACTTTTTTTGCATGACCAAAAGCTAAGATAATTGATCTTTTTATTAAATTCTTTTATTAAAATATTTGATTTTTACATCAGAAACCTACTCTAAAAGGGCATATTTCCCAACAGTTTTTATTTTTCCTCTCCCCTTGTCGACTTGATCTTTTGTGGCTATACTTTATTGTTCTATTTTTATCCATTAAGGATAATGTCCCATTTAAGTGTGGGTTAAGAATGGCAATTTCTTTTCCTAAGTTTTACTCTCAACTTCTAAAGATTTTAATTCAAAATTGTGGCAATCACACAATCATATATATACATTCTCTTGGGAAGCTTTGATTTTCTTTACTCCCTTTATTTTGCTGGTCCCTTTGGATGTTTTAATTTCATCTATTGCAGACAATGTCTGGTTTAAGTGAGGAGGTGTGTAATTGAGATTCTTTTTCCAAATTTTAGTGTGAAATTGGGCAATTTTTTGAAAATATTTTTAAAAATTTTGAAAATTTTAGTTTTATGCTAAAAATTAGTAGAGCTAATTCTTTCCTTTTAGCTTTGACAAATGATTTGATGTTTATTTGGTTGAGTTGACTTTGATAAACTTTTATATTAGGTTAAAGATACCTAAGTCTTAAGAATTTAGTTAAACTTATTTATTTCTTATTAGATATTTGAAGATTTTGATTTTGAAAGATTTATATAAGTGATGTAATGAAGTATAAGTTTAGTTCATATGTTAATTTTGGTTGAAAACAATTTCTAGACTAGTCCTAAATTTAGGTTTAAGAAAATAGGATTAAAAAAATATGAGATGCAAGTGCCCGAAACTGGTTGCATTCTCTTGAGTAAAGTGAAAAAATTTTGAAAAGGGGCCAATATGATGAGATGGAGTGAAACACACTCATTTGAGGCTATAAATCCCAAGAAGAAAAAAAAAAAATTATGGAGTAAGAAAAAAAAAAGAGTGAAAATAATACGACAAAAATGGTGAGCAAAAAAGAAAAAGAAGAGGGGTGCAAGTTCCTATTCTCGTTGCATGACCTTAAGTGTAAGAATGATCCTAGTTTGCTACCTAATTTGTAGTAGTTTAGACAAGCAAAAAGTGTAAAGATGTAAGTTGGTTATATATGCCTTTTTTTTTTATATAATTTGTATCGCTTATATGTAAGAAAGGAGTAGAATGCATTGACTAGTTCTGAACTTGTTTAAACTAACTTCGATAGCCTTAGATATATTTGACCTAATATACAAGTTTACCTAAATCTTCTTGACTAAGTAAATGTTGAGTTGGTTTTCATTGTGAAATGATAAGATTGCATATCCACCATACTTTTGCGAAATTGGAATTTCATGTCTTAAATATTTTTGAAAAATTGTTTTACCAGAGGATGTGTAAAAAGTTAAGTGTGAGGGGTATTTGTTAGGTGTGAAATCATCATATTTTGATAGTCCTTTTACTTAGTTTTTGCATGATCTTTTGTGTGGTTTTGGATGCTTTCTACTTATTTTGTGTGTTTATGTGATTTTAGGTTATGTTGACAAAAAAAGAAAAAAAAAAAAAGGAGTGAAACAAGGGCTTAAATCATTGAATTTTGTGTTAAAGATGATTGCCAAATTATTTGAAATGAGTTGGAAGCAAATTAGAGCTATTGGAAGTGAGTAAAGTATGCATGGCCAGTAGAAGTGAGTAGCGTATGCATAGGCATACATTAGGATGCAGGCCAAATACACTTGTGCATTTGGGTGTGCATAACAAAGCACATTTGTTTGCCTCCAGAAGTTTGAAAAATTGAAGAAAATTCTACTCTACCATATGTACGGCCATGCATGCACCCATGCATGGAGCACGGTCAGGTGCATGGTCGTGCCAATTCCCATGCCATCATCGAGAGTTTTTCGATAGAAATTATACACATGATGAGTGCACGACTGTGCATACAGGCTATGCAACATTTCTAAAGAGTTTAGAAACTCCTAAATTGATCCAGTGACAGTGTCTAACTTTCCAAATTCATTCAAGGATGGTTTAGAGACTTTATAAATAGGTTTTACACAACCCAATTCATAAGGAACCAATCCAATTCATCATATATTGTAATTCTTTCTTTCTTTCTTTCTTTTTAAGCAAAAGAAGGCTTCAAGAAGGGGAAGGAGTTTGGAGATAAAAAGAAGTTGGGATTGAAAGCTTACTAAGTTTTATCAATTAAACTTTCTCTTGTTTTCGATTGTATTTTATTTTATTATTTTTATGTTCAAGACAATTAAGATTATATCTTGTTTTTAATTTATGTTTTGAGTATTGATTTTGGTACTTTGAGATTGTTGAACAAATTTTCTATGTTTGATATCATTAAGATTATCTCTCAAGTATTTGTGCAATTTTGAATATATTTTCTTTATCAATTGTGTTAAGTTAATTATGCTTGATCAATATACTTTACTTGCGTGATTGAAAGCTAAGATAATTGATCTTTTGATTAATTCTTCTATGTAGCAATTAACTTAACTAAGTTTCAGCTCATGGCTTAATTAGGTTAAGACTTGCATGATTCAAGTTTCATATAGTTTATGCTCATTGCTATGTGTTATTTAATATTGGTGATGCCTTGATATGCTTATCAATTTGATTGTTGATCTAAGACACTTATTAACTCAAAGTATTAATGTCTTCAAGAAAAAAAAAAAAAAAGGTTAATAATGTGGCTTAGATTAAGAATTAAATTAGGGATTAATTTGTAGCGCTCAACGAAATTAATCTACTTTGGCAAGGATAGAGATTTGCAACACTCAGTAGAATCCTAAAACTAGTTACTCTAAGATAATCCAATCTATGATAGATTTTCTACTTTGATCTCAAAACATGTTCCTAAAACAAGTGATTTCCTAATTGACTTGGATTTGTTTTTTTTTTTTTTGTTATCTTTATTATTTATTATGTTTTAGATTAAGTAATTTCTAATTGTTTTCCCCTATTTATTATATTTGTTTTATAACAACTTAAAGAATTCATTCAATTTATTTATTTAAGAGTTGTTCATAATGTTTAGATAAGGAGAGAATATAAGAGTATACTTCTCTTGAGTTCCTTGTGGGTTTGATACCTTATTCACTGCTATACTATATTATATCTTAGGGAAAAAGATTTATAAATTTCTTTTTGTTGGGTGCATGAGGATTGTATTTAAATGACCCTATTTTGAATGCTATGATTCTTCTACAACAATCTCAAATTACTTATACAAAATTTTCCTTCCTGTACTTTCGCCTTTAAATTAATACCGTTTGTACTACTTGAACTTCCTACACCCTCAATCTTGCCATTTTTACCTTCCAACTTAGATCAGCATCCTCATTAGCCTTTTCGGGATGATAATTGATGGGATACCGGTATTCTTCTAAGAACTTCATCCATCTTCATTGCCTCAAATGAAAATCTTTCTAGATGAAAATATAGTTTAAACTCTTGTGATCCTTAAATACTTCGTATTCAACTCCATACAAGTAATGCCACTACTTTTTTAGTGCAAATACATTAGCGACCAACTCTAGGTCATGATTTGCATAGGTGACCTTGTGTGGCTTCAATTTTCGCGATGCATAAACTATAATCTTCTTGTCCTACATCAGTACCGTGTCTAGTCCTTTCTTTAACACATCAGTATATAGAGCATAGGGCTTGTTCTCTTCTAGCAAACGCAATATCGAGGCCGTCATTAACCTTCACTTGAGTTCTTGGAAACTTTTTTCCCACTTCTTGTTCCAGACAAAAGGAACATCTTTCCTCAATAAACGTGTCATTGGTGATGCTAGTGTTGAGAAGCTCTTAATAAATTGATGATAATATCTAGCCAATCCTAGGAAGCTTCTAATCTCAATTATGTTTTCTAGTTGCTTCCAATTTGAGACTGTCTCGACCTTTGCTGGGACAACCTTGATACCACTTTTTGGCACCATGTAACTAAGAAATGACACGGTGTCTAGCCAAAACTTGCACTTACTAAATTTAGCGTAAAGCTTATACTTCCCCAGTTTCTCTAATACTAATCCTAGATATTGATGCGTAAATTTTGGGTGTATAAAATCCATCAAATTTAAATCCATCCCTTATTCAAGTTTTAATTAAAACATTAATTCCAAAATACACATACGAGCAAGTATACTCATCGTAAGCATAGCATAGGGAATTAATGAGTATCGATCCTCAAAGGAACAAGTATACACCAATCACTTTTCATTCATTATTTAACCGACCCAAATAAAGTGAGAAAAGAATAAAAAGAAAATTAAAGAAATATATACAACTCAATGATGTAGGAAGATGCAATTTAGATAGTTATCCTAGAAAATATGATAATTAACCAATTAGTAATTTTCTCAAGTAATTATCATCTTGGCATCATAAAGGAATGTATAGTAAAAATTTAGTCTTGAATCTACTTAGATAAATTCCACTTTATTTGTCATTCAATGGAATTACTATATTTTGATTCACGTCAATCAAGCTAACATAACCAAACATGTATTAAGCTCATCATTTATTTTGATTCAATTATCAGATTTGTCAATCAAGCCATTCTAACTAAAATATGCATGAATCTCAATTCCTTAAAAACGTGAAATTAGCTATGACCCATGGTCGAGGTGAAATCAACTAATGATCACTTAGTCCTAAAATCCAAACTTCGTCGTTCAACTCCATTAAGATTTAACAAATACGAATGGAATGTAATGAAACTCCTACCATCATTTTGTTGAGTCAATTAGAAGAACTCGTATTAATAACTAATGATAATAAGTAATCAAACACCAAAGATGATAATAGAATTGATCAAATAACCAAATTAACACAAAATCATGAATCTCAAAATAATGTTAAATTACAATAAAAACATTGAATACATCATTGCTTAAGGAAAGAAAATAACGATAAAAGAAAGCACTCATAGAAAAGCCTCTTTCTTCATCCTTGAAGACTATCTTGAACAATCCTCCTCAATTGGATAAATTCCTCCTTGAATGAGTGATTGAAGTTTATATTTTTTGATCCACCTCTACTTTCCTTATATTTTTTTATAAGCCCATTTGATGCTAAATTCGTTGCTGGAGGAATCTTGGCTGAGTAGGAATTAGAAAATACCGAAATCTTTAGAAAATTTTCAAATCATGCATAGGATTGTTGCCTTTTAGAGCGGGTCTAACGCTAGGTACCTTCGACCAACCTAGCGCCAGGTACAATCTGTTCTTCCTCTGGACTTTTGTTTTGTTTTCAACGGCCGGACAAAATGTACCCGATGCCTAGTCTACTTGCTAGGCCTAGTGCCAGATCTGTTCTAATTTTTTCTTGAAAGTTGGCTTGGTTTCCTCTGCTTGACCAAAATGGACCTGGCACTTAGTCCCTTGGCTGGGCCTGGCGCCAGCTGCATTCTAGAATTGTTCACTTTTTGCTCAATTTCAAATCTTTAGAAAATACTTTTTTTTTCTATAAAATCACCTTTTTGCTCAAACTAGTTATTATAGCAAATGTATCTCAAAACAACCTCAAATAACTCAAAAAATAATGGTGATTTTAGCTCCTATCACATACCCCCACACTTGAACTTTTGCTTGTCCTCAAGCAAAACACTTTAATCAAGAAAAATCATTAAGAAAACACAAGTTCTTTCTTATTTAAAATTTATTTTACCATAGTAAAGATTATATCTTCCCTTCAAACTTAAGATACAATTCTTGTCATTCATATCCTTTGAAAATAATGTAAACTTTGAACTTTTTTTATAAGATACCACAAAACTCATGAAGTCAAATTAATCAAGTTCATACCTTAGTCTAAGAAAAGAATTTCACAACTTAAACTATAGATAATATGAATCACATAAGTCAAGCTATCTACCAACTCAAGCATTATAAATCCAAAAATTACACCACTCAAGCCATGATGTAAGGAAAGTACTCCGATTTTTTTCTCAATATTTCTTTCAATGACTTAGGGAGTTGATAGCCTCAAGTGCATGAATTTCTCTTCACATACCATATTGGCCCCTTTTTAGTTATCTCTCACTATTTCAACAACTTTCCTCTAAATAATTCCTTCTTTCTTTTGCTTTAGGGAATTCATAGCCTCAAGAAAGTAGATTTCTCTTCACTATCCGTATTGGCCCCCATAATCAAGCAAAAATAATATTTTCTCATCTTCAAAAAAGAAGCAATCAACTCATTCTTTCAATTTTCAACTCCTAAGAATTTTTCACAATTTTTCACAATCTTTCTTCTCAAAGATCTTTTATCAACTCACATTCCTCATCACAACTCAAAGCTAAGCAAATTTAAACTCATAATACAAGAGTTAGCCAATAAACTTTACTTGCATTCCTCATATCCTCCATATTTCAACTAGATGAATCAAATAACATTTAAACAATAATGCATAAATAAGATTAATCTAAATTCTCAAGTCTTGAAAATATCCTATCCAACAAAACCAATTTCACAAAAAAAAAAAAAAAATCCACCTAATCAATGACAACACTTATATCTAAGTGAGAAAAAGAATCACAACTTTGCTAATTAATTAAAATCACTGAAATTTTGAAAAATTTTTACAAAAATGATATAGAAAAATATTACTTCAACCTCCTTCTGCCCCCTCCCCCCACACTTAAACTAGACATTGTCCTCAATGGCTAAATATATAATAATAAAAGTATAGTCAAGAAGACCAAAAGCAATAAAGAAGAAGAATAAAGCAAAGAAAATACTTCCATTACATCATAGTGCTACCATGTTTCAATCCACCACAAGGAAGGGTTATAAGAAAAGTTAGAAGAGTACCTAATTAAAAAGAAGCCAAACAAAGAGAAACATAAATCTAAAAAAAGAAAGCGAAAAGAAAATTAAAGAAAAGATACCTAAAAGCTAGTAAAGGTCATTAAAATTCAAAAGAAAAGAAATAAATAAAATACAAGAAAGTAAGTCAAGAGTCATCCTCATCCTCATCATCGTCCTCATCGTCAGCTACGCAACTGGAAGATGCATCAGTAGATTGTTGGATCAAAGTGACCAACTTTTGATCTTGAATATCCTGGCGGTGATAAATGTCTACAATAGAGCCGTGAAGCTGGAGAAGAATGGTCATTTGGCTCTCCAACTCAACCTCCACTTTTGCCTCAAAATCAGTATGCGAATGAGAGCTAGTGGTACGAGGGGCTGGTCTAGTGGGTAGCTCTTCTTCTTCTTTCTCATTTGGGGAAAGCTCCTTCCTCCCAGGGTGCTGCACCTTAAAATGCTTCTTCCACCTCTTTGTCCTTTTATCATAGCTATACTCACACTTAAACCAAAGTATGCTCTATCACTAGGTCGCTGTCAATAATAGGCTCACTCAACTTTCCATCCATTCGCACTTCAAAGTCTCTCAGAATATGCATAATAATCAAAAGAAATTTGAGGGCTTTGGCTGAAATGTTAGAGGAAACAACCTCTCACATAGATTGATTGATAATTGGAGCAAGGGGAATAAGCTCACATTGTCTCATTTTATCTAGTATATAAAGGTCAAGAACCTTAGACTCATTGAAGTCACTAGCCTTAGGATAGATATTGAGAGAGAAAATATAGACTATGGCATGCCATTGAGCCTTAAGGTCATTGTTTGAGTAGTAATGATTTTTCTCTATTTGCCCTTTCCTCCACATGCGAAAACTATCCTTTATAGACCTCACATCCCATGTAGGCTCAGAAATGACCTTTTGGTTATTATGGTCCACAGCAATCCACAGCCTCTTATCAAGGACTCCTAAAATTCTAGTCTAGTCCTATCAAACTCAATGGGAATCCCTTTTACCATGATGGAGATGACTTGGAAGTTATTTTTCTTTTTGTCCTGTATGTTGGCATAAAACTCTCTCACGCGCACATGATAATAAGCACCTTCCATTCTAATGATGGGCTCCTACCCTAAGCACCTAAACAAAGTAGAAAGTCTAGGGAATTGTCTAAAGAAGGCTTATATCACTTTTCTACTATAATCTTATTGTGTTGGTGCCTGTCATACCAGATTTGACACATAGGATTAGAGAATTGGGTAGGTTAGGTAGGTAAAAGGTCGAAAGAATGTTCAGATGAAGATACATCTCAAGCTCTCTTAGCCCCCAGTGCTAATCCCTTAGGTCTTCTCGACATGATAGAAGGATGAAGAAAAAGGGATATAACAGAAAAATAGGACTATCTCAATTCACTCTTTATAACACAATCAATGCTCAACTCTCAATCGTCTTGATATTAAACACCATTTAACAACACCACCACCTCAACAAAAAACACCACAAGATAGTCAATAAAACACCACTCAACCTTCTTCGATAAACTTGCAAGAAAGATAGTCATATTCCAATTCAAAAATAATATCAACATCCTAGATCAAATCCACCATACTCAATATTTATCAATGAATCAATGTATAGTTCATAATCACAATGCTCAATTAGCCATGCCATTTATATCACAATGTAAAGCTCTATTAGCCTAATGCTAAGGCAATTATGAACAATTATCCCATTATCTAATTAACTCAAAGTTACACCAAGCATGCTTAAGAGGTTCCAAAAAGCTATAAATTATTAATGGCATCAATCATAAAGCGTCATAAATCATATTCTCATGCCAATGAAAGCTCAAAGGAAGTAATATTAATAATCAAATCCTTCACCCAAAAAATATTCAAAAATTTTCACCCAAAAATGCACAGAAAAATACTCAAAATTCATAAGAAAAAATTACACTGTAGAAAGTGTAAAAAAATCATACCAGAATGATCTCCAATATATGGGCAATGATTCTATGCAAAAAGATTGAAGAAATCATACCCCAAACGGAATGATTAAAAAATGGGTTTTGGAGGAAAAGATTGGATTTTTCTTTATTTTGATCTAAACTTTAAAGAACAAAGTGAGGATTTTATGTTTGGAAAGTGTTTTGGAGGTTTAGAAAGTGACCTAGTGGTGTTCTGGAGTTGAACCCGGCGATAGGTTGAGAGAAAATTTGAGAGAGATGAAAGTTTTTTGAACAAAATGGCCAAGAAGGCCGGTCTTAATTTTGTGGCCGAACAGGCCTGGTGTCAGGCCTATTTTTCTGGCATTCACTATCAAGCCATGCTGGCTCGGAGCCTGGACCAAAGGTTGGGCCCAACGCCAGATCAGCTCTGGCAAAAAAAATCACTTTTTTTTTTTATGGAATTTAATGGAATCAAAGAAAAGGAACATAAATTCATGGAAAGAATACAGTCTAATAATTAAAAAGAAATAGCTAAATTAATGCAGACAAATGAAAATTAAAAAGATGTCCAAAAACTATAGCAGTTCAAAATCAGCGTTTCCCACGATCTTGGTCGCATAGGTTGGTCTCCGTGATGCCTGGAAGTTATCCCGTTTGTCGATCTCCAAGGAATTTGGCTAGCTATCCAATTTAACTTTCAAGGTTGCGCATGGATGCCTCCAAATGTCCCGTGGTTGCCTCAACTCCTTGGAACCGTATTTTCGTTCCACTTACCAGTTGGTTGACCAACTCCTTCAATGATGGTTTAGCCATGGGGCATTGTACGATAGTGATAGTTGAGTCCTTTGCATCCCAAAATTAGAAGAAGCTTGTCGAGGTTAGTTTTGATTATTCCATGATTAGGGTGATTTCTCCAACCTGAGTTGTAAGTATTGCTATAAGGATTATTACCTTGCCGACTATTACCTACAAATGCTGCTTGTTCCAATGATTCTTGTTAAGACCCCATATTTTGGTACACATGGTTTGAATGCCCTTCCTCACAAAAATCACAACTCACACTCATTACTTGCCCTTAGGAAGGAGGCATTACCAATTGATCTATTTTCTACGTGAATGCTTCCACATTTGCCTCTAATATAGCAATTACATCCACCTTATGTACTTCATATACACGAGCTCTAGACTGTGAACTACCCTAGGCATAGTTATTCATAGCCAAATTTTCAATCAAATTAAATACCTCTTTCGGGGTTTTAGAATTGATTGAGCTTCCTGCCGATGCATCAACTAATTGCTTCGTAACAAAGCTCAACCCACTGTGAAAAATTTGCATTTGCATTCCCAACTCAAATCCATGGTGAGGACATTTTCTTAGCATTTCCTTAAACCTCTTCCAACACTCATAAAGGTTTTTGGCCTTTAATTGTTGGAAAGCAAAAATGTCAGTCCTAAGTTTGGATGTTCTAGCTGGTGGGAAATATTTGGTTAAAAATTTTTCAGCTAAAACATTCCAAGTTTTAATGGGTCCAGTGGACAAAGATTTTAACCATGATTTTGCTCGATCTCTCAAGGAAAAGGAAAAAAGTCTTAGTTTGATGGCATTCTCATAAACACCATTCATTTTAAATGTGTCACAAATTTTTAGAAAGCTTGCAAGGTGAGCATTGGGATCCTCCTCAGGTAAGCCATCAAATTGGACCATATTCTAGATCATTTGGATTACATTGGGTTCGATTTCAAAATTATTGGCCTCTATCCTAGGCTTCATGATACTAGAGCCCGTACCTGAGATTGCGGGTTTTACAAAGTCATTCATAATCTGCCTATTAACTCCACCATTACCACCATTGTTGGGTTGATTTACCTTCATTTCTTTCCTTACCCTTTCGCTTACAACCTTGCAGACCCTGGTGAGAGTTCTCTTGATTTTTGGATCAAGATCGACTATGTCGACTTTGGATCGACAATTCATAAATTAAAAGTAAGGTCTACATAAGACAGAAAATTGTGAGATTATAGAATTTACAAGTTAGAAAGTTAGGATATGTTTACAAATTAAGTTAAAAGTAATTACAACATATAGAGACATTGAAAATACAAGTATACAAGAAAACAAAATATGACACCTAGTCATACAAGAAACAAATATACATATCCACATATTTACATATAAACATATTAATATGGTTAAATCAATAAAATTCAAGTTTTCATTATATTGTTCCCCGGCAATGGCACCAAAAACTTGATGCGTAAATTCTGGGTGTATAAAAATCATCAAATTTAATCCATCATTTAATCAAGTTTTAATTAAAACATTAATCCCAAAATATACATACAAGAAAGTATACTTATCAAAATCATAGCATAGGGAATTAACGCATATCGATCCTCAAAAGAACAAGTACATATTAATCACTTTTCATTCATTGTTTAACCAACTCAAATCAAGTGAGAAAAGAATAAAAAAAAAAATAAAGAAATATATACAACTCAAAGATGTAGGAATATGTAATTTAGATAATTATCCTAGAAAACATGATAATAAACCAATTTGCAATTCTCTCAAGTAATTATCATCTTGGTCTCATGAAGGAATGCAAGTAAAATTCAATCGTTTGTCAAGTTATGAATCTATTTAGATAAATTCCACTTTGTTTGTCAATCCATGGAATTACTATATTTTGATTCATACTAAAAGATTTGTCAATCAAGCTAACATAACCAAAACATGCATTAAGCTCATCATTATATTTTGATTCAATTAGAAGATTTGTCAATCAATCTATCCTAACAAAAAATATGCATGAATCTCAATTCCTTAAAAACATGAAATTAGTTATGACCCGTAGTCGAGGTGAAATCAACTGATAATCACTTAGTCCTAAAATCCAAATTTTGTTGTTCAACTCCATTAAGATTTAACAAATACGAATAGAATGTAATGAAACTCCTAACATCATTTTTTTGAGTCAATTAGAAGAACTCGTATTAATAACCAATGATAACAAGTAATCAAACTGTTGGGAATATGCCCTCTTAGACTAGATTTCTGATGTAAATATCGAATATTTTAATAAAAGAATTTATTTTCAAAAATCGTTTGTGAATTTATTTTTATTATTTGTGCACAATTTCGTTTGGAAAAGACCCATTGTGTTTAAATAAGTGATCCATGTGAATGGTGGTCTTTCACAGTTAAGGTATGGATCTCGGGTTATTTGAACGCATAAACATTTGTTCTTAACCAATTGATTTGAATGGGTATCTCATCATGTTTAAGTTATTATATTATGAATTCTAATGGGAAATGGCTTACTTTTAGCCATTGAGTAGTCCACTTACTTCATGACATAAGCATATTTCGAATACGTAGGACAAGACCTGTAGTAGTGGTTTCTAAAAAGTACTATATAGTAGAAACCTAGACTCCTACCGCTACAGCGTGGACTAGTACTCTATGACTTGAGTATGAGTTGGTGGTCTGACGAAGCTGGAAGCATACACTTTGATATGCTATAGTTGAGGTTCTATTGTAGAACCAATATACTTGCATATTGGGTTTATGTAACTAGTTAGTTAAGATAGACTTGTACAAGATAGTTTCTACACAATATCTCCCCTTGTGGTTGTCTGAATGATCTAAATGTCCAGGGCCCTGAGAAATATGACTTGGATGTTTGCTTTAGGGTAGCTCCCTTAGAAAGCGAAAACACTCCAGGAAGTCGTGGATCATTGGACTAGAAGCCTAAGGATGGTAGATGTCATTTAGAGGGGTGTTAGTACACTTCTTCCTCTCTAAATACACGGCGATGTGTAGAGGGGTATTTTAGTCATTTCACCTATAGGTCGGAGATTTTGCTAATGCAACATTGTCTTTGGGGTCAATATTTCCTTATGGTGATATTATGAAATATTTAAAATGCAAAATACAGCTATTTATATAGTAGGAGTATTTTGGTCATTTTAGTAGCCAAGACGATGTGTCTTTTTGGTCCTCGAAATAGCCCGTAAGTCCTAATTTATTTTGGGTTGAGGAATTCGTCTCAGTTAAAGAGTGTTTTATTTTATTCAGGAAGTCTAATTTATTATTATACTGGAATAAAATAAATTGAGAGAAATTTATTATCTGATTTAATTGGTTAATTAATTATTTAAGGCCTAGGTCCAGTTTGAATAATTAGAAAATTAACCTGGGCTTAAACTTGGGGGAAATAATTAATACTTAATTTTTTATTGGGTTATTTATTTAAGCCCAAGAAATAAATAATTAAAATTTAATTATTTTGGTTCATTTTGGCTCATTAATTATTTATTGGATTATTTATTTAAGCATAAGGAATAAATAATTAATGTTTATTATTTTGGGCTATTTGGGTCCAAGAAAAATAATAAATATTATTTTGGCCCAATAGCCTGGACCATAGGATTTTTTCTCGATATGGTTTAAAAGAGTTTAGGGTGAAGCCAAACTAACTCTGTTAATAATATCCAGGTGTTTGAAATATCAAATCCCGGGGGATATTGTTATTAGAATAATTAAAGACCTAATTTTGGCTTCACTTCTCACGGCTCTTTGTGTGGAAAATATAACCCTTGATTTTCCTAAGGGTTTTCTTTTTTCTGGTGACTTTCCATCTCGTGACTTTTGGTTCTCTGTTGCTTGGTTTTGTTTTGCTAATAAATAAGAGGCTAACCAAGAACCATGACTGATGCTCTCCTTACCCATTGTTGTGTTCACCAACGAAAATTGTGGCTGTGGCATATTTTGAGAGCTGAAAAGCCTGGCGTTCATGCACCTGAGGAGAAGTAGAAGGTTGGCAGGAGAACAACCGGAAGCTTCATCGTGTGGGGAGGAAGAGGCTGTCCCTATGGCTCAATCCATTCATCCACAACCTAAGGGGTTTAACGCACGCAGATATATGGTCCAAATGCTTCCATGCTACTGTTGTTCTTTGTTCATGTTTTTTTTTTCCTCCATTTTTTGTTTCACAATGCATGCTCTTCTATTTTTTTCAAACTTACACAAACACCAAAGATGATAATAGAATTGATCAAATAACCAAATTAACACAAAATCATAAATCCTTAAATAATGTTAAGTTACAATAAAAACATTGAATACATCATTGTTTAAGAAAAAGAAAACAAAGATAAAAGAAAACATTCATAGACAAGCCTTTTTCTTCACCCTTGAAGACTTTCTTGAACAATCCTCCTCGATTGGATGAATTCCTCCTTCAATGAGTGATTGGAATTTATGCTCTTTGATCCACCTCTACTCTTCTTATCTCTTGAATTTCTCTTGATTTTATAGGCCCTTTTTATACTAAATTCATTGTTGGAGGAATCTTAGCCGAGTAGGAATTAGAAAATACCAAAATCTTTAGAAAATTTCCAAATTTGTGCACAAGTTTTCACCTTCCAGAGCGGGCCTGGCGTTGGGTACCTTCGACCTACCTGGCACTAAGTACAACCTGTTCTTTCTTTGGATATTTGTTCTATTTTCAGTGGCTGGACAGAATGTACCCAGCGCCTAGTCTACCTGCCAGACTTATTACTAGGTCTGTTATATTTTTTCCTGAAACTTGACTCGGTTCCCTCTATGGACTAGGCGCCTGGTCCCTTGGCTGGGCTTGGCACTAGGTACATTCTGTAATTGTTCACATTTTTCTCAAATTTAACTCAAATCTACATAAATATGTGAAAAATATGTTTTACAAGCAAAATATCGAACATGAAGGAATATGCTTAGTTATTACAGCAAATGCATCTCAAAATAACATCAAATAACTAGAAAAATAATGGTGATTTTAGCCCCTATCAGATGTTTAGCATGTTCTTCAGGGCTCTTAGAAGAGATTAGTATGTCGTCAATATATACCATCACGAACTTATTCAAGTAGGACTGGAAAACTTGATGCATTAGATCCATGAATACAGCTGGTGCATTGGTCACTCCAAACAGTATTACCACAAATTCATAATGCCCATATTAGGTGTTAAAAGCTTTTTCAAGGATATATTCTTCTTTAATCGGACTTGATAATAGCTATGTCTTAGGTCCAACCATCAAGTAATAGTTGGATCCCTATAGTTGGTGAAACAACTCATTGATTAACGGTAAGGGATGTTTGCTTTTGATTGTCAGATTGTTCAATTCTTTATACTCGATACACAGTCTCATTGTCCCATCTTTCTTTTTCATGAATAGTAACTAATTTCCTTCTTAGCTCAAGGAAATTAATTTAGTAAAATCAATAGCCATACTATGTAATTGAGTTGGTTACAATTATCTCAAAGACCACTTATTAAAGAATTAAATCCCTAAGACAATATTAAATCTAATACCTTCCATTAATATAGTAAGAATGAGAGTTCTTTTTCAAGATTAGGTTGTTAGGCATAGCCAAGCCTACTCGACATTAAGAATGTTCAAGTTATGGAATTTTATTCTGAATTTATGGACTGGATTTAACTAATGTTTTTATCCCAGTTGGGCACACCCAAGCATAAAGAATATTAGAGGCAAGGTTGGGTTAGCACTAAATGCTTTAAGATTAAAAGACGTTAATCACCCAATGATCCGATAATTGCATTTGATGCAATTAGTATTGGATACCTACCATTGAACTTAAGGATGGTTTACTGGGCATATCCAATGTCATTCTTAAGGAATTTGGTTATTAATCCACTAGAAAATCCTCTAAGGACTTTCTCGAATCAATAATAGGAGTTATTAATTTAAGTAAAATAGTGGAATTAATACGCATTTAATTAAAGGCCTAATTAAATATATCACATGTGCATATACATAATCTAATGTCTTTTATCTTACATCTAGGTTATTTACATCATGATAACAAATTTGAACTTACGTAGAATTTTGAAAATAAATAAGCTTAATGAATCCAACTTCTTGGACTAATATAGAAATTTGAGAATTGTACTTAAATCAGAAAGGTTGCTATACGTGTTACATGCTCCTATTCCACAACCTCTAGCTGATAATGCTCCTGCTAAAGAGTATGAAGTCTACAAGAAGTAACAAAAGGATAGTGACACAACATCTTATATTAGCTGGTGTCAATGACTATTTAGCTTCAAAAATAGGATGAGCATATGGATGCTCTTACTATTATCTTCCATCTAAAAAAGCTTTTTAATAAGCAAGCTAGGATGGAGAGATATGAGATCTTTAAACAGTTATTCCATTCTAAGATGGTAGAAGGCACTTCTTTGGCTACTCATGGATTTAAAATTCTTGGATTAATTGAGAAGTTTGGATCACTTACGTTTACAATAGATCACGAATTTAAGTATAGACTTAATTCTTCAATCTTCCCCAGCAAGTTTTTCACAATTTATGATGAATTACCAAAAAAAAAAAAATTAATTGACACCACTATATCTAAGTTAATCAATCTTCTCAGGATTGTGGAGCCTTCTATGAAGAAATAGAGCAATACAGTCTTATTAGTTAATTATTCTTCTAAGAAGAAAAGTGTTATTAAAAATAAGAAGAAGAATCTAACTAAACCTAAAGGTAGTGTGAAAAAGAAGGAGACAACTACCAAATGCCCATGTCACCATTGTGGTAAGATGGGTCATTGGAGGTGCAACTGCAAAAGTTACCTAAAGACTGTTAAGGAAAAGAAGGAGAAGAAGAAGCTGGCAAGCACTTCGACTTCTACTCCTAGTATATTTATAATTAAGATCAATACTACCTTTAATAATAAGAAATGGGTATTAAATACTAGATGTAGATCTCATTTGTACAATAATTTGCAGAAACTAAAGAGCAGTAGGAAGCTAAAGTAAGGTGATATAGACCTACGTTCTACAAATGGAACAAATGTGTTGTTCTTTTTGTGGAGACTTATTATCTATACTTGCTTTTTGGATTAATTGTAAAATTAGAAAACTACTACAATGTCCTAGTTTTCTAAAAATATTGTCTCAGTTACTTGTTTAGATTTATTTGGATTTCATTTGATTTTGAGAATAAAAGGTGTTCTTTTTATTATATGATATCTATTAAGCAACTTTGATGAATGGTTTGTATGTTATAGACATGGAAAATCAAGTTCTCAACATAAATAAAAAGAAACCAAGAAAAGAAAACACGAACTATCTTACTTATGGCATTGTAGTTTAGGCCACGTAAACGAGAATCGCATTTCAAAGTTATACAAGCTTGGTGACTTAGAATCATTTGATTATGAATCATATGACACATGTGAATCATGTTTACATTGTAAAATGACAAAGACCTCTTTTTCTAAGAAAGGAGAAAGGGCTAAGCAATTACTGGAACTAATGTTTAGTAATGTATATAGACCAATGACATTGTAAGCAAGAAGGGGTTATCAATACTTCATAACCTTTATCGATAACTATTCTCGATTTGGGTATTTATATTTAATAAAATATAAATTTGAGGCCTTTGATAGGTTCAAAGAATTCAAGAATGAAGAAGAGAAATAATTTGGTCAAAGTATTAAAACTCTAAGATCCGATCGAGTAGGTGAATACTTAAGCTAAGAGTTTTAAAGTTATCTTAGAGATAATGGGATATTATCTCAATGGACTCCACTATATACACCTCAACATAACAGTATATCCAAAATAAGGAATTAAACTTTGTTAGATATAGTTCGATCCGTGATGGCTTTTGCGAACTTACTAAAATCATTTTAGGGATATACACTGGAAATTGATGTTTATATTTTAAATAGAGTTTCATCAAAAACGGTTGTTATTACCCTATATCAGTTTTTTGTGAAGAACTAAAGTTAGTTCACATGAAAATTTGGGATGTCATGTTTATGTAAAAAGGACAAAATCAGATAAACCTGAAGATAAGTCTGATAAGTGTTTATTTGTTAGATATCTAAAAGTTTCTATCTTCCTTCTGAGAACAAGGTGTTTATTTCTAAGCATGATATTTTTTTAGAGAAGGAATTCATGCTTAAAGGAGATAGTGGGAGTAAAATTCAACGTAGTGAAGTTCAAGAAGTACAAACAAACAATGATCAACTAGTTGATTCCGAGTCTATTGACAAAATAGATGAACCTTCTAATACACAAGAACTTCGTAGGTCAGGTAGAATATGTGTAGCACCTAAGAGATATAAATTTCTCATTAGTGACCATAATGACATATTGTTCATAAAAGAAGATGAGTCTACCACTTATAGGGAAGTTATAAAAAGTTCAGAATCTGACAAATAGCTTAGAACTTTGAAGATAAAAGTGGATTCTGTGTATGACAACCAAGTTTGGACTTTGGTTGACCCATCCTAAGGGATGAAACCCATAAGGTGCAAGTGGGTTTCAAGAAAAAAAACTAATATGGATAGTAAAGTAATTACCTAAATGCACAATTGGTTGCAAAAGGTTATCATCAATAATAAAGTAATGACTATGACGAAACATTTTCATTAGTAGAAATGCTAAAATCCATTAGAATACTCCTAGAACTTGCCACTCATTATGACTATGAGATTTGGCAAATAGATATAAAAATAGCTTTCCTTAATAGAAAATTGACTAAGGAAGTGTACATGATACAATTTAAGGGTTTCATATCCAAAAAATTACACTAAGGTATGTTAGCTACAAAGGTCCATTTATGGACTTAAACAAGCTTCTAGGAATTGGAACATTTGCTTTGATAAAATAATTAAAGAATTTAGTTTCATACAACATGGATGAACATTATATATACAAGAAGGTTAGTGGGAGTGCAATTATTTTCCTATTGCTATATATTGATGACATGTTAATAATAGGAAATGATGTCTCTACTTTTCAATAAGTGAAAGGGAATACTAATACTAGTTTCCATTATGATAAGGATGATTAAAAGTCACAATCAGGCTACATGTTTATTAGGTGGTGGGGCAACTAGTTAGAAAGGTTCCAAACTGGATACAACTACCAATTTAACTACTAAAGCTGAGTGCATAATGACTTCCGAAGCAGCTAATAGATCAAGAAATTCATGATAGAACTAGGAGTGGTGCCTAGCATTATTAGTCTAATACCCTTGTATTGTGATAACAATAGAGCCATTGCGCAAGCAAAAAGAACTACGGTCTCACCAACAATCTAAGCATGTACTTATGCGCTATCACTTGATTAGAGAAATCATTTATAGAAAAGATGTAAAGATAGAGAGAGTTCCCACTGATAGAGAGAGTTCCCACTGATCATAATATAGCTGATCTACTTATAAAGGCATTACCCTAAAAGAAACAAGATGGTCATGTTCAGTCATTTAGTTTTCGATACATGAATAATTGTGTCTAATATAAGCGGGAGATTGTTTAAGTTATGCCCTAAAATCAATCCATTTGTACAATGTATTTCTCACATTTATCTAATAAAGGTACTTTTTATCTTTCAGTTTTACTTATCTCATATGTGTATGTGCATAAAACTGATAGATTAACTCCCTAGAACAATGTACAGTATTAAGAAAATCATGATAGAGTTCATGATATGAGATTCCTACTACACTATGTAGTACATGTGCTTAAACTATCCCTAGTCATAGTATTAATGAGGCAGGATATCATTAATATGCAAAGACTAGTACATGTTATACTTCTTGATTAGATTAAGTGATGATTCTCACATTTGTGAGTATTGTAATACTCAAAATTAACACGTGGATACTTGTTATATGAACAAGTTCATTAGATAACTTAACTATGAGAAAATCACATAGATAACTATTTAGTGCCAGTAATAGAATACCATTATAGTAAATATGCAAGTATCTTAAGATTTGAGATCTTCAAGGTATTGTGCTTACTGATTGTTGTATTTTGATTCTAATCTTTGAAGTCTTATCAAGGATCACCTATGGAATAGATATTGGGTACAACGTAAAGTAAAAAAAAAAAAATAATAGTTGAGAATGTCAATAAAGGATTCATCACTCCTAATAGTAGGGGTATATATCTCATGGCCACTTGTAGGGAATCATTACTCAAGAAGTCCTTGGCTTAGGCAACGATGTGTTGGAAATTGTTCCAAATAATACACATGTTGAGTAATATATTATGGAACAAGTACTAATGAATTCATACTAGAATTAATTATATTCTAGATGGAGTTGGCACTAATTCCATACTCTAAATTGAATGGGATCTAGTATGATGAAAGAAGTTTATTGTACTGATATTTTGCTAATAAAAGGTTCATGTTAAGCCACCTGACGTTCTGGAAATTTGGGTGGTCATGATGCAGTGCTAGATGTTGCTCTTGATCTGCAAGATATGGATTTATTAATTGAAGAATTAATTAATTAATTAATTCTAATTATTAATGATTATTAGTTTTATAGTGATTAGAATTAATTCATATTTCGCTACTAATAGATCAAAAAACCTAATGGGTCACACATAATAGAAAAAAAATAGTATTTTAGATATTATATGACAATATTATAGAGTTAATTTGCGAGAAAAAAAGAATTTTATGGGTAAATTATAAGTAGTTATAATTGTTATTACTAAAATTTATAGGCATAATTGCAATTTAAAAAGCCTAACGTTCCATTACTATCATGGAAAAGGTTTTGTGGGTTCCTAAAGGGCGATTAACATTATATGTATTAATGTTAAGAGATGCCGCCGTCTTTAATATTGGATGAAAAAATAGAGTTTTCTTCTTTTCGGTGACCACGAAAACCATCTTCTTTTTCTTCCCTAAATGAAAATAATTCCAATATCTGACAAACATAACCTTACTAGGATAGATTTTTGGTGCCTAACTTGAGTACGTTCTTCATGTGGATACTGTTAGAGAATTCCTATTCTTGGAATTTGGTGGCTTGATTTGATCAACTTTCAAAGAGAATTTGAATGAGAGAAAAATTTTAAAAGCTGCTTGATTAAGGTAATCAATTTTTCTTCTCTTCCTTGACCTATTTAAATTCATATGAGTGATCCTATTGCGTGGATTTCGTTTTAATTTTCACTGCGTGTCAAATTATTTGCATGATCGAAATCTAATAGTGTCCCCACCTAGGATCTCGTAAACAACCTGAATATCAATCATAGGCAATTATCAAGCATAAAATAGGTAGCCAAGGTGGCTAATTTTAATGTCTTGTCATCCTATTTAAAGTAAGATAGATCGTAGAATTGGACTAAGTTACTAATGAGGCTTCATCATGTAACACCCCACTACTTAGGCCCAATAGGGCTAGGGATGTTGCCCCGTCCATAGGACAAGGGGTCTTTATAACTAAATCACATAAAATAAAATAAAAAATACTTTAAAATTGAACTTATTACATCCCAAAATGAATGAACAAATCTAAAATAAATTATTTGCAACAATCTCTCAAAACATCACATAAGGGAAATAATAAAGAGTCTTCAGAATCATAGGCAACAATCTAGCTAATGACCTCCATAGCAGGACCATCCTGAAAACATGGCATAAAAGGTGGTGAGATAAAAATCTAAATAAGCCCATGTGTGCTTCGAGTGTTTCAGGAAAAACAGTTCATGTATGCAAGTTGTAAAAATTTCTTAAAAGAAAGTGTTGGCAAGCATTAAATAAATGTTAAAATAAAGAGTGGTGTTTTGCTTTTCAAACCATATATGTACATAATAAATACAACCACTTGATGAGGTAGCCATGGGTTACCACACGTTGGGCCCCATGACCATATAACGGTCAGAATGCCACACGTTGAGCATGCTGACAAAAGGTAGGTGTACGGCCTACCGGGTGAGATACTCTCTATCTCTACACCCAAACTTACCAATTGTCCACTCTGGAAACACACAGTCCATATGACTAAAACTTGCTAGCTCAGACCAGCATGACCTACTAGACTGGCATCTTATCCGAGAAGGACTCACCCCTCAAAGGTGGCCACCTATTGAGAGACTTATCCTAGTAGTCTACCCTTATTGAGTACTCAACGTTGCTTGTCCTACTCGAGAGAAAATTGATCATACATTGATTTGCTTGGAAATAGCAATTAAGGGTTTCTAAAATTCTTATCAAAGTTGGGTTTTAGAAAGAGTTTAGCATTTTGTGTAAAACTGCTTGTTTAATTTTTCAAATGATTTGTTTGACTGAAATAAAAAGGAAAAAAAAAAGTCCTTAATTACCTTTGCAAAATGAATGTTCATACACATCGCATTTGGCTTGCCACAGTAATTTTAGTCTTCAAATGACTCCATGCAGGAGCTTACCCGATCCTTTGCTTGCTTAAACTCAAAAATCCTCCAAGGCTGACCTAACCCTGCCTGAGGTAAACACAAAGTATAAGGTTATACTCGAGCTATACTTGCCTTACATAAAGAATCCCTAGTTCAACTAATTACAACTATGGCCTTAATGTCCTAAGCTTGAAGGCTAGATGATAAAGAATTTCATAAAATAAATCTAGCTTGATAAGTTAAAATAACTAGGGGTTGTAAAATAATTACTAATAAGTTATAGGTTTAAATAATAAATCTTGAGTATTATTATTAATAAATAAACTAGTGTTTGAATATTGAATAATACTAAGTCCTAAATAATATTAATAAATGGTACTTTTTAAATAGTATTATTATAATTAATTAATTAATTAATATTTAATAGATAATAAATAATTAGTAATTAATAATAAATGAATCATTTTAAAATTTTGATTAATAGATAACAAATAAACTTCAATATAAATAATATAGGTAAAAGTTTAAACTATGGTCTACAAGGTCATTAATATTTTATTTATTATTATTATTTATATAAAAGATCTTATTTATTATTACACCACACACAGACACACACAGACACACACACACACACACACACACATTATTTGTAATAAAAGATATTATTATTTGACTAATAAAATATCAATGTTTCATTTAATATTTCAATTCCAAAACTTCCTAGGAATTTTGAAATCTTTAGAGAAAAAAAAAATAGTAATAATTTTAATTAAGATAATAAAATTTGTTACTAAAAATAACCTAGGATTAACAAGAAAATAATAATGATTATCCTATTGCTAAACAAGATTCATGAACACATTCCCCAACATCAAACAATAAACTAGTCCATTCATGAACATAGGCTTAAATCAACACATACTATTACATGGGCAAATCCCTACTAGGCATAATCATCAATCATGGCTTCAATGGAAATAAGAACATAAAAATCCTATTCACCATAGGTGTCATAACATCTAACATGTTTTAAACATCCATAATTCTCTTAAGACATGATGAACATACATTCATTCCCAAGAAAATCCATATAGCTTACTCATGTACAACCATTCTCATGTCCTAATCACAATCCCTTCATTCACATGCTTACACTCAATCCCCCATTTATATTCTATTCTTCCTATCAATATCTAGGAGAATGAATGTAGGATTAAAAGGGAGGATTAAGGAGAAATACTTGATTGATGATTACTTCGATGAAGACTTATGAAGGTCTATATGATTGAGAGTCTTGAAATGTCCAAGATAACAAAAAAAAAACAGCCATGGTTGTTGATCAACCATTTCGGTCGAGAGAGAGAGAGAGAGAGAGAGAGAGAGAGAGAGAGAGAGAGAGAGAGAGAGAGAGAGAGAGAGAGAGAGAGAGAGAACATTAGCATGGTGCATTGAAGGTTGAATGGAAGAAGATGAACAAATGAGTTGTTCTTGGTTACCTTGATGATGTTCTTGAGACCTTCAAGAAAAAACTGGTTTTTGATCTGAATGCAATTTCTTGTTTGCGAGATTTTGTGTTATAAATAGCAGAAATGAATACCAGGGAGTATGTAGGAGTAATCTGGAGTATTTGAGAGGGATTGGAGGTGATTAGGGTGGGTTTTGGCTTGAAGAAATGCAGTGTGTGTTCTTGGTGTTCTTGGTGAAAATTGAGAGAGTTTGAAAAAAAATGTGCATGAATTCTGGGAGAGTGTTGGCTGAATGGTTTAGGGAGTTTAGGAGTTTCGGTTTTCAGCATAGAGAGGAAGGGAATAATCTGATTTGTTTGAAATTCAAATGGAGGGAATTGAGGAGTGGTTTGAGGAATAGGATATGTAACACCCCACAACCTAGGCCCAACAGGGCCGGGGATGTCGCCCCGTCTAAAGGATAAGGGGTCTTTATAACTAGGTCACACAAATGAAAATAAAACAATTCTTTGAAATTAAAAACTTATTACAACCCAAAAATTCAAGAACAAATCCAAAATAAATTGTTCACTATCATCTCTTAAAATAACATATAAATTAAATAACAAAGAGTCTTCAAGAAGGCAACATTCTAGCTATTCATCTCCACAGTAGGATCGCCCTGAAAACATGGCATAAAAAGGTGATGAGATAAAAATCTCAGTAAGTCCGTGTGTGTTTTGAGTGTTTCAGGTAAAACAGTTCATGTATGCAAGCTGTAAGAACTTCATAAGAAAAAGTACTAACAAGCATTAAACAATGTTAAAAATAAAGAGTGGCATTTTGCTTTTCCAACCATACATGTGCACCATAAAATCAACCACTCAAAAGGGCGGCCACAGGTTACCACACGTTAGGCCCCATAACCATATAATGGTCAGAATGCCACACTTTGTGCAGACTGACAAAAGGTAGGTGTACGGCCTACCGGGTAAGATACTCCTCATTCTCTACACCCAGACAAACCGATTGTCTACTCCGGCAACACACAGTCCACATGACTGAAACTTGCTAGCTCGCATCGGCATGACTAAGTAGTATTGTCGCTTCTCCAAGTTGAGTTTATCTTCTGGAGGTAGCCTCCTGTCAGAAGACTCACTCTTGCTCTTCAAAACTAATATTACTAGCCTACCCTTATTGAGTACTTAACGTTGTTTATCCCACTTGGGAGAAAATTAATAAAACATTGCCTTACTTGGAAATGGCAATCAAGGGTTTCTAAAGTTTGTGCCAAAGTTGGTTTTAGAAAAAGTTTAGTGTTTGAATAAAACTGCTTGTTGAATTTTAAATAATTTGTTTGACTGAAACAAGAAAGGAAACAATCCTCAATTGCTTTTACAAAAAAAATGAGTGTTCACACACTTCGTATTTGGCTTGCCATGGTAACCTTTTGTCATCAAATAAGTTTTATGCAGGAGCTTACCTGATCCTTTGCTTGAGCTAATTCAAAGATCTTCCAAAGTAGACCTAACCCCGCCTGGGGTAAACACAAGCCATAATTAAACTCAAACCAAAATTTTCTTCCATAAATAATCCTAGTTCAACTTACCACAATCATGACTCTAATGTCCCAAACTTTAAGGCTAGATGATAAAAGGATTTTATAAAATAAATCTAGCTTGATAATAAAATAACTAAGGATTGTGAAATAATTATTAAGTTATAGGTTCAAATATAATCTTTATTATTAATAAATAAACCAAGGTTTATTTAATGAAGGTCCTAAGTCCTAGATGATATTAAAATAATAAATTATTACTATTCTCTTAATTAATAATTAATAGTTAGAAAATAATAAATAAAATTAATAATAAGTAAATTTTATTATGTTTTGATTAAAAGATAATATATAGATTTTAATAGTGTTTATGAATATATGACTTATAAGATTAATATTTTACCAATTATGATTATTTATATAAAAGGCTTTATTTAATATTATTATTGTATATAATATTTATACATTTTATTTTTAATAAAAGATATCATTTATTTAGCTAAAATATCACTATTCCAATTACTCCAACACCAATCAACAAACCATTCAATTCATGAATAAAGGCTTAAATCTATATCTACCATCACATGATCCAAACTTTACTAAACATAATCATATTCATGGCTTCAACAAGAATACAAGAACATAGAACCCTATTCACTAAAGGTGACATAATATCTATCATGCTTAATCATTCACACTAACTCACGACATGAAGAGCATGCAACAACTACAAAATATCATAAAACTCAATCATGACAAAACATCCTATGCTCTAATCCCAACTCCTTCATACAAACACATTCTCAATCTCCAATCATATTCCATCATTTTCTAACTACATCTAAGAGACATGATTTTAGAATGAAGGAGAAGGTTAAAAAGATATACTCGAATGATGACTACCTGGATGAAGTCTAAAGAGAGTCCACACACATGGAAGACTTGATCCAACCAAGAAGGAAAAAGAGAAAATGGCCATGGTTGAAACAACCATTTCGGCCGAGAGAGAGAGAGAGAGAGAGAGAGAGAGAGAGAGAGAGAGAGAGAGAGAGAGAGAGAGAGAGAGAGAGAGAGAAAGAGAAAGAGAGAGAGGAAGAGAAAGAGAGAGAGTATTAGTATATTATATTAAAGATTGAAGCGGAAAAGAGATGAACATAATCGTTCTTGGTATTTTTTTTTTCAATGTTTGACGTTATAAAGTATAGAAATGGATTCTAAAGGGTGAGTAGACGTGATCTAGAGTTTTTTGGGAGAGATTGGAGGTGTTTAGAGTGGTCTTAGGCTTGGAGAGTGGTAATATGTGTTCTTGGTATCTTGGAGAATTAGAGAGAATAGAGAGAATAGAGAGAAGCTGGACGAAATTTGTTGAATGGGGTTGGCCGAATGGCTAGAGGAATTCTTGTGATTGAATTTTCAGATTAACGAGAAGAGGAAAAGCTGGTTGTTTGAAATTCAAAAGGTGTAATTTAGGGAGTGAATTAAGGTAGAAAATATAGTAAGAATGGCTTGGTTGATGGAGGTTCTTGGAGCTGCTATGGCCGACTGGAATTTGCTGAGGTTTTGCTAAGATGAATAAGGTTGAAGGAGCTATAGGGTGGCCGAAATGTGGAGTGCAATGGTGGAGGAAATTTCTGGTTGGTTGAGGCTTAATTCATGGGAGTTTCATGGAGTAATTTGCTGAATTTTTGAATTCTAATTGAAGGCTTGATTGTAGTAATTGAAGGAGTGATTTAAGGAGTGGCTATGGTGTTCATTTCGTGCAAATCAATGGAGGAGGTGATGAAGTTCAGTTCATGGCTGACTAAGGTTGGTTTTATAGAAAAATGGGAGCGAGTTTTGGACAAGGTTGAAGAGAGGGAAAGGCTGAAATTTCTGGTTGTTCATTCAAGAGGTTTGCTAGAATTTTTGTGCAGATTTTTCTACAATGTTCCAACCGACTTGCATATGGTTTGAAGGGCTATTAGAGGGTCCTTTAAGGCTGGTTTCCAACCTTCTTTACGGAGGAAAGACAGAGTTAAATTGCTGGTTTGAAAGGTGGAAGAAACAACTTGGTTTTTGGCCTACCAAGCTGCGAAATTGCCTAAGAATTTTCCTAATTTGTACAGCTCTTATGCAGTTCATATAAAACCCGCTTGTTTTAGGAAGTCTTTATTCATGGTGATATTTTAGGAGTTGTTAAAGGGTTAAATCCTAAAACAATAAGAATTAGAATTCTATTGGGTTTATATTTTAAATAAATAGGGTCCTAATTGAAATTATTTAAAAGTTAAGGAAACCCTACGATTTATTAAATAGGAAAACTTATAGAAAACATCGTTGTTTTCCAATAGCTGTCATTAGACGCAGAAAGAGGGAGAGTGTTCAACTAGGGTTTGAAGGAAAAGAACACCGTAGGCTGTTACAATTTTCAAGCGTTGAAATTAAGAGGTAAGTAGGAATGAATCTCTTCGATTTTCTTGTATGAATAATAGAATAAAACTCTATTTTTGATTAAAAATTTCCGAATAAAGTATGGTATTTTTTCAAAGTATAAGTTTTAATGATTGGCCAATATATGGTGTGTATTTCGGTGTTTGTATTATATAAGATACATGGTTCCGTATGAATATATTTGTTGAAATAGGTACATGAAGGATCGATTTATATTTATTTGAATGTGATGCTTCTAAGGTAGGCTAAACCTTTTTGGAACAATGTTAAGATGAAACTCGTCTTTTTGGATTTATGCAAGATGAAGGTTTCATTTTTTTTGGACGGCTAAGGCTGGGTTATGCCTTTTTGGATTTTCCTAACTGAATAAATTAATTCAGTTAGAAGAAGGTAATGGTTGTATGCATTTGTGCGAACAAATGTTTTTAATATGTTTTGTATTCATGATTATTTCTGGGTTGATGAAGCGAATATTGAGAAAAAAAAAAAAGGGAAAAAAAGGGGGTTTGCAATGTTGTGTTTCATGTTAGAGGTTAGGCGTGTGTGGTCAAAGCATGATTTCATGCTATTCTGGTGTTTTGTAAAAAACCAAAAAAAAAAAAAGAAAAAAATCCAAACCGAGATGGACTACTGGCAAATCAACCAGGCAAGAGACCCTTCTCTATTCTTATTGTTAAAAGTATGAATATATATAACAAAGGGTGGGGGGGGGGGGGGTTGCCTTGGATTGAATGGCCACGTAGTGAAGTTTGTTCATGGCCCACCAATGGGTTTTGGTTTGGAAAGAAAAAGACAAATGGAAGCAAGGATTTTCACCATGGAGTGCTGTCTTGGGACTTGATTTTTAAATGAAGTAAAGTATATTCTCTTTGTTAAATTAATTAGTTGAGTTTTGGAGCAAGAGAAATTAGTAGGTGTTTGTATATATATATATAATGTTTAAATTTGTATCCTATGAAAATAATTTAAGATTTATTGAGTTCGTTTTTTTATATAAAGTTTTATTCTCCTTAGTATGTTATAAGAATAATTAAAAAAAACTAAATGTTTAATAATAGTTGTTGTTGTTGTTATTATTATTATTATTATTATTATTATTATTATTATTATTATTATTATTATTATTATTATTATTATTATTATTATTATTATTATTATTTGTAAATGTGATTATTAATATAGTGTGCATGTATGTCATGTATGTGTATTATGTAAAGGTATGTAATAAACTTTATTTAGGAGAAGTGATTCATTACTACTTACTAAGCATGTGGTTGGCTCACCCCTTAATATTTCCTCCTTTCAGATTGTAATGATGATCAGTGGTGCGAAAGCCCTTTCTACTAAGATTGTGTTGGACATATAGCACGAAGTCGAATTTCAGGATTTTACTTAGTAACTTATGTTATCTTATTATCTTAAGTTCTACCTATGTTTTTAGTACCCATTGAGACAAGTGTAAGAATTGGTTTTATGGGTTTTGATATAAATTCTTTGAGGAAGATTTAATTATGAAATTATTTAGTTATCATTTTGGAAGAAAAGGTGTTTTATTCTTTAAGCTTTGATGTAAGGCTTCGTATTACTAGGTTACGACTCGGTGGTACGACCGTGCCACATCCTGCAGGCACGGGGTGTGACATTAAATGGTATCAGAGCATAGGTTTTGATCTTATTGGGATATGGAAATATTTAGATATGTATCGGTCTTATATTAGTTGGATTATGAGTATTGATACAATAAGGTGTGATATTAATTTATGAGTTTTAAGATATAGGTATAAATTAGGTTTTGATTTGGGCCTGAGTTAAAAGGAATAATTTTGTCACGTAGGTGATCAATGGCGAGAAGAAGGGAAGAAGCTAGTAGAAAATGTGACGAGACATTCGATAGAGATTCTCACGGGATGAATGATTTGAATGTACCTCTAGCTACATGGGGACGAATAGCACCGGTAAGAAGACGAAATGAAAGTGGACCGTCAAACGCACCTCCATCTCAATGGATGGCTCCTTCTGTAGGGAATTCGAACATTGCTATGGCATTAATGGTGATTGCTCAAGTGATGCAAGGACAACAACAAATTCAGCAAGAGCAACAACACATGTTTCAAGCCCAAGAAAAACGGATCCAAAGGAATTCAATTGGAACGAGATCCCATTACGAGTATTTAAAGAAAATCAACATGCCAACGTTTGACGGAGGCGCTGATCCGAAGAAGGCTGAAAAATGGTTAGAAGAAATAGAGCGAAACTTCAAGATTCTAAAAGTACCGAATGAAGCAAAGTTAAAGGTTATTCTTCCTTTTGTCGTGGGAAATGCACAGAAATGGTGGAGAAGAGCACAACCTACCTACTCAACTGATGGACAACCAATTTCGTGGGACGTATTTAAGAAGGAATTCTTGAACCATTACTTTCCTGACATGTTGTGATTGGAGAGACAAAATCAATTTTTTGACTTGGTGCAAAAAGAAAGTATGACGGTAATCAAGTACGCAAGCCGATTTAACTACTTAGGACAATACGTGCCTTCAGTAATGGCAGATTCTGGGCTCAAGACATTATGATTTGTGAATGGATTGCAAGCATGAATTTGAGCTAGGATGTTTGCAGTGCAATCTACTAACTATGAGGATGCTTATCAACGAAGCCTTAATATCGAGATGGAAATTAGAAGAGGATATGCAGAGCGAGGTGTTAAAAGACAAAATACGGATTACTTTTTGCAAACTCAACTTGTGGCTCCTCGGGAGGAAGGACAATGAGGAAAGAGACAAGCACCAATGAACTTCAACACTAGTACCACTACGGGGATGCAACGTAAATTATGTGACAATTGCAAACGTTACCATGATGAAGAATGCCGATGGAAAACAGGTGTATGTTTTGGTTGTGGGAAGTCCGGTCACAAAGTGAGCGATTGTCCAGAAAATAGGCCCGACTGAAGAAAGAGGAGTTGACACTCAAAAGAAGACCAATGCACGTGTCTTTGCTTTACATCAAAAAGAAGCCGAGGAGGAATCCTAAAAAGGTGCGATGCATTGCGTTTTAGATTTTAAGTTATAAATGTGTGTTTTGTTTGTGGATACGAATAATTGATAGGTAAGGTTAAATGTTAAGTTTCGAGGCTAAAACTTCTTGTAAGAGGGGTAGAATGTAAAACACGCATTTTTTAGGAAGTCTTTATTCATGGTGATATTTTAGGAATTGTTAAAGGGTTAAATCCTAATACAATAAGAATTAGAATTCTATTGGGTTAATATTTTAAGTAAATAGGGACCTAATTAAAATTATTTAAAAGTTAAGGAAACCTTACAATTTATTAAATAGGAAAACCTATAGAAAACATCATTGTTTTTCAATAACTGTCATTAGACACAGAAAGAGGGAGAGAGTTCAACTAGGGTTTGAAGGAAAAGAACACCGTAGGCTGTTACAGTTTTCAAGCGTCGAAATTAAGAGGTAAGTAGGAATGAATCTCTTCAGTTTTCTTGTATAAATAATAGAATAAAACTCTATTTTTGATTAAAAATTCCCAAATAAAGTATGGTATTTTTTCAAAGTATAAGTTTTAATAATTGGCTAATGTATGGTGTGTATTTCGGTGTTTGTATTATATAAGATACATAGTTCCGTATGAATATATTTGATGAATTGGGTATATGATGGATTGGTTTATATTTATTTGAATATGATGCCTCTAAGGTGGGCTAAACCTTTTTGGAACAATGTTAAGATGAAACTCATCTTTTTGGATTTATGCAAGACGAAGGTTTCAATCTTTTTGGACCACTAAGGCTGGGTTAAGCCTTTTTAGATTTTCCTAACTGAATAAATTAATTCAATTGGAAGAAGGTAATGGTTGTATGAATTTGTGTGAACAAATATTTCTAATATGTTTTGTATTCGTGATTATTTTTGGGTTGATGAAGGGAATATTGAGAAAAAAAAAAGGAAAATGGGGGGGGTTGCAATGTTGTGTTACGTGTCAGAGGTTGGGCATGTGTGGTCAAAGTATGATTTCATGCTATTATGGTGTTTTGTTAAAAAAAAAAAAAGAAAGAAAAAAGTCAAAACTAAGAAGGACTGCTGGCGAATCAGCTAGGTAGGAGACCCTTCTCAATTCTTATTGTTGAAAGTATGAATATATATATAACAAAAGGGGGGGGGGGAGGGGGTTTGCCTTGGATTGAATGGCCACGTAGTGGAATTTCTTCATGGCCCACCAATGGGTTTTGGTTTGGAAAGAAAAAGACAAATGGAACAAGGATTTTCACCTTAGAGTGCTGTCTTGGGACTTGATTTTTAAAGGAAGCAAAGTGTATTCTCTTTGTTAAATTAATTAGTTGAGTTTTGGAGCAAGAGAAATTAGTAGGTGTGTATGTGTGTGTGTGTGTGTGTAATGTTTAAATTTGTATCCTATGAAAATAATTTAAGATTTATTGAGTTCGTTTTTTATATAAACAAAAGTTTTTATTCTCCTTAGTATGTTATAAGAATAATTTTTAAAAAATAAATAATTAATAATAGTTGTTATTATTATTATTATTATTATTATTATTTGTAAATGTGATTATTAATATAGTGTGCATGTATGTCATGTATGTGTATTATGTAAAGGTATGTAACAAACTTTATTTGGGAGAAGTGATTCATTACTACTTACTGATTCATCTTGCCCGATTCTGCCACTGCTGGTTGGCGGGGCGCTTGTTGGGTTGCTACCTCTAGAAAAGTCCTTGCGATTGCCTTGGCGGCTAGAAAGGTCTCGATGCGATTTTGCTGCGGTCCTCATTTTCTGTCCGGGTGGTTGTGTCTACGGCCCCCGAATAGGTCGTTGGTGGAGAAAATTCCAATGCCCTCCTCAATTCCTACCTCAGTCCCTTGACAAACTGCCTCGTTCTATTCTATTCGGTGTCCACCAGTCTCTTACAGTACTTTGATAGTTGGGTAAATCGTGCTGCGTATTGGGCCACCATCATACCCCCTGCTTTAAATTCTAAAACTCATCTTCCTGCTTTTCCACTATCCACTGAGGGATATACTCAGCTCTGAACGCTTCCACAAAATTGGCTCACGTCCAGTCCTGATCAATCATCTCCCAGTCATCCTGAACCCGCTGCCACCATAGCCGGGCTGGGCCCCTCAAACGGAATGTAACAAACTTTACCATCCGCTCCTTCGTGTACTGGAGCATAGAAAATATGTCCTCCATCTGCTCTATCCATTGCTCAACTTTCTGATCTTGTTCAGCTTCGCCCAACAAGACGGGCAATTAAAATTTCAGAAACCACTCCAATGCTTCGTCCTCTCCCTTGGGATTCTTTCGCTCAGTCAAAGTCTGCATAATCTATGACATCTTGCTGAATGCTTGCCCCATTATTACTTCAATAGGTGTTTCTTACCCCATTTCCAAATCTGGTTCACTTTTGATTCCCTAGTTGGGTGACGGTATTCAGGTCGCTTCAACCTCTGGTGCCACAGATTTTACCTTTGGAACTCTTCTGCCTGATGTGGCTACGCGGTGCTTGGGTGGCATTCTAAACCATACCCAAATGATGAGTTTATGCATTCAATGATTAAATCATTTTAGTTGAGCATGCATTCACAGTCAGATTTAAGTAAAAGAAAATCAGATTTAAGTTTTGTCCAAAAAAAAAGTTGCTTATAAATTTCTCTCAAATCTTAGAGTATCCAAGTACTCTTATTTGCATAAATTTGAAATTAAAATAGCAAACATAAATGAAATTCTTAACATAGAAGTTTACGGAAAGAATTAAATAAACATCCTAATAATAACAACTCTCAGCCCCTCTAGTCCTGATCATAATCTTCAAAGTCGGCCTCATATAACCATCCCCCAGAATTCTTAGAGAAGTCTATCCCAGCCCCACATGCAAAACCCTCCATTAGCTCTTTACCGGGTCGCCTAGAACTCTTACCAGGCTCAATCTGGCTGGGTGGAGGCATGAAAGAAGGTTTGGATGGAGATTCATAATCTATCTCCCCCAGGTCATCACTATCAACAAATAAATTAACTATGGGACTAGGAGGGTGGGAAACATATTCCATATCAATCTCCTCATCTTCATTGTCAGAACTCAAGTCTATCACAGGTATTGGGGGTGGCTCATTGATCGGGACCTCATTGTCACTGCTATCTTCCAAGGGAATAACTGGCTGCGGTGCAAGCTGATGCACTGGTAGGTCTTCTGGGTAGATAGGGATAAGAGGATGCCACTGCTGCCCTTTCCTTGCTGTTCTAAGCATTCTAACCATCCTACAGTACAAACAAGACAGGTTAGATAAAAGATTTGAACTTAAAAAAATAGACCATATACTATCAATATTTGCCTATAACCAATGCTCTGATACCATTTGTAACACCCCACAACCTAGGGCCGGGGATGTTGCCCCATCCAAAGGATAAGGGGTCTTTATAACTAAGTCATACAAACGAGAATAAAACAATTCTTTGAAATTAAAAACTTATTACAAACAAAAAATTCAAGAACAAATCCAAAATAAATTATTCACTATCATCTCTCAAAGCAACATATAAATTAAATAACAAAGAGTCTTCAAGAAGGCAACATTCTAGCTATTCATCTCCACAGTAGGATCGCCTTGAAAACATGGCATAAAAAGGTGATGAGATAAAAATCTCAGTAAGTCCGTGTGTGTTTTGAGTGTTTCAGGTAAAACAGTTCATGTATGCAAGCTGTAAGAACTTCATAAAAAAAAGTACTAACAAGCATTAAACAATGTTAAAAATAAAGAGTGGCATTTTGCTTTTCCAACCATACATGTGCACAATAAAATCAACCACTCAAAAGGGCGGCCATGGGTTACCACACGTTGGGTCCTATAACCATACAATGGTCAGAATGCCACACTTTGTGCAGACTGACAAAAGGTAGGTGTACGGCCTACCGAGTAAGATACTCCTCCTTCTCTAAACCCAAACAAACCGGTTGTCCATTCTGGCAACACACAGTCCACATGACTGAAACCTGCTAGCTCGGACTAGCATAACTAAGTAGTACTGTCACTTCTCCAAGTTGAGTTCATCTTCTGGAGGTGGCCTCCTACCAGAAGACTCACTCTTACTCTTCAAAACTAGTACTACTAGCCTACCCTTATTGAGTACTCAACGTTGTTTATCCCACTTGGGAGAAAATTGATAAAACATTGCCTTACTTGGAAATGGCAATCAAGGGTTTCTAAAGTTTGTGCCAAAGTTGGTTTTAGGAAGAGTTTAGTGTTTGAGTAAAACTGCTTGTTGAATTTTAAATAATTTGTTTGACTGAAACAAGAAAGGAAACAATCCTCAATTGCCTTTATAGAAAAATGAGTGTTCACACACTTCGTGTTTAGCTTGCTATGGTAACCTTTTGTCATCAAATAAGTTTTATGCAGGAGCTTACCTGATCCTTTGCTTGAGCTAATTCAAAGATCTTCCAAAGCTGACCTAACCCCGCCTGGGGTAAACACAAGCCATAGTTAAACTCAAACCAAAATTTGCTTCCATAAATAATCGTAGTTCAACTTACCACAATCATGACCCTAATGTCCCAAACTTTAAGGCTAGATGATAAAAGGATTTTATAAAATAAATCTAACTTGATAATAAAATAACTAGAGATTATGAAATAATTATTAATAAGTTATAGGTTCAAATATAATCTTTGTTATTAATAAATAAACCAAGGTTTATTTGATGAAGGTCCTAAGTCCTAGATGATATTAAAATAATAAATTATTACTATTCTCTTAATTAATAATTAATAGTTAGAAAATAATAAATAAAATTAATAATAAGTAAATTTTATTATATTTTGATTAAAAGATAATAAATAAATTTTAATAGTGTTTATTATATAACTTATAAGATTAATATTTTACCTATTATGATTATTTATATAAAAAGCTTTATTTAATATTATTATTGTATATAATATTTATATATTTTATTTTTAATAAAAGATATCATTTATTTAGCTAAAATATCACTATTCCATTTAACAATCCAATTCCAAAGCTTCCTAGGGTTTTTGAAATTATGGGAAGAAAATATAGTTCTAATTTTTATTAATGTAATAAAATTAGCTAACTTAAATAGTTTAGGATCAACAAGGTCAAGACTATAATTCTCCTATTGCTAACAATAATCATGAACATAAACTCTAACACTAATCAACAAACCATTCAATTCATGAATAAATGTTTAAATCTATATCTACCATCACATGATCCAAACTTCACTAAACATAATCATATTCATGGCTTCAACTAGAATACAAGAACATAGAACCCTATTTACCAAAGGTGACATAATATCTATCATGCTTAATCATTCACACGAACTCATGACATGAAGAGCATGCAACAACTACAAAATATCATAAAACTCAATCATGACAAAACATCCTCATACTCCAATCCCAACTCCTTCGTACAAACACATACTCAATCTCCAATCATATTCCATCCTTTTCTAACTACATCCAAGAGACATGATTTTAGAATTAAGGAGAGGGTTAAAAAGACATACTCGAATGATGACTACCTTGATGAAGTCTCAAGAGAGTCCACATGCCTGGAAGACTTGATCTGACCAAGAAGGAAAAAGAGAAAATGGCCATAGTTGAAACAACTATTTCGGCCGACAGAGAGAGAGAGAGAGACTATTAGTTTATTATATTAAAGTTTGAAGGGAAAAAGAGATGAACATAATCGTTCCTGGTTACCTTGAGAGAGTTCCTTAATCTTCAAGAAAAATTCTGGTTTTGATTCGTGAGCAGAATTTTGTTTTCAATGTTTGACGTTATAAAGTATAGAAATGGATTCTAAAGGGTGGATAGATGTGATTAGGAGTTTTTTTGGGGAAGATTGGAGGTGTTTAGGATGGTCTTAGGCTTGGAGAGTGGTGGTGTATGTTCTTGGTGTTCTTGGAGAATTGGAGAAAATAGAGAGAATGGAGAGAAGCTGGACGAAATTTGCTGAATGGGGTTGGCCGAATGGCTAGAGGAATTCTTGTGATTGAATTTTCAGATTAAGGAGAAGAGGAAAAGCTGGTTATTTGAAATTCAAAAGGTGTAATTTAGGGAGTGAATTAAGGTAGAAAATATAGTAAGAATGGCTTGGTTGATAGAGGTTCTTGGAGCTGCTATGGCCGACTGGAATTTGCTGAGGTTTTGCTGAGATGAATAAGGTTGAAGGAGCTATAGGGTGGCCGAAATGTGGAGTGCAATGGTGGAGGAAATTTCTGGTTGGTTGAGGCTTAATCCATGGGAGTTTCATGGAGTAATTTGCTGAAATTTTGAATTCTAATTGAAGGCTTGATTGTAGTGATTGAAGGAGTGATTTAAGGAGTGGCTATGGTGTTCATTTCATGCAGATCAATGGAGGAGGTGATGAAGTTCAATTTATGGCTGACTAAGATTGGTTTTACAGAAAAATGTGAGTGAGTTTTGGACAAGGTTGAAGAGGGGGAAAGGCTGAAATTTCTGGTTATTCATTCAAGAGGTTTGCTGGAATTTTTATGCAGATTTTATTGCAATGTTCCAGCCGACTTGCAGAAGGTTTGAAGGGGTATTGGAGGGTCCTTTAAAGCTAGTTTCCAGCCTTCGTTATGGAGGAAAGACAGAGTTAAATTGCTGGTTTGAAAGGTGGAAGAAATAGCTTGGTTTTTGGCCTACCAAGCTGCGAAATTGCCCAGGAATTTTCCTGGTTTGCACAGCTCTTATGCAGTCCGATTTTTGGCCAATGATTTCAGTCTTCAAACTGAACAAGTTGGCTATTTTTCTGGCAACATTTGAGTTTGTAAAAAAGCTAAAGTTTTCGAAAGTTGAACTGACCAAGAAGTTGGAAAATTTTCAGATTGCTACATAAAGAAGATGAACACTTATAGAGTGGAATTTGAAGGTTCAACCATGAAGATCAATTCTCTTGAGAACCTTCCTTAGCTCCTTCCCCATTGCCAGCCAATACTCTATCCTATAAGAGTCATTTTCGAGATTCTATGATTAATGAACCTTGCTGGATTTTTTGGAAATAAGAATAGCCTTGGGATAAATTGAACAACTTAATTGATAAAGAATTAAAGTAAGTTAGAGAGTAGAAGGACATGAATCCCTTAAGAATTCTTGTAGGGCACAAGAGTAGAATTGAGACATTCCCTTCATGTCTCCCCTAGAATAACACTCCTACTTCTTATGGCATGCAAGGCCGAAAATATTCCACCCTTCACAAAAATAAAATTAATCATACTAAAACTTAAATGATGGGATTTGAACTCATGACCTTAGAGATTATTTCCAAAGCTCTAACCACTAAACCATAACAACTCTTGTTCTTATTTTCTCTCCTAAATATTCTTTCTATTTAATCCTCAAGCTAGCATCTTTTATTTTGGCGCAAATCTTTTTGGTTCTTAAAAAGAAATAGTTCGAGAAGGTTCAATTGGCCGAAATGAATTTCTAGACTTGTGGATTTATTGACATCAAGTTCGTAAAAAGAACCAAATTCTTTTTGGTAATTATGTATGATCATAAAAAAAAAAATTGAAAAACCCTTTTCCTTTTCTACGAGATGCTGGGAATTCCTTGTATCACATTGTCACTTCAAGAAAAATTACCACTTTGCCCTTCTTACTCAATAAGCACAATTAAGCCTCCTAGACTATAGATCACAATTCCAAGGTATATAAAACATTCAAAAATATATTTATGCATGCAAGAAAATATGATATGCATCCTGACACCCTTACTCTAGGGTTGGTTTTAGTTGGGGTTTCACAGGTTATGTTAATGGTGTTTGATTGATGGGGGTTTCTTTGTGCTTCAATGGAGTCGATTGGACTGGTTTGTTTTGCTGAAATGGGTGAAGACTGATAAGGCTTTAAGGCTGGCCAAAATTCAGAGCTTAATGGCAGAGGAATTTTTGGTTGTGTAGCTTAATACAAGGGTGTTTTCATGGAGCAAAATTCTTGAAATTTTAAATTTCAAATGTAGTTTGAATGGAGTGATCTTATGAGATATTTGAGGTGTGGTTATGGAGTCCAAGTGTTCAACGTAAGTGGAGAGGTTAATGGTGTTCAGTTTATGGTTGTAGAAGGTTCATTTTACAAAGGTTTGAGGATTGTTTTTTGGCCAAGGCTTTGAGAAACAAAACTGAAAATTTTCTGGTTTCAAGGTGTTCTAAGGTTCGAATGGTTTGCTGAATTTTATGTGCAGTATTTCTGCAATTCTTCAGCTCGGTTTGCAGAGAACTTTGAGGGTGTTTGATGGTCTTTTAAGGCTGGTTTCCAGCCTTCTTTCTGGAGAAAAAGCAAAGGAGTTTTGCTGGATTGAAGACAGGAAAAACAGCTCCATTTTCTGGTTGCTGTGCAGTGAAACTGCCCAGAATTTTTTTCTGGTTTTGAGCAGTTTTGTGCAGTCCAAATTTGCACTGAAATTTCAGTCTTCAAGCTATATGAATTGGTTATTTTTCTGGCAGCAAATGAGCAAGGAACTTGGCTTAGTTTTTCGGAAGCTTGACTGCTAAAAAATCTGGAAAATTTCCAGGTTTCCTTCATCAAGAACATGAATACTATGAAGATGAGTTTGAAGGTTCAACCATGGTGATTGATTTCCCTTGGGAATCCTTCCTAACTCATTTCCTATTTTCGATCAACCCTCCATCTTCTAAGATCAATTTTCAAAATTCAAAGCCAAGAATCCTCACAGAATTTTCTAATATTAAAAGATGAATTTTGATGAATTTGAACAAATTTAATTTGTGAAGATGTTAGGACAAGCTAGAGATAATAAAAGGACAAGAATTCCTCTAGAATTCTTTTTAGGACATGATGATAAGATTAAGACATTCTCTTCATGTCTCCCCTAGGACAACATTCCTATCTTTAAGGAATGTAAGAGAACAAAAATTTCAAACTTAACTAAGATAATCATGAATAAAACTTAAGTAATGGGATTTGAACTCTTGACCTTAAAGATTAATTCACAAAGCTCTAACCACTTAACCACACTAAGTCTTGTTCTTATTTTCTCACCCAAATATTCTTCTTATTTATTCCTTAAGCTATCTTCCTATTTTGACCTCAAACAAAATTACCATTTTAGCCTTCCTACTCAATAAGCATAACTAAGCCTTTTAACATATAAATCATAATTCTAAAGCACATAAAATCATTCAAAAATATATATATATATTCATGCAAAATAAAATGATATGCATCCCGACTATCTTACTCTAGGGTTGGCTCTAGGTGGGGTTTCACATAACATGTATATATTTTCTACTATTTTTGTGCTTTAATGGAGATAAATTCTTGTTCAAATCACCACTCACCACTCCATTCTCACCTTATTTTGTTAGGAAATGGAAAAGATCAAGTGAAGATGAAAGAAAAAAGAACAAGGAAGAAGAATGGAGAAAAATAGAAGAAAAGAAGAATGTATGCAAGTCTTACCCAAAAGAAGGCAGCTTAGGGAATAGTCAAAGTTCCCTCGGCTGCTAGTTTTTGTGTGTGACTTATACAACATTTCCAAAATGTTGGTGGCCAAGTTCCCTAGGCCTTCCATTTTTTGTTCATGTATATATGTTTCCAAAGAGCTCACGGCCTAGGGAAGTTCAATATCCCTAGGCTCCAGGTTTTGTTTATGTATGCCTGTATCCAGAATGTTTACGGCCTAGGGAATTTGAGCATCCTTAGGCCACTAGGTTTTAGTTGTATAGCCTTAGTTTTGTAGCGGGCTAGGGAACTTCAACATCCATAGCCCGCCTAGTTTTTGTTTTTTTATTTTCAAGCTTTTCCAAAAACATCACAGCCTAGGGAACTTTCCCTAGGCTTCCTAGTCTTATATGTATATATATGTAGTACGTTTGCATGGTGGCCCCTACGCTACCCATTTTTATTATCTGCCCAACCTAGTTTTCTAGAAATTAGGTGGGCTAGGGAAGTTTAGCCCACCTAAGTTCTGGAAATATATGTCACACTTGCGGAGAAAAGCTTCCTGTTAGTGCATTTAGCAGATTTTAGACAAAAATACTCCTATATAAGCATCCTTTACACACCAAAAAAAAAAAAAGAGAAGAGTTGGAAAAAGTCTAGGGTTTCTCTCAAAAACCCTAGATCTTGAAAGTTTGAGTGCCAAGAAGAGGGAAGGAACAAGAGATCCAAGAAAATGAAGGGAGTCTACTTGGAAGAAGAAAAGCGTGTCTATGAGTTTGCCTTTCTACTCCTTTTATAATATTTCATGTATTCTTATACTAAGAATAGATTTTTTTTTTCTGATAAAAATTTAAAGTAACTAAGAATGGATTTTTAATTATAATGAAGGGTTGTACCCTATTTTTGTGCCTGAGATTGATGTAGTTTCCTTAGATCTATGATTCTTGTTCTAGGATATTTAATTATTTGATCTTATTTGGCTATCTTTGGTTGAATGGGTTTTGATTTATTTATTTCAATTGATTGTTCTTCCTAATGATTTTGAGAGATGGGGTTGAGGATAGGACACCTATTTGATTAGGTTCCCAATTGCCATATTCAATTAACTCGAGAGGAAGGTTGGAAATTAGGACTAATAACTAAAGGGTTTATGAAATTGCCTAGAGATAGGGATTTTGTGACCTCCGGATGGTTTGGGATGGTGAGTAATGACTAATGCACCTTTAGGCTTGGTTGGTTATGTAGAGATATCGATTAATCAAACATAGGGGTAGAAATCTCATAACTCGAGAGAGGGTGAGATTGACTTATGACTCACTCCAATGCCTAGAATTAGGAATTGTGGGTTTAAGGGGTACTCATTTCTTAGTTCTTAAGTGGGGAATTTCCTTTTTATTGGGGGTATTGTGACTCTCTCTTGTGTACAGGAATACAACCTCTCTTCTCATATAGTTAGTTTACACATCACATTTATGTTTGACTAGACTATAAGGAAAGAAGGAAGTAAAAGTGATAACTCCTATTCCCTAAGGTTTTTTAATACTTGCCAATAACACTCGACTACATGATAGGTGCACTTGACTCTATATGCGTATGTTGTATGATTGTATTTAGCATTTTAACTATTAAAACTTGTGTATGTGGAGCACAATGATTGAGATTTTTCATATACATGCAAACACGCACATCAGTTACTTAGGTCCATCTATCTTGAACGTGAGCTAGTACAGAGAAAAAAAGCCCTTACTGACTATTAACAATTTTCACTATTTCTCACGACTAATTTCAATATCACATTCCCCGAAAGGAGATCAAGAAAATAGTTTTAGGGCTAAAATATCATTTTCCAAATATTTATCTTATTTTGCGTAACTATTTTCCAAGATTCATTGGATAGAAGCATAACAAGCTTTTCTAGTTGTCAATAAATTGCTTTGAAAGCAACTAGAACTAAAATCAGTATGATAATGCTTTTATTTACTAGAACTTAGCATTTGTGCCAACAAAGAAATTCATAAATGTGCATCTTTTAATGAATAAGGTCATAATAGGCATATGCTCAATCATAGCAGAACACTACTTTAGCAAAAAAATTATTTATCAATGAAAAGTTCATGTTCGATTATGCCGGAAGAATCACTTTGCTAAATAAAGTTTGGTAAGCAATAGGACTCACATATCTAAGATTCATAAAATGCAGACATTCAAATAATTTAGGAAACCACTGGCCAAAACTGACTAGAATTTGTGGACTCCAGAAGACGAAAAATGTCTACAAATCCCAACTCCAGATCCAAGTTAAACAGCAAGATTGACTAAATTAGGTTTCGTACCCCAAAGATGTTGTGTGTTGGCTCTAAACAAACCAAACTACAGAAACTGCATGTTGCTAACGTCCTCTACAGATTTACATAGTGAACTTTGATCTTTATTAGGGAGGTGCTAGCGCCATAAAAGAAGATTTTTTTTTTCTAGTATTTTTCTCTTGCGTCTAACCCAGAGAAACAAGATAGATCGATTAAACATCAGACGTCTAGGGTTTTTTCATCATGTAAGACCTAAAACCCATTGAAGACATTAAACAAGTTTTTAGAGTCTTATTCTCAATTGTTCTCTTTAGATATCACATTATATCTTTTCGAACTCAAATTTAAATAGATATAGATAGCTTCTCAGATTAATTAATTTACCAAGCCAGATTCTAGATTAATTTACCAAGCTAAATTCTAATAACCTGGACGTCCTCCAGGTACATTGAATGTGGATACATGTCCAGATTCATTGAATGTGGACCTTTTTCTAGATACAATAAATCTAATCACATTTCTAGATACATTAAATTTAGACATCCTTTTAGATTCAATGAATCTAGACATATTTCTAAATACAGCAAACCTAGTCACAAAAAAAAAAAAAAAACCTAATTTGTTCGCTTAATGTGTGACCCTATAGGCTTATTTAACAATGGTAGTATGCCCAAAATGAAGGTAAATTTAGCAACAAACGAAACACACAGATGCATGTCAAAAAATAGAGGAAGCAGAAGTGCTATTTTTTTTTTCCTTACCTCTGCGCTTTATCATTAGTCTAGGAGGTGCCGGTGATCCTGTCTGAACCACTGCTGGTTCTATGGTCCTTTCTTCAGGCTATTGTCACGCAAGCCATTAGCTCCGTCTAGGCATCAACACAATACTTGGGATCTTCCGGAATATAACCTGTGCCTGAAAGCTCGGTGAAGGCTAAGGATGAAAAGGATGATCTTTTGTGTCTCTGTTCTTACTTTTGAATAGCACAGAGATCACAGTCTACAAAGAGAGAAGAAGAACGGCTAAAGGAGAAAGGAAAGACGTTTGTGAAAAAACTCCTTCAGTTATCTTGAATCCCTACTACCTTAATAATATGCTATTATCCGGGCATTCAAAAATCAAACAGAGGTAGTAGAATCAGAGAAGCCCTAAGGCCCATGTCATGTTAAGCCATTAACTAGGCTTATGGGCTATGGCCCAGTTCATTAGGTTAAGCCTTTAATTCAATTTAATTATTTCTGGATTAATACAAGTCCAATAATTAAATTAATTAAATAATCCAAATGGACCAATATAAACCTCAAGCCTTGGCCTAATTTATTGGGTTAAGCCTTTAATTCAATTTAATTATTCCTAGAATAATACAAGTCCAATAATTAAATAGTTAAATAATCCAAATGGGACAATATATAATTCTCCCTTTTTTTAACCTTTTATTTTATTCTAACCCAATAAATTAATTAAGCTACTCGAATAAAATAGAATCCATTTTATACTAGACCAATCTCTCAACCCAAAACCATAAGGACTTATGGGCTATTCTGAGGACCAAAAGATATATTGCCTTGGCTACTAAAATGACCAAAATACCCCTGCTATAGACCCTAAGGACAATAGTTGTATTTTGCATTTAAATATTTCCTAATATCACTATAAGAAAAATATTGACCCTAAGAACAATACTGTGTTAGCAAAGTCTCTGACCAACAAGTGTAATGACGAAAATGCCCCTCTACGCATTACCATAAATTTAAAGAGGAAGAGTGTACTAACATCTCTCTAAAAGACATCTTCCATCCTTAGACCTCTAGTCTAATAATCTACGACTCCTGGAATGTTTTTGCTTTCCAATGGAGCTACTATAAAATAAACATCCAAGTCGTGTTCCCCAAGGCTTTGGATATTTAGATCATTCGAACAGTCACAATGGGCGATATAGCGTAGAAGCTATCTTGTACAAGTCTATCTTAACTAATTAATCATATATACCCAATATACAAGTATATTGGCTCTACGATAAAACCTCAATTACAGTATATCAAAGTACATACTTCCAGTTTCGTCAGACCACCAACTCATACTCAAGCGGTAAAGTATTAGTCTACACTGTAACAGTAATAGTTTAGGTTTCTTCTAAATAGTACTTTTAAAAAAATACTATTACAAGTCCTATTCTATGTATTTGAAATATGCTTATGCTATGAAGTGAGTGCACTACTCACTGGCTAAAGGTAAGCCATTCCCCATTTGGAATTCATAACACAATAACCTAAAAATGATGAGATTCTCATTCTCATTAATCGGTTAAGAACAAACGTTTATGTATTGAGTAACTCGTGATCTATACCTTACTATGAAAGAACACCATTCACATGGATCACTTATTTAAACATAATGGGTCTTTTTCAAATGTAAATCGTGCACAAATAAAATATAAATGTACAAATAAATTTTGAGAATAAATTCTTTTATTAATAAATTCGACAATTACATCAGAAATCTAGTCTAGAAGGTATACATTTTAACAATCTCTCACTTGCACTATAAGACTAAGAAAGTCCGTAGGTGTCCATCCCTATGGCATCTAAGTATCTCTTAAAGACTCTCTCGACAAAAGGCTTGGTGAAGGGATCTGCTAGGTTGTTCTCTGAGGCTATCTGTTCCACTACGATTTCTCTTCTCTGGATGAAATCCCGAATCAAGTGGAATTTCCTCTCGATGCACTTCCCCTTCTTGTAGTTCTTAGGTTCTTTGGATTGCGAGACTGCTCCAGTATTGTCACAATACATCACAATTGATATGTCCCTGTATGGCATGACTCCAAGTTCTAAAAGAAACTTTTGGAGCTAAACTACTTCCTTAGATGCCTCCAAAGCTACCACATACTCAGCTTCCATAGTTAAGTCTAGAATGCAAGATTGCTTAATACACCACCATAAAACAACTCCTCCAGATAAAGTGAAGACATATACATTAGTTGATTTTATCTCATCCTTATCTGTCTAGAAGTCTAAATCTATATATTCTGTAGGAACCAAGTCATCGGCCTTATAAACCAGCATATAATCTCTCGTGCCTTTAAGGTACTTAAGAATATGCTTTACAGCTAGCCAATGACTCTCCCTAGGATTTGACTGATATCTACTAACTAAGCCTATGGCAAAGCAGATATCTGGTCTAATGTACAACATGGTGTACATGAGATTTCCCGTAGCCAAAGCGTAGGGAATCCTACTCATTCTGTCCTTTTCTTCTTGGGACTTAGGACAGTTCTTTGAACAAAAAGACAACTCATGTCTACAAGAAATTAGAGCTCCCTTGCATGAATCCATGCTGAACTTGGCTAGCATTTTGTTAATATATGTCGCTTGAGATAATCCTAATATTCTCTACTTCCTATTTCTAAAAAGTTTAATCCTGAGAATGTAACTGGCTTCTCCCAAATCCTTTATACTGAATTGACTAGACAACCAAATCTTAGTAAATGACAATGTCCCTACATCATTCCCAATGACTAGAATGTCATCCACGTATAGGACAAGAAAAATTACATTTATGCCTTCCAATTTTCTATACACGCATAGTTTATCCTCATTTTGAGTGAAACTATAAGACTTTACAGTCTCATTAAAACGAATATTCCATGCTCTAGATGTTTGCTTAAGCTTGCAAACCATATGTTTATGGCCTTTAGCAATAAAACCTTCCGGTTAGGACATATAGGTGTCTTCACTAAGATGTCTATTAAGAAATGCCATCTTGGCATTCATTTGCCATATCTCACAGTCATAATGACATGCAATGGTAAGGAGAATCTAGATGGACTTAAGCATGGCTACCGGGGAAAAGGTTTCCTTATAGTCGGTCCATTCTTTCTGTGTATACCCTTTAGCCACAAGCTTAGTTTTGAAGGTTTCCACCTTCCCATCCGCTCCCTTTTTCCTCTTGTATATCCACTTACACCTAATGGGTTTTATCTCTTCAAGTGAAGCTATAAGATTCCAAACTTGATTGAAGTACATAGACTTAATCTTGGCTTTCATTTCTTCATGCCATAGATTTGCATCAGCATCAGCTATAGCCTCCTCGTATCTAGTGGGATTTTGCTCCTGATGGTCAAAGACCAACTCAAAAGCCTCTCCAATCCATCTTTCTAGAACCCTAGATACCCTCTCACTACGACGAGACTCTATTTGTATAGGTTTTTAAGGCTGTGCCTCTTCTTGTTCCACAATTGGGTCTGAAGAAGTTGATTTCGAAGATAACTTCTCCTTGAGTTCCAACCTTGTTGAACCTCTAGTGAAAGTACTTTGATCATCCTTCAAGTATTTAGCATTAGTACTTACCAATACTTTCTACTCCTTAGGATGATAAAAGTAACCTCTTTTTATCCCTTTTAGGTACCCAATAAAATAGCATGATTCCGATCTTGGTTATAGCTTGTCTCCTTTGATCAGTACATAAGTTGGACAACCCCATATCCTGAGATGATTCAGACTTGGCTTATGCCTAGTCCACATCTCATAGGACATCCTAGGCACTGACTTGGAAGGCACCAAGTTCATAATGTATGCTGTTGTTTCCAGGGCATATCCCCAAAAAGAGACCAGAAGAGTAGTATGAGACAGCATGCTTCGGACCATTTCCATCAATGTCCTGTTCCTTCTCTCAACTACTCCATTATGTTGGGGTGTCCCCAATGCAGAGAGTTGAGATACTATCCTATGATGTACCATGTAATCCTTGAATTCATCGAGGAGGTACTCTCCACCACGATTCGATCGTAGGGTTTTAATCAGTATACTTGTCCGACGCTCCACTTCAGCCTTAAACTCTTTGAACTTGGCAAAAGAGTTAAACTTGCACCTCATCAGGTAGACAAAACCAAGCCTTGTACAATTGTTCGTGAAAGTGATGAACTACTCAAAACCCCCTTTAGCTGCTGTAGACAAAGGATCACACACATCAGTGTGAACAATGCCCAATATCTCATTGGCTCTATTAGCCTTTTGGGTAAACAATCTTTTGGTCATTTTTCTCATAAGGCAGGATTCACACTGAGGTCAACTTTCCAATATTAATGAGCCCAAGGGCCCATCATAGATGAACCTCTGAATCCTGGTGAGTTAATATGACCCAACCTTAGATGCCAAAGATATGAGTTACTAACATTGGTATTTCTCTTCCAACTTAAAGATTCAGATTGAGTGTTATTTATTTGTTGTTTGTAGGATTTAAGAAGAATAAGTTTCCATACATGTGCCCAAAATAAAGAACTTCTCCATTTCTATTGATAGTAATACTAGAATGGAAAGAAACAAAATATCCCTGATTTATAAGTTTTGCAACTGAAACCAAATAATGTCTAAATCTAGGTACATATAAAATATCCTTCAAAATAACCACTCTATTATAATAAAAAATAAGATCCAACTCTCCCACTGTAAGGGCCCATACTTGCGCTCTATTTCCTACTTGTAATCTATGCTCGCCCTTCTAGAATCTTCTTATCTTCCTAAACCTTTGCAAAGAGTTACAGATATGATCAGTGGCCTAAGCTCTAGATAAAGAACAATACCTGTAGGGTTTTCTTGGCTTGAGCTCTGGACACTCCTTTTTCCAGTGTCCCTTCTGCCCGCCCTTGAAGCACTTGCCCTTTGGCTTGTTGAGTTGGTTTTTAGGCTGGGCTACTGTGTTTCCTTTCTTCTTCTTGAACTCTTGGGCTTATTCTTGAACTTCTTGGGCTTAGGCCCAGTTCTGAAAGAAGAAGCCCTAGCAATCATAGCCTTGTACTGTGGCTTCATGACCTTCTCCGCCACCTAAAGTTCTTGCATTAACTCAGTTAAACTCATGTTTAACATGTTCATATTGTAATTTAACTTGAACTGAGTAAAAGAACCCAGCAGAGATTCGAGAACTATGTTTACTTGGCTCTCAGAGTCAATAACAACCCCTAGAACTTCTGCTTCCTCGAAAGCGGCAATCATTTTGAGCATATGCTCCTTGACTGATGCTCTCTTAATTATTTTAGTGTTTATGTTCGTCCTAAAAGCTTCCTGTCTTACGGGCTGGCTCTTATCAGCGAATATCGTGGCAAGTGACTGGCTAATGTTGTACGCAGTGGCCATGTACTCGTGTTTGGACTGGAACACATTAGACATGGAGGCCAACATGTAGCAACGAGCTATCTCGTCGGCCTTCTTCTATGCCTTCTCAGCCTCACGCTTAATATCGGTGGAACCTTCCCCGATAACAGGGCAGGTTTTGTAGAAGACATACTTATACTCTTCGGCTGTGAGTATTTTGTCCAAGTTCCTTTTTTAGTCCACATAATTTGGACTCATTAACTTATTCTCTCGAAGAATAACGGCTATAGGACTAAAAGAACCCCCACCAACCATTTCTAAAAAATCAAAAAATAATAGAAATTTCAGTTTGTGGGAAAATAAATTTAAGTTGTGCACTTTATCCTCATATTAAATCCGATAATAGTTAAACCTATCACTATTATTTTTAATCTGATTCATTTAACTCTTAGGAAAACTGACATAGCTTCTTGAGAAGATTAACATTTTCCTAAGCTAAGTGTATTAACCACCACAAATTAATTTCCTTTCTAGGTAATGATCTAGAAGATAACTCCATCGATGGGATGGCCGTTTCTTCTCATTTCCTATGGATATTCCTCGCACTATAACCTCCAACGCGGGCTAGCAAATCATAGTACGTATCCCGAGTTATAAATTACAACCATCTATTAGTTCTAGATCCTTATAGTATCCCCATCCTATACGGGTTCACTCACAGGGTGACACGATGGGACCCACGATCTCTAATGAGGATCATGATGGAAGCCGTGAAGCCGTTGGAACCCTTTTCCCACTTAGTCTTTTAAAACAAGGGTTTTTAATGAAAATATCCTTTTAAAAATATCCCATTAAGTATCCCTTAACTCTTTGTAAAATATCTAAATTCATAAATCTCTATATCAAGGTAAAATCCTTTAAAAGATTTTCTATGAATTTATTTTACACAATTAAGAACTTAATGATTTCCAAAATTTTCCTTTTAAACTTTCTAGAGACTTTAGTCTCAAGTTTAATTTGACAAAATAATTTTCTAATGCAAATTAAAAAAAATGGTTATTTTTAACCTAGACAAAAATTAATCATTAGATATTTTCTCAAATGATTTAATCCTTCACATAGAAAATATTTTGAATTTAGATATTTTTTAAAAATATTTTTCTTGTCATAAATTTCTCAAAGACTTTGGTCTTTGAGAAAATGCGAACATAGGGTACAAAAAAGAATTAAGCATGCTAGAAAATTGTAAACGTTTTCATGCTTTCTATTCTTTTAATCTAAGTGTCCAAATAATATAATAAAACACATTAATTAATTAATGGTCTTATTTAATCCTGAATTTCCTTTACTATTATTTTCATGCAAAATATTCAAAGAATATTAACTATTACAATAAAAATAACTTCTTCTAGAATAGGACCAAAAAAAAAAAAAAAAAAAATCCCTCCTGCCATACTAGATCATGGCCTATGAGAAAACCCACGGACCACGATCCCAGGCTGGTGCTCGCCCCGAGTGTCTGCAAAGCAGCTTCCACGAGAAAATCGAGCGCGGTGCTGAGCTGAGGCCATCTCGGGCCCGGCTGCAGCTCCAACCCACGGCTAGCTTAGGCGGCCTTGTCTCCTCTCACATTTGCAACGTGGCTCGGCTGCTATAGTATTCATCTTCTTCGTTTTTCCTTTGCGTTTCAGACGCTGCTTCACTTCATTTTTCGCACAGATTTTACCAGAAATCATCCAAAACAATCCACAAACGCCTATGACTTTAATTATAGGCTTACACGAATACTATGAATGCCACAAAAATAAAATTGCAACATTCCTATGTCTCAACAGCAAGACGTACAGGCGATCACTACCCATACTAGAAAATACGAAGGTTCATAGATTATGATCAAACAATCATCTAACCATTTTTATTCACTAACATGCATCCTATATTTCCATATAAACTAGGCTCTGATACCACGTGAAGGTAAATTTGGCAACAAACGAAACACATAGATGCATGTCAAAAAACAGAGAAAGCGAAAGTGTTATTTTTTTTCCCTTACCTCTGCGCTTTATCGTTGGTCTAGGAGGTGCCGGTGATCTTGTCTGAACCACTGCTAGTTCTATGATCCTTTCTATAGGTTGTTGTCCTACAAGTCGTCGGCTCTATCTGGGCATCAACACAATGCTTCGGGTCTTTCGGAATACAACCCATGCTTGAAAACTCGGTGAAGGCTAAGGATGAAAAGGATGATCTTCTGTGTCTCTGTTCTTGCTTTTGAATAGCACAAAGATCACAGTCTACAGAGAGAGAAGAAGAACGGCTAGAGGAGAAAGGAAAGACGTTCTGTGAAAAAACTCCTCCAGTTATCTTGAATCCCAACTACCTTAATAATAGGCTATTATCCGGGCATTCAAAAATCAAATAGAGGTGGTAGAATCAGAGAAGCCTTAAGGCTCATGTCATGTTAAGCTATTAACCAGGCCTATGGGCCTATAGCTCAGTTCATTGGGTTAAGCCTTTAATTCAATTTAATTATTCCTGGACTAATACAAGTCCAATAATTAAATTAATTAAAAAACCCAAATGGATCCATATAAACCTCAAGCCTTGGCCCAGTTCATTGGGCTAAGCCTTTAATTCAATTTTATTATTCCTGGATTAATACAAGCCTAATAATTAAATTAATTAAATAATCCAAATAAGTCAATATATAATTCTCTCTTTTTTGGACCTTCTATTTTATTCTAGCCCAATAAATAAAGTAGGCTATTTGAATAAAATAAAAACCATTTTATACAAGACCAATCCCTGAACCCAAAACCATTAGGATTTATGGGCTATTATGATAACCAAAAGACACGTCGCCTTGGCTATTAAAATGACCAAAATACTCCTACTATAGAAATAATTGTATTTTGTATTTTAAATATTTCCTAATATCACCATCAGAAATATTGACCCTAAGGACAACGCTGCGTTAGCAAAGTCTCCGACCTACAAGTGTAATGACTAAAATACCTCTCTACACATCGTCGTACATTTAGAGAGGAAGAATGTACTAATACCTCTCTAAAAGACATCTACCATCCTTAGACCTCTAGTCCAATGATCCACGACCCCTAAAATATTTTCTCTTTCCAAGGGAGCTACCCTAACGCAAATATCCAAGTCGTATTCCCTAGGGCCCTGGATATTTAGATAATTCGAATAGTCACAATGGGCGATATAGCGTAGAAACTATCTTGTACAAGTCTGTCTTAACTAACTAGTCATATATATCCAACATACAAGTATATTGGCTCTACGATAGAACCTCAACTATAGTACATTGAAGTACATGCTTCCAGCTTTGTCAGAGCACTAACTCATACTAAAGTGGTAGAGTGTTAGTCCACGCTGTAGCAGTAATAATTTGGGTTTCTTCTAAATAGTATTTTTAGAAACCACTATTACAGGTCATGTTCAATGTATTCGAAATACGCTTATGCTATGAAGTGAGTGGATTACTCACTGGCTAAAGGTAAGTCATTCCTCATTTGGAATTTATAACATAATAACCTAAACATAATGAGATTCCTATTCTCATCAATCGGTTAAGAACAAACGTTTATGTGTTAAGTAACCCGTGATCCATACCTTACTGTGAAAGACCACTATTCATATGGATCACCTATTTAAACATAATAGGTTTTTTCCAAACATAAATCGTGTACAAATAAATTTTGAGAATAAATTCTTTTATTAATAAATTTGATAATTACATTAGAAACCTAGTCTAAAGGATATATATTCCAACAAAAAAACACATTTATGTGGCCCACAAGTTATAAGCATTTTTCAGCAAAATATTATAACTATCCAGGTTAAAATAAAGATTAGTGATCTCTTTGAACCAAATAACAATTTGATATTTAGTCCTTTTATCTCATGATATTCTGATTAAGTACAAAGAATGGAACATGTCATCCTTATATATCTTAATCAACTATTTCTTGATCTCTAAGTAAATTGTTCAAACAAATGATATCAATATCTCTAATTGATATATTGAGCATGACCATGCATTTCAATAGTTTAGCTCATCAAGGGACCCATAAATATCTCTCTTAAAGATGAGAGGGACAAATTCATTCACTTTCATTCACATCCCTCTCCCTAACTAGTTCTATATCCAATGGTAGTCTTATTTAATTATCTAGTTAAAGATAACTTAAGATTATGTCAAGATATAGAATCTACTAAGTAGAAAACAATGATGAATTCAGGTCAAATGATATATAATATTATAATTTGGAAGAGAAGTTCTTATGACATGTTCCATGAAGTATTTTCATAGTGGGTCATGTCCAGTACAATGTTTCATAACATTTATTTATGTTTTGACTTAATATATCATATATCTATGACCAGTAAAACATAGCCATCAAGTCAAAAACATATTAAGCTTATTTTATTATTATTCCACCAATAATAATTGATTAGTGACATTTTAAGAATAATCATTCTACTTGCTATAGGGTTTTACTATTAAGTCACATACTTGATGACTATAAAGTGAAATATACTATTCATTAATATAAATTCCTCATATTTATTTTGAAAATATTGAATGACAAATACAAATTCTTTAGGGCATATCCCCAACAAAAAATAAGGTTTATAAACAAATGGACTCACATTGTACAAAATGCTTATATGGGGTTTTAACAGAAATACACCTAGCTAAGTAGAGTTTGTAAACCAAGAAACTCACAACATGCAAAAGTTTTAAAGCAAAAGATTCATGCTTCAATATAATAGAAAAATACTTAGCTAAAACGGAGTTTAGAAACCAAATGACTCACTTTGATTAGCTATCAGTCACTTATTCGCATTCGATAGTTTACGGATTCCTTAAGTCGGGTTGGCCTACAACAAAGACATATTTCATACTCTTATTTGGTATGAGATATAATTTCCTAAATATACTGCATGCTTCTATTGCATTCAAACTAGTGTAATCACTCCAACTTCATATATATTTATAAATGAAGCCTCTCCAATAATATTTAGGCAATGTAAATATATTGAGCATCAATTACCCCACAAACTTATACTATTCCTTCCTACCACCAACGGTTTGAAAGAGGTTTAATTTTTTAAGATCTCCAACCATTTCTTAGTCTAAATTACACCAAAACAATTTGCCCTTCTTTATCAAACAAAATAGAAATTTAATCTTCAACGGTCATTTCTTGTATTTATCTCATAACTTTTGATCCCCTTATCCAAATGAAGTCAAACTTGTCCCAACATGCTTTTAAGACATGTATCTATGAGTTTAAGGTTCAAAACTCAAACATCTTCAACCATTTGGTACCGGTGTTGTTTACAATACAGCCAGCATTCTTAATAATGATCATTTTCATCTCATGGTAGTTGTTATTTATTCATCCCAAAACATCCTTGGCAATTAAAATGCCATGAAATCTACCCTAAAACTCCTTCCAAAGTTTCAGCACACTCTCATGTTTAGCCATGAAATTCCATACCCAGCACATCTACTTCTAAAGTAAGAAACAACTACTAACACAACTATTCTAGTTTTCATTTTCCATCAATTACATAGCTACTTTCTTTCCTTCCGTACTTCTTCTTTATGCACCTTAACCAACTTTCAATATTTATCTCACTTCAAACACATCAAATAAAGTGTAAAACATAACCATATGTTCCCCCATTGCAACCGGTTATCTATTTCTCTAAACAATTTCACAAATAACAATTCCACCATAATTCTTTCTCATTTTTCCATATGTTTCATCTACTAAAACACATCACATAACCTTTACCATGCTTTAGAAAATTTTAATTCAAGAAGGAAGAGGTTCTTTTACCTTCTTAAGATCAAGGGCTTAGCTTCGTTCTTCCTTTTTTCCTTTCTTCTTTCTCCTTGCTTTCAGTCTCTCTCTCTCTCTCTCTTTCTTTTTCCCTTCTTCCTCTCGTTTTCCTTTCTTTCTCTCTTCTTTTTTAATTATCTCCTTCTTCCCTTCTCTCGTTATTGTCTCTCTCTCCTTTTCTTATCTTTTTTCTTCTTTTCCTAGCTTTTATATGATTTGGCAATCTTAAGAAGCATGTAGAACTTGTAAGAAGTTGATGGATGGGAATAGAAGGCGAAAAAAGATAATAGAAGGAAGTAGAACATGTAAGAAGGTTCTTGAATTTATAAAGCATAATGGGTCTCTCCTTGTCATGGGCTCCTAGTGTTTAAAGCCTATTAATGAAGTGGACCCAATATATATTCTTGGTGCTATGGCCTCATAGGCCATCAAATATGGGCTCTATTTTCTTCTATTAGGTTGTTCCTTTCATGAGTTGGCAATCTCTAGAAGGTCATGGAAGTTTAAGAAAAGTATAGGAAGGTAATGGAAAGTGTGAGAGGCTTATAGAAAGTGTAAGAAGCTTTACAGAATCATGCATGGTCAAAAGATTTTTCTTAAAATCAAAGCTTCCTTATAATTATCTAAAAGTCATTAAATGGAGTAGGCCACCTCCAATTAATCTCTTGGGCCCCATGGGCCATCCATGTGATAACTTTTTTTAATGGGCCCCACTTAATGGACTTTCTTCTATTTTTCATAGCAACCACCACCTATATATCTATATATTTATATTACAACAATTAATTCTTCTATTAAATAAATACTTAGGGAGGAGTATTACATTGGCTAAACCACTATAGAGTACTACGATTGCAATTTTCCAGAAGATGACGAAGGTATTACAATGTATAACGGAGACTTCCACTAGGGAAGAATGATGAGTGGAAGTTGAGGCCGATCATGCCCTAGAACGATGATAGGGCTTAGATTTGTCTATATTTTTCTAATTATTTAAGGTTATTTTTAATACTTTTGATTTAATTAGTCATTTCCCATTATATTTGGTATTTTATTTGTGGAAAGCATTTTTGTAATTTTGTACAGGAATTAGAGGGTTTAGAGCGAAATTGTGAAATTCCAGGGTTGACCCGCCTCCTCAACATTTCTAACCCAGCCCCGGCTCAAATATGGAAAAACAAAGGAAAAATAGAGCAACGGGTCAAATTCCAGAGCTAGACCGGTGCTGGTCCAGATGAAGTGACCAGATGCTGGCCCCAGTTTGTTCAGAGGTAGTTTAGAGTCCTTTTTTGAACGGAATTGGGAACTTCTTAAGAGGTCTGATAGTTTTCAACCTGTACTTGGTCCAGAACTTCTAGAAATTCTTTTTTGGCAACTAAGAGGCCTATATAAACAAGAAAAAATGAAGATTAATATATAAATTGAAGGATCAAAATTGGAGTCATTCATTAGAAGAAGAATTCATCACTCAAGGAGCATTGTTTCAACGAAGTCTTCAAATGAGGGAGAATAGGGCTTGTCTATGAATTCTTTCTAAAACCTTTGTTTTCTTTTTCTTTGAACAATGATAAGATTAATGTCTTCATTGTATTTGAATATTATTTTTGGATTTATGATGTTGAATTAATTTAGTCTTCTATTCAATTAATTACTCTTCTTGGTATTTGATTACTTGTTTTTAATGGTGAATTGATGAAATTAGACCATCCTTCTAATTAACTTAAGAAAGAGGTTTGGAGATAGTCTTCATTACTCAATTCTCGATTTGTTTTCTTAACTAACTCAAGAAAGAGGTTAAGTCAAGATTAAGTAATCAAAAGTTATTGATTTTACCTAGAGATAGGGCAATTAATGAATTTTATGTTATTGTTATGTAGAGATAGGGATAATTATCAAGAATTTGTGTTCTATACATCTTTTATTGTTTTAGTGAGATAGAGATGTCCGTTAGAATTAACTAAAAGATAGTAAAGCCATAACTCGAGAGAGAGTGGATTCTACACTAAACTCCTTCATGATGCCAAGGAAAAGTGATTAATTGTAATAATTGCTAATAATTCATTGTCATGTTTTCAAGAGGAACTATTTAATTACGTGGTTTTCTCTCCTAGAATTATATATATATATATATATATATATATATATTATCTTTGTTCTTTATCACCTAAATAGGTTAGTTAAACAGTGAATGAAAAGTGACTAGTGTGTACTTGTTCCTTGAGGATCAATACTTGTTAATTCCTTATACTATACTTAATGATGGGTATACTTGCTCACATGTGTGATTTCATGATTAATGTTTTAATTAAACTTGATTGGAAATGGATTCCAAATTTCATGGTTTTATATATACCAATTTAATGTATCAAGTTTTTAGCGCCATTGTCAGAAAACAATATCATGAAAGTTTGGAGTTTATTGATATAGCCATATTTATATATATGTAAATATGCATATATGTTTATTGTATAAATAGGCTCCATAATTTGTTGTATGATGTATGAATGCATGTGTTAACTATTGTATAAGATGTACTCTCTGTTTTTCTTTGCATAAATGTACATTCCAGATCTTACTTTCAAAGCTCTATTATGAATCTAATAGGAATATCATATATAGGTACCATGGCCACTTAGAGCTTGCACCAAACAAATAACGGGCAGAACCTGCTAATTATTACCACTTTGGAGAATGTGCTGGAAAATTTTGAAAAAAACTGTCATCGCTTGATTCCAAGAGATAGATGAAACTTTTCAGGTTTTTTACGCCATAATTTAAAATATGGAAAGATAGATTTGGTATCGAACTAATTTGGTGATAGATCAATAAGGAAAATCATTTTTGGTCCCTACAGGGGCAAATATATAGGCAGAATCGGTAGCCATTACTTTGAGAAGTGGAAGAAAATTGATGGACACAACAAACAAGACTCAGCGTTGGCCAAAACAAGAAACCCGGTGCCAACTTTCACCTGAATGAAAAATCGGAGAAAATAGAGACGAACCGACACCAATCCAAGATGTTAACACAGCGTCGGTTTAGCTCTGTACATAGGAAAAATTCCCAATTTTTAAACCACCAATCCCTTACGTTACTAGGACACACAAAGTTAGAAAGGATAAGAAATTTGGTAAATTCTAGAAAATCTTCAAACAATTACACATTAACATCCCTTTCAGTGAGGCTTTGATACACATGTCTGAATATGTAAGATTTCTCAAAAGTATACTTGTAAACAAATGGAGATTGGAAGAACTATCTACCATGGTGTTAAATGAAGAATGTTCCACTATCATGCAAGACCAAAGAAGATTGGCAAAAAAAGAAAATGATCCAAGGAATTTCTCTATTCCTTGCCTTATCAGTAGGCTTAAATTTAGCAATGCATTAGCCGACTTAGGTGCGAGCATCAATCTTTTGCCATATAAAATTTTCAAAATGTTAGACCTAGGTGAACCTAAACCTACTAGGATGAGCATCCAATTAGCAAATAGATCCATTAAATATCCTAGGGAGATAATAGAACATGTACTTGTTACGGTAGATAGGTTTATATTTCTAGTAGATTATTTTATTCTTGACATGGATGAAGACTCTAAAGTCCCTTTAATTCTAGAGAGACCCTTCCTAGCTACTGCCAAGGCTTTGATTGATATTCATGGGAGAAGGCTAACACTTAAGGATGAGGATGAATAGGTTATTATTCAAATTAATCAAGACATTAAATATCCTATGTTTTCGATGATTCTTGTTTGACAATTAATATTCTTAATGACCTAATTTTGAATTTTGTGCAGGAATCATGGCGCAATACCTCTCTAGAGTTGATGTACACACAATTATTCATGGACATGGTGGAAATGTCTGAGCCAACAGAGTTAGAACTTAAGGACTTACCTAATCATTTAGAATATGCATTCTTAGCCAATTAAGGAAAACTGCTAGTAATCATAGCCAAAGATCTTACCAATCAACAAAAAGCTAAATTAGTAGACCTATTAGGGAAATATAAGAGGGTAATTGCATGGAAGATCACTGATATTAAGAGAATTAGCCATTCTTTTTACATTCACAAGATTTTGTTAGAAGAATGGGTAAAACCCATAGTACATCCCCAACATAGGCTAAAACAAAAAAATGCAAGATATGGTAAAAGGAGAGGTAATTAAACTTTTGGATTATGGAATCATTTATCTTATTTCGAATAGTATTTGGGTAAGCCCAACACAAGTGGTACAAAACAAGGGAGGTATGACTATAGCTCCTAATGATAAAAATAAATTGATCCCAATAAGAATGATAACCGGTTAGAGGGTGTACATTGACTATAAAAAGCTTAATAAGGCAACCAGGAATGACTATTTCCCTCCCCCTTTCATTGACTAAATGTTGGAAAGGCTAGCTAGACATGAGTTCTATTGTTTCCTAGATGATTTTTCTGGTTACTTCCAAATTCTCATAGCTCTCGAAGATAAAGAGAAAATAACGTTTACATGCCCTTTTAGCACTTTTGCATATCGTTGCATGCTTTTTGGTCTTTACAATAGTCTATGAACTTTTCAAATATGCATGATGGCTATTTTTGAGGAGCTTGTGAGAGATATGATAGATGTATTTATGGATAATTTTTCTATTTTGGTGACTTCTTTTATTTTTGTTTGGCAAATTTGGGAAGAGTGTTGCAAAGATGTGAGGAGACCAACCTTATGCTCAACTAGGAAAAATGACACTTTATGGTTCAAGAAGGTATTGTATTAGGACACAAAATCTCAAGAAAAAAGTATTGAGATTGATAGGACAAAAATTAAAGCAATTGAGAAACTCTCTTCCTCTACTTCGATAAAGGCTATTCGTAGTTTTCTTGGACATGCAGGTTTTTATCGAATGTTCATTTTGAATTTCTTAAGAATTTCTAAACCACTTACTTCTTTTCTTGAAAAATATAATATTTTCAATTTTGATGAAAAATATCTCAATGCTTTTAATACAATTAAAGAGAAATTGATCTATTTTCCTATTTTAATTGCACTGGATTGTTCTCTCCCTTTTGAACTAATGTGCAATACAAATAACTATGCAGTAGGTGCAGTACTTAGACAAGGGAGGAATAAGCATTTTCAGCCTATATACTATGCAAGCAAGACTCTTACAGAAGCTCAAGCAAACTACACCATAACAAAAAAAGAACTGCTTGTAATAGTTTTTGCTTATGATAAATTTTGTTCTTACCTTTTTTTGTTCAAAGTCATTGTATACATTGACCATTCTTCCCTTAAATACCTTCTAGCCAAACATGATTCTAAACCAAGATTGATTCGATGGGTTTTATTGTAACAAGAATTTGACTTAGAATCAGGGACAAGAAGGGAGCTGAGAATTTGGCTGTGAACCACTTGTCCAAGTTAGAGAATCCTGATCTAGATCTACTGAAAGAAGAAGAGATCAATGAAACATTTCCAAATCAATGACTTATGCTCATTGAAGGTAATATTTATTAAACTCCATGGTTTGCAGATTTTGCTAACTACTTAGATGCATAAATAATCCCTAAGGAGTTCACATCACAACAAAAGAAGAAATTCTTATCCAAAGTAAAGTATTTTCTTTGGGAAGATCCCTACTTATTTAGGTGTTGTTCTAATCAAGTTCAAAGATATGTAGCTTTTATGGAGAGCCAACATATTCTTTAATAATACCATGAAGGACCTGTTGGAGGACATTACCAAGCCAACAATACTGCATGCAAGGTGCTTGATTTTAGGTTCTATTGGCCAACACTTTTCAAGGATTCTTACAGATTTATTAAAAATTGTGATAGGTGTCAACGTATAGGTAATATCTCTAAATATAGTGAGATGTCCTTACAAATCTTTCAAGCTTAGGAGGTTTTTTATTATTGGGGACTTGATTTTATGGGGCCTTTCCCTAACTCTTTGGGTAATAAGTATATCTTGGTTGCAGTCGATTACATGTCTAAATGGGTAGAGGTGCAAGCTTTGCCAACTAATGATGCACAGGTTATGGTCAAATTCCTTTAAAAAAATTTTACCCAATTTGGTGTACCTAGGATACTTATTAGTGATAGGGGACTCATTTTTGCAACACGCAATTGAAAAATTTCTTAAACACTTAGGTGTCACTCACAAATTTGCAACCCCTTATCACCCCTAGACAAGTGGCCAAGTTAAAGTGGTCAATCGAGAACTCAAAAGAATTTTGAAAAAAATTGCCACCCATACCAGAAAAAATTAGAGTTTGAAATTGGATGACATTCTTTGGACCTATAGAACTGCCTTTATGACTCTAATAGGTACTACTCCATATAGGTTAGCTTATAGGAAATCTTGCCATTTACCTGTGGAAGTTAAACCTAAAATATATTGGGCCATTAAACTTGTTAAGTTTGATATTAAGTCTACAGGTAAGTAGAGATTGTTACAATTGGATGAATTGGAGGAATAGCGTGGCATCGCCTATGACAACTCTAAGATTTACAAAGAGAAGGTGAAATGATGGCATAACAAGAAGCTTCACCCTAACTGTGAGTTCCACGAAGGTGATCGAGTCTTACTGTTTAACTCGCGCCTTAGACTTTTTCCAAAAAAGCTAAAATCTCATTGGTCCGGGTCATTTGTGGTCTAGAAGGTGTTTCTATTGGGTGCAATTGAAGTTTCCCATCCTGAGAAACAGTACTTTCATGGTCAATGGAAATCGATTGAAATGCTATCTTGGCGAAAACCTTGACATCTTGGATCGTATCGACTTTCCCTTCACAACACTTATTCTCTCCCTTAAAGGATCTTTTCTATCTTCTTGTCGTTTATTTTATGTTTTTTTATTATTTTCCTTTTTATTATTTTTGTTTATTTTACTTCTGCTTTTATTCTCACTTTCTATTTTTATTTTTTTGTTGTGTTTCTTTTGTTTAGGAATGCTTTGTTATTGTCAAAGAAATATGCTCTCTGGATGAACTTTTAACTTTGTTATAGCAAATCATGAATATGGAAAGTATCTTTTTGTCTTGTCTTCTTCCCCCCCCCCCCCTCCCCTTTATCTATCTTAGTCCCTTAGATATGCTTTATGATGATACTTTAGGCCATTGAGGACAATATCCAATTTAAGTGTTGGGGAGAGATTCAACGCTTTCATCTTGCATCTTCTTGAATGAAAATTTGACTGATTTGGGATTTTTTTTTTTTTTTACTTTTACATGATTTTAGATGAACTTGATTTTTGGGCTTCGAATTGAATTGAATTGAAGTTAGGTTTTTCTTTTTAATTTTAGATATAGATTTGTCATTCAATTGGATGGATTTTATTAAAATTGACTTGTGTATTAAGTTGGATTTTGCTAAGTCTTGAGAATTTAAGCTAACCTTGGTTATGTTGAGTATTTGAGTTTTATTTTGTTCCTTAAGCTTGAATATGGATGATGTGATGAAATATAGGAAAATTTGTTGATTAATTCTTGTGTTATGGATTTCTAATTTGTTTGACTTTGAGTTATGAATAAGGAATGTGAGGAGAAAAAAGTTTGGGGAATGCAAAGCTCATGTCCTTTGGTAAAAAATAACAAGTGGAAAAAAATCATTGATATTTGAGCTGAAAAACAAATGAATTGGAATAAAAATGCTCTTATTATAAAAATGCTCTTATTATGGAGAAAAGTAGCAAGTATTATTCGCTGTACTCTCTTGAAGCTATCTTGAAGGCAAGAAGACAAAGAAAAGAAAAGAAAAATGCCGAAAAAATGATGATGACTATAAGGGGCCAATATGGTATGTGAAAAGAAATCCATTCACCCGAGACTATCAATTCCCTGAATCATTGAAATAAAACAAGAGAGAGTAGATTGTTTCCTTATTTTACTACTTAAGGTTCTACAAATTTGAATTCATGATGCTTGAGTTGGTTAAATGGATTAACCTGTATGATTTGTGTTGTCTATATTTTTGCTTAAGGGGTGGAATAATCTTCATGTATTAAGTATGAGCTTGTTTAACTTAACTTTGATGGCCTTGGGATTATTTGATGTAATATATGAATTTACAAGATTTTGAAAGGGTTGAATGAATGACAATTTTACGTTTAAGGTTAGAAGAAGGTTATATCTTTATTGTGGATGAATTTGCTATGAATAGGTTTGATGAATTGTTTTGTCTTGTTCATAGGCTATTTGCTTAGTGTTAAATTCTTGTCTGCTCGAGGACAAGGAAAGATTAAATGTGGAAGAATGTGATAAGGCCTAGATTTATCTATATTTTTCTTGTTATTTAAGGTTATTTTGTGATACTTTTGACTCAATAACTAGTCATTTCCCTTCCTATTTGATATTTTTCTTGTGAAAAGTGTTTTTAGTAATTTTGTACAGGAATTAGAGGATTTGGAGCAAAATTGTGAAATTGTAGTATGGATCTGGTGCCTTTCAACATTTCTGACTCGGCCCTAGCTCTAATATGGAAAAATAGAGCAACTAGTCGAATTGCAGAGTTGCATCGACGCCAGTCCAAATGAAATGACCAAGCGCAGGCCCTAGTCTGTTCAGAGGTGATTTAGAGTCCTTTTTCGAATGGAATTAGGAACTTCCTAAGAGGTCTGATAGTTTTCAACCTGTACTCAACCCAGAACTTCTAGGAAATATTTTTTGGCAACTAGGAGGCCTATATAAACAAGAAGGAGTGAAGATCAACATATAAATTCAAGAACTAAAGCTAGTGTCATTCATTGGAAGAAGAATTCATCACTCAAGGAGCATTGTTCCAAGGAAATCTTCAAAGGAGGAAGAAAAGGGCTTGTCTATGATTTCTTTCTAAAACCTTTGTTTTCTTTTTTTTTTATTTTAACAATGATGAGATTAATGTCTTCATTGTATTTGAATATTATTTTTGTATTTATGATACTGAATTAATTTAGTTTTTTGTTCAATTAATTACTCTTCTTAGTATTTAATTACTTATTTTAATAGTAAATTGATGAGATTGGATCATCCTTCTAATTAACTTCAGAAAGAGGTTAGGATATAGTCTTCATTGCTCAATTCTTGATTTATTTTCTTAACTAACTCGAGAGAGTGGTTAAGTCAAGATTAAGTAATCAAAAGTTGTTGATTTTACCTGGAATTACTGAATTTCATGTCATTGTCACCTAGAGATAGGGACAATTATCAAGGATTTTGTTCTATACATCTTTTTTTTTTTTTTTTTAGTGAGACAAATATGTCCATTAGAATTAACTAAGAGATAGTACAGCCATAACTCAAGAGAAAATGGATTCTACATTAAACTCATTCATGATGCCAAGGAAAAATGACTAATTGTGATAATTGCTAATAATTCATTGTCATGTTTTCAAGAGTAACAATTTAATTACATGATTTTCTCTCCTAGAGTCACACACACACACACACACACACACACACACACATATTATTTTTATCTTTATTCTTTATCTCTTGAATAGGTCAGTTAAATAGTGAATGAAAAGTGACTAATGTTTAATGATGGGTATTCTTGCTCAAATGTGTGATTTGGGGATTAATATTTCAATTAAACTTAATTAGGAATGAATTCAAAATTGCATGATTTTATATACCTAAATTTAACACATCAAATGATTTCTAAACTTCTAACCCCCTCCATTGCATGGAAAACTTGATCAGGAGCAGGAAGCAAAGTCGTGGATAAAATAAATGGAGAATATATTTGTGGCTCTAAGTTACACGAAACAGAGAAATGTGAAATTCGCTATATTTAAGCTCCAAAGACTTGCTCGAGATTGGTGGATGCATAAGAAGGAACAAAAAGAATGGACATGGGCTGAATCTCAGAAGGAGTTTAAAAAAGGAATGTATACCTTGTTATGTGGTAGAAAGAGAAGATGACGAATTCCAGAACTTCAAGTAGGAAAGAAGAACTGTGGGAAAGTATGGCACTGAATTTACATGACTCTCTAAGTATTGTCCCTCTTAGTTCAATACGAAGCTAAAAAAGCTTACGCATTGAACTTAAAAGGGTCTTGCTTCGTATGGTTCCATCTATCTATAGTGTAGCGGTGAAAATAGCCTCAAGGGTCAAAGGAGAAGACTTGGAGCAAGTTAAACAAAGTAACAAAAAAAGGATTCTAACCTTTTAATCACAAAAGACTTGGAGGACCTAGTCAGCAAATAACGGGGGAATTTCCAAAGAAAGAAGGAGATAACGGGGAAAAACAGTTTATACGCTATTATAATTGTGGAGAAGAGGGACACAAAAGGATAAATTGCTCACACAGTATATGGTACATAGGATGGGTGAATCCAAGGAAAAATTACATAGGACTGAGACCAGGACTGATGAGGAACAATTAAGGTTAGACTTCTTGCTCAAACCAGAAGCAAATAAACTAGCAGTGAAAGCACGAGTGGTAGTTTTATGTAACACCCCATAACTATAGGGCCCAAATGATTACAGATGTCGCCTTGTTGAATAGAATTAAGGAGTCTTTATAACGAAACAAAATAATAAAAATAATCAAGACTTAAAGGAAAACTCGATTAAATTTACAAGGCTCTGAAATAATACATCAATCCCAAATATAAAATAACATCAACATATCGATAACTTCAATTACATAATTCTCAGAATAATATCTATACAAGAAAAAGAAAAAAAATATCTAGTACATCAAATCAAAGTCGACAACCACAAACTCTCCAATTTTGTCTCTATACATAATTCCCTATAAAACATGAATTAAGAGATGTGAGATAAAATCTCAGAAAGTTCAATGTATAACTTGTGTAAAGTTTCAAATAGACCTTTTCATGGTGCATGAATCTTTTTCAAAATAAAGATGGTATCACAATATCTCATACTTGCAATCATTTCAATATATATAAGATAGTCCTTGGGAGATTTCCATGATCTAAAAACATTTTTACAACACTTGCTAAATTTTCAGAAAGAAATAGATCATTTCGTGGAAACATAGATATTTCCCATAATCACATTACCATATTGATCTTACCAATATGATCGCATCATTTGATCAAACAACATTATTTTTCAAAAGCCACGTTTCGAAAATCAAAACACAATCTATGCATTTCAATAATTATATTTCAAAATTTTACATTGCAATCTTATATTAAACACCGACAGGATCTTTCTGTATAACCTAAAGAATCTCCATCCAACCATATCAACACCATAAGAATTCCATCCTATGAAAATGATAATATATAAATGCATGAATAACCCAATGTATACTAATATGGGCTAAATTCATCAATAATTTTTTTGTTATTTGAGGATGTTTTGTGATACATTTGATGCAATAACTAGTCATATTCCTTCGTATTTGATATTTTACCATTGAAAATGTGTTTTAGCTTTTTATTGCAGAAAAATGGGTAAATGATGAAAAATCCCATCATTGACCAGTGCACGGCCAACGCCGGCCATATCCCACAGAGCCGGTGTCGGCCCCATTCTAGAAAAATAGGGGATTTCGCAAAGGAAAAAAAATAGAGCACGACCGAGCAGCCATTGCACAGCTAGCGCCAATCAGGCCCAGCTTTGTTCTGCCTAATGTCGGCGGGTTTTTCTGATTCAACATAGATTTGGTAATTTCCTAAGGGTTTTGGTATTTTTCAGCTTCTACTTGGCTTAAAACTCTTAGAGAACGAATTTTGGCCTCTTGAGAGCCTATTTAAATATGGAAAACACAAGAAAAATGTGTGAATCTAAGGATCAAAGTTGTCAATCAATCACAAGAAGAGGATATTCATCAATCAATGGGCATTATTCAAAAGGTTTTTAAGGAGAAGAAAAATGGCTTGTCTATGAGTTCTTTCTTTTACCTTTGTTTTCTTCTTTTAGAATGATGATGTAATTAATGTTTTTATTGTAATTTGACATTATTTTAGAATTCATTAGTTCTTGAGTTAATTTAGTCTTTTGATCAATTAATTATCTATCTTATGATTTGATTACTTATTTTTGCTTTAAAGTTGAATAATTGATTTTTGTTGTTAGCTTGCTTGAAAAAAAGGTTGAAAGTTGTTTTAATTTATTTAATTTTATATTTGTTATCTCTTAACTTGCTTGAAAAAGGGATTAATTGCCAAGAACATCGATAATCAAAGGTTAGTTGATGATTACTAGAATATAGATTCATTGACTAATTTCATGTTTTAAATCACCTAAAATATAGGGATTTATATGAGGATTGATTTTAATACATATTTTGGATGAATTGGTTAAGATAGAATATGTTCACTAATTTAACTAAGAGATAATGATTCCATAGATTGTAAACGAAGTGGGTCTATTTTAAATCCTTCATAAGACCAATATGATAATTGATTGTGATATTTACTAAGTAATTTATTGTCATATTTTCAAGAGTATTTGTCTAAATTACAAATTGTTTCATCCTTGAGTTGTATATATTTTTCTTTCTGTTTCTTTTTATCATCTTATCACTTTATTAGGTCAGTTAAACAATGAATGAAAGGTAACTAATGGTAGTTATTCCTTGAGAATCGACACTCATTAATTTCCTATATTATACTTGCGATGAGTATACTTGTTCATGTGTGTAATTTGAGATTAATATTTTAATTAAAATATGGCTATGGATGGATTTAAATTTAATGATCTTTATACACCCAAAATTTACGTATCAAGTTTTTGGCGCCGTTGTCAGGGAACAATATCATGAAAGCTAGGATTTCATTGATTTAACCATGTTTATATATTTATATGTCTATATTAAATATGTAAATATGTTTTTTGTGCAACTAAGTGACATATCTTGTTATATGTATACATGTACCTTAAACTAACTAACTTGATTCAATATTGTACTATACCTGTATGATACTAACAAGTTATCATATGTAGGTAACATGGCTAATTGGAAAATAGGACGGCACCCTGACCCGTCTCAAAAGATGACACCTCGGCCATCTAACTCAACTACCTTAGCAGGGGTATTGGAAAAGTTTGCCACCCATGTGACTAAATGATTTCATGAAATAGATGAAACGCTGGCCAAATTTGAGTAAATGATCTGAAACATGAAGAGGCAAATTTGGTTTTTAACGGATTTAGTCTTAAAATCAAAAGAAAGGTCACCATTGGGGTTGGAGACACAAGAAGATTCAGCTTCCTAAAGATTTCATGGTATAACAAAAGAAGAAATTCTTCTCTGAAGTAAAGCATTACTTTTAGGAAGATCCTTACTTGTTCAAGTATTGTGCGGATCAAATCATTTGGAGATGTGTAGATTTTACAGAAAGTGCTAACATCTTAAAACATTATCATAAAGTGATAGGAATAGAGGGAACAAGACCGATTCAAAACCAAGCTTGCCCAGTCCGTTGACTTGAGCCCATGCCAAACAATTCTAACACAACCTTCAAGCATATTTGCAAGCATATTTTAAGTGGGATTGCATATGGGCAATGTCGAAAGAGGAATGGTAGCAAACCATGCTGCTGGTCTACGAAGAACGACATTTGAAAGCGGTTCGCGTAAAAAACGGCGCCCAGCAGAGCGGAAACGGCGCCAGTTCTAGTGCCTGAAACTTGCACTGGCTGGGGACTAGTGAAAGTCCCATTTTTGTGACACGAAGCACTGTTCCACCAAAGTGGAATCGATGCCAGCCCGAGAAGCTCAAAGCGGCGCTGGTCGTACTCTGAAAACCCAAATCTTGACGATTTTTCATCTATTTTGGGATCATTTTGTAATATTTAAGAGTTGTTTAGTTCAGGGACAAAACACCCTTATATATTGCTTTTGTATTGTAAATAAAGAGCAACATATATCACATTTTTAATAAGAATGAAGAATTCATCTTGAAGGCTTGAAGCTTAGAAGAGATTCCTTATTCAACTTCAATCAAAGACTAATCTAAGGGCTTAGTCTACCCTTGAGTAAATGTCTATAAACTTTAAGGATAATTCAACTAGAAATTAACAAAGGTTCTTCTTGAATGTCATCTATGGTTCTTATTGTTTCTTGTTTGAATACCCACAATTCCCTATCCTTTTAGTTCTTGATTCCTTGCTAAGTGAAGGGTTCTAAGGTGTTATTGTGGTAGACCTTTATCTACTAAATTTGGGGTTCTAAAAGTTAGTTCTTTTAGGGTTCTTTATTTGTGGTAAATGGTGTTTTCTTTGTTACCTTTCTTGATCTCTTTAAGTCTATTCTTGTTTGTTTGAAGTCCTTATACTTTGCTAAAGTTAAACAAATGCCACTTTAAGATCTTCTAAGACTTTCTCTCTCAAGTTCATATCAAATTTGGTATCAAAGAACGGATTAAACTTATATTTCTATCTTAGCTTAGATTTATCAAACCTAGAATGAGAAACAAACTAAAAAGTTGTAGCCATAAATTGTGCCAAAAGGTTCTTCATAATTCTTATTTGATTTTAAGTTTTCTTGGGAAAAAAAAATGACCTGTTGAAGAAAGATCCTTGGAAATACATTAATTCTTGTTGTTGTGACTATATTGAGCTTATTTGGGAAGAAATTTGCTTGCAAAGTTCCATAGGAAAATCTTGCACATAAGGTGTTTGATAAAAGTTCTCAATGACCATATACCCTATGTCAAGGTCTAAGACGAAAAAATCAAAGCACATAGCGGAAGCAAAAACTGGAGAAACTGAAGGACAAGAAACTCCCAGGCTACAGCCGACACCAGTTCCGGCAGCCTCAGCCAGCACTGGTCATGGCCTGGGGGGGCTCCAAGGGAAAAAAATTTACCTCTCTTTCTCGTTCTCAGAATTGGCTGGACCGAAATATGTGGAACTGGGGTAGGTGCGCTGGTGGAAACCTCTGGTGCGATTCCTGCAAACCACCTACTCCGTCTGTGCATGTAGGTGAACGCCAATCTCTCAATCTTCCAGTATATAGCCTGCCTAATCTTGTTTGGTGAACAACTTACAGTGCTAAGGAATTTTTTTCGAGAGAGTGAAAAGAGGAATCTGGTTTTTTTTCTCTTTCTCACGCCAGAAGCATGAAAAAAAAAACCAACGTTGTTTTCTTTCCACTAAAAAGAATAAAAACCACATCCTCTTTATCCTCCTATTTAACCTAAATAAAGCTCTAAGTTAAACTGGACTAGCCCATTAGACTATTAGTTTAGCCTTTTTGGACTAAATTAATTATTTAAATTAGAATAAAATAAATGGCCCAATAAATGATTAATTTTCCAACCCAAATAAACTAGTCCAATTAACAAGCCCATATTAGTTTAGTCCCAGGTCAATCTTTAATTATTCAAACTGGGCTAAAGCCCTGAACAATTAATTAACCCACCAAACTTATTAAATTAATTTTCTCTCTCCATGGACCTTTATTTTATTCTAGTTCAATAATTAAATCAGACTACTTAAATAAAATAAATTCTATTTAATTTAATTTAAGACCAATTCCTTAGCCTGCATTTAATTAGGACTCACGGTCTATACTGGCGACCAAAAGACACACCGCGTTGGCTACTAAAATGACCAACATACTCTTGCCATATAAATAGTTGTATTTTGCATTTTAAATATTTTCTAATAACACCATAAGAAAATATTAACCCCAAGGACAATGCTGCGTTAGCAAAGTCTCCGACCTACAGGTGTAATGACAAAAATACCCCTCTATACATCGTCGTACATTTAGAGAGGAAGAAATGTACTAACACCTCTCTAAATGACATCTACCATCCTTAGGCTTCTAGTCCAATGATCCATGACTTCCTGGATTGTTTCCACTTTCCAAGGGAGCTACCTTAAAGCAAACATCCAAGCCATGTTTCCCATGGCCCTGGATATTTAGATCATTCGACAACCACAAGGGGCGATATAGTATAGAAACTATCTTGTACAAGTCTGTCTTAACTAACTAGTCACACACACCCAACATGCAAGTATATTGGTCCTACGATAGAACCTCAACTATAGCATATTAAAGTACATGCTTCTAGCTTCTTCAGACCACCAACTCATACTTAAGTCGTAAAGTACTAGTCCACGCTGTAGAAGTAGTAGTCTAGGTTTCCACTATATAGTACTTTTAGAAACCACTACTACAGGTCATATTCTACGTATTCGAAATACGTTTATGTCATGAAGTGAGTGGACTACTCACTGGCTAAAGGTAAGCCATTCCCCATTTTAAATTCACAACATAATAACCTAGACATGATGAGATTCACATTCTCATCAATCAGTTAAGAATAACTGTTTAAGTGTCAAGTAACCCGTGATTCATACCTTATTGTGAAAGACCACCACTCACATGGACCACTTATGTAAATACAATGAGTTTTTTCCAAATGAAATTGTGCACAAATAAAATGTAAATTCACAAATAATTTTTGAAATAAATTCTTTTATTAAAACATTCAATATTTACATTAGAAACCTAGTCTAAGAGGGCATATTTCCCAACAATCTCGCACTTGCACTCTAAGACTAAGTAAGTCCGTAGGTGCCCACCCCTTTGTCGTCTAAGTGTCTCTTAAAGACACTCTCAGCCAAAGGCTTGGTGAATGGATCTACTAGAGTGTTCTCGGAGGCAATCTATTTCACCATGACTTCCCGTCTCTGGATGAAATCCCGGTTCAGGTGGTTCTTTCTCTCGATGTACTTCCCCTTCTTGTGGTTCCTGGGTTCTTTAGATTGAGATACTGCTCTAGTGTTGTCAAAATACATCACAATTGGTCTGTCTATGTGTGGCACGACTCCAAGTTCTAAAAGGAACTTCTGTAGCCAAACTGCTTCCTGAGATGCCTCCGAAGCTGCCACATACTCAACTTCCGTGGTCGAGTCAGCAATGCAAGATTGCTTGATACTTCTCCATAAAATGGCTCCTCCAAACAAGGTGAAGACATATCCACTAGTGAATTTTGTCTCATCCTTATCTGCCTGGATGTCTAAGACTGTATATCCGGTATGAACCAAGTCATCAGCCCTGTAAACTAGCATATAATCTCTCGTTCCCTTGAGGGACTTGAGAATATGCTTTATAGCTTACCAATGAACCTCCCTAGGGTATGACTGATATCTACTAACTAAGCTTACGGTAAAGCAGATATCTGGCCTAGTATATAGTATAGCGTACATGAGACTTCCCACAGCCAAGGCATAGGGAATCCTACTCATTTTGTCCTTTTCTTTTTGAGACTTAGGACAATCCTTTGAAGAAAATGACAACCCATGTCTACAAGGAATTAGAGCTCCCTTGCATGAGTCCATGTTGTACTTGGCTAATATCTTGTCAATGTATACCGCTTGGGATAATCCTAACATTCTTTGTTTCCTATTACTAAGAAGTCTAATCCCGAGAATGTAGCTAGCTTCTCCCAAGTCCATCATACTGAATTGATTAGACAGCCAAACCATTGTAGATGACAATAATCCTACATCATTTCTAATGAGTAGAATGTCATCAACATACAAGATAAGAAAAACCACATTAATGCCTTCCAGTTTCCTATACACGCATAGTTCATCCTTGTTTTGAGTGAAACCGTAAGATTTTACAGTCTCGTCAAAACGAATGTTCCATACTCTCGATGCCTGATTAAGTCCATAAACGGACTTCTTAAGCTTGCAAACTATATATTTTTAGCCTTTAGCAATAAAACCTTCCGGTTGGGACATATAGATGTCTTCACTACGATGGCCCTTTAAAAATGCCGTCTTGACATCCATTTGCCATATCTGGTAGTCATAATTACATACGATGGCAAGGAGGATACGGATGGACTTAAGCATGGCTACCGAGAAAAAGGTTTCCTCACAATCGATTCCTATTTTCTAAGTATAACCTTTCGCCACAAGCCTAGATTTGAAGGTTTCTACCTTCCCATCCACTCCCCTCTTCCTCTTGTATACCCACTTACACCTAATGGGTTTTATCCCCTTATGTGAAGCTACAAGATCCCAAACCTGATTGAAGTACATAGACTCAATCTCGGCTTTCATTGCTTCATGCCATAGATTTGCATTGGCATTAGCAATGGCCTCCTTGTATCTAGTGGGGTCTTTTTCCTAATGATTGGAGACTAGCTTGAAAGCTTCTCTAGTCCATCTCTCCGGAACTCTAGACACTCTCCCACTACGACGAGGCTCCAATTGTACAGGCTCTTGAGGCTATGCCTCTTCTTGTTCCACAATCGAGTCCGAAGAAGTTGATTTTGAAGATAACTTCTACTTAAGTTCCAACCTAGTTCAAACTTTCATGGAAGTACTCTGATCATCCTCTATGTATCTAGCATTAGCACTAACTAGTATTTTCTGCTCCTTAAGATGATAAAAGTAACCACCCTTTGTCGCTTTTGGATACCTAACAAAATAGTATAATTCTAATCTTAGTTTCAATTTGTCTCTCTTGACCAGTACATAAGTTGGACAACCCCATAACTTGGGATGATTCAAACTTGGCTTACGTCCAGTCCACATCTCATAGGCAGTCCTAGGTACTGACTTGGAAGGCACAAAGTTCAGAATGTATGCCACTGTCTCAAGGGCATATCCCCAAAAAGATACTAGAAGAGTAGCATGAGACATCATGCATCGGTCTATTTCCATCAATGTCTTATTCCTTCCCTCAGCTATTATGTTTTGTTAGGGTGTCCCTGGCGTAGAGAGCTAGGATACTATCCCATGATGTACCATGTAGTCCTTCAATTAACCAAGGAGGTACTCTCCATCACAATCTAATCGTAAGGTCTTGATCAATTTACCTGTCCAACGCTCCACTTCATCCTTAAACTCTTTGAACTTGTCAAAAGAGTCAGACTTGTGTCTCATCAAGTAAATAAAATCAAACCTCGTACAATTATCTGTGAAAGTGATGAAGGACTCAAAACCCCCCTCTAGCTGGTGTAGATAAGGGACCACACACATTAATGTGAACAAGACTCAATTCCTCATTGGCTCTATCCGCCTTAGGGGTAAATAACCTTTTGGTCATATTTTCCATTAGATAGGATTCACACTGAGACTAATTTTCTAATCTTAATGTGCCCAAAGGCCCATCATGGATTAACCTCTGAATCCTGGTTGAGTTGATATGACTCAACCTTAGATCCCAAAAATATGAGTTATTGACATTGGTCTTTCTCTTCTTTGTTAAAGGTTCAGATTAAATATTATTCAATTGATTGTTAATAGGGTTTAAGAAGAATAGATTTCCATGCATGTGCCCAGTACATAAAATTTCTCTATCTGTACTGATAGTAATACCAAAATGGAAAGATACAGAATATCCTTGATTTATTAGTTTCGCAACTGAAATTAAATTCTGTCGAAATCCAGGTACATATAAAATATCTCTTAAAACTACTATTTTATTACAATAAAAAATAAGATCCAACTCTCCCACTGCAAGGGCCTAGACTTGTGCTCTATTTCCCACACGTAGCCCATGTTCGCCCTTCTTGTGTCTTCTAATCTTTCTAAACCCCTACAAAGAGTTACAAATATGATCAGTTGCTCCTAAATCAACAATCCAGGTGGAAGTTGATCCAACCATTGATATAAACTCTAGATAAAAAATATTACCTGTGAGGTTTTTCTTAACTTGAAGATCTGGATACTACTTTTTCCAATATCCTTTTAGTCCACATTTGAAGCACTTGCCCTTGGGTTTGTCTTTGGGCTGGGTCTTAGGTTGGGCCGTTGTGTTTCCCTTCTTTTTCTTGAACTTTCTAGGCTTGGGCCTAGTTCTAGAGGAAGAAGCTTTAGCAATTATAGCCTTTGATTGTGGCTTCATAACCTTCTCCGCCATCTAGAGTTCTTTCATCAACTCAGTTAAACTCATGTTTAACTTGTTCATGTTGTAATTCAACTTGAACTGAGTAAAGGAACCCGGTAGAGATTCGAGAACCATGTCCACTTGGCTCTCGGGATCAATAATAGCCCCTAAGATTTCTGCCTCCTCGAAAGTAGCAATCATCTTGAGCATATGCTCTCTGACTGATGCTCCCTCAGCCATCTTAGTGTTATGATAGTTCGAAGAGCCTCTTGCCTTACGGGCCGGCTTTTATCCGCGAACATTGTGGCCAATGATTAACTTATATCGTACGCAGAAGCCATGTGCTCATGTTTTGACTGGAGCACATTAGACATGGAGGCTAACTTGTAACAACGAGCCATCTCGTCGTCCTTCTTCCATGCCTTCTCAGCCTCTCACTTCTCAGCGGTGAAGCCCTCCCCGATAACAGGGTAAGTTTCGTAAATGACATACTTATACTCTTTCGCTATGTGTATTATGTCCAAGTTCCTCTTCCAGTCCACGTAGTTTGGTCCTGTTAGCTTATTCTCTTGGAGAATAACGGCCAATGGACTAAAAAAACCTCTCACCATTTTTGAAAAATCAAAAATAAATGAAAAGGATTTAGTTTGTGAAAAAAAAATAAATTTGTGCAATTTATCAAAACTAATAATAATTAATTTGGCTCTTAGGAAAACTAACATAATTTCTTGGGAAGATTAACAATTCCCTAAGCTAAGTGTGTTGACCACTACAAATTAATTTCCCTTCTAGGTAATGATCTAGAAGATAACTCCATCGAAGGGATGGCCGTTTCCTCTCATTTCCTATGGACATACCTCGCACTATAACCTTCAACGTAGGCTGGCCGATTATAGTACGTGTCTCGGGTTATTAATTACATCCCTCCATTAGATCTAGATCCTTGTGATATCCCCATCCTATACGGGTTCACTCCCAGGGTGACGCGGAGGATCCACGATGTCTAATGAGGATTGTGATGGAAACCATGGGGTCGTTGGAACCCCTTTCCCACTTAGTCCTTTAAGATAAGGGTTTTCTGAAAAAATATCCTTTTGAAAATTCCATTAAGTTTTCCCTTAACTCAAAAATAAAATATCTAAATCCATTTAAAATCTCTATGTTAAGGTTTATATCATTTGAGAGATTTTTCCATGGACTAATTTTATTTAAGTTAAAAACTTAATGATTTCAAAAATTTTCCAATTAAAATTTTCTAGAGACTTTGGTCTCAAGTTTATTTGACAAAATAATTTTTCTTGTACAAAAATAAAACAAAATGGCTTTCTATTTTAACTTACAAAAATATCTAAACCCAATACATTTTCTATGTCAAGGATTAAATCCTTTGAGAAAATATCTAAGGATTAATTTCTTGTCAAGTTAAAATAACCATTTAATTTGTAGAAAAAATGTTTTTCTTGTCAAAAATATTCCCCAAAGACTTTGGTCTTTGAGAAAACATGCACATAGGTACTTAAAAATAAATAGCATGCTAGAAAATAATAGACGTTTTCATGATTTTCTATTTTTAAACGTAAGTACCCAAATAATAGAATTAAATATATTAATTAATTAATTAATTAATAGTCTTGTTTAATCCTAAAATCCCTTACTAACATTTTTCATGCAAAAATATTCCATGAATATTAACTATTACAAAAACATTAACTTCGCCTGGTATGGACCCCAAAACAATAAGGAAAACGCAAGAAAAATTACAAGGAAAAATAAAAAATTTCTCATTGGTCCACTGCACCCGCCGCACTAGATTGAGCACCAATCTGCACTGCGGTCCACTACACCCACCGCACTGAACCAGACCTCGCGGGCAACTAGCGTGCAGATCGGATCCCAGACCAGAGCTGGCGCCGATTTGGGCAGCCTTAGCCAGCGCCGGTTCCTGTCTAACCATGTCTTCTTCCTGTAGATTTTTCTGCAAATTTCTTCTGTTTTTCTGCACAACTTCTAGCTACGTTGGCTCTTCAATTTCAACTCAAATACAATAAAATCAACAAAAACCAACAATCGCCTATACCCATTAACATTGGGCTCACACAATTTACTAAGAAAAACAGTAAATTACAAATCTTCTATACCTCCATCAGAGAGGTTTAACAGAGAATCTATCTATACCAAAAACAGCGAAGGATCATAGTTTAATCACACATATGTGTCCAGCTTTATTCAACTAGATACATGCTCCCTATATTTTCACAAAACCTTCATGCTCTAATACCAAATTGAAGGTCTAAGACGAAAAAATAAAAGCACGCAGCGGAAGCGAAAACTGAAAAAACTAAAGAACAAGAAACTCCTAGGCCATAATAGGCGCCAGTTCCGGCGGCCTCAGCCAACGCCGATCATGGCCTGGGGGGCTCCAAGGAAAAAAAAATTTACCTCTCTTTCTCATTCTCAGAATTGGCTAGACTGGAATGTGTGGAACTGGGGTAGGTGTGCTAGTAGAAACCTCTGGTGTAATTCCTGCAAGCCTCCTACTTCGTCTGTGCATGTAGGTAAATGCCAATCTCTCAATCTTCTAGTATATAGCCTGCCTAATCTTGTTTGGTGAACAACTTACAGGGCTAAGGAATTTTCTTCGAGAGAGTGAAAAGAGGCATCTAGTTTTTTTTCTCTTTCTCACGCCAGATGCATGAAAAAAAAAACCAACGTTGTTTTCTTTCCACTAAAAAGAACAAAAATCACATCCTCTTTATCCTCCTATTTAACCTAAATAAAGCCCTAAGTTAAACTGGACTAGCCTATTAGACTCTTAGTTTAGCCTTTTTGGACTAAATTAATTATTTAAATTAGAATAAAATAAATGGCCCAATAAATGATTAATTTTCCAACCCAAATAAACTAGTCCAATTAACAAGCCCATATTAGTTTAATCCCAGGTTAATCTTTAATTATTCAAACTGGGCTAAAGCCCTGAACAATTAATTAACCCACCAAACTTATTTAATTAATTTTCTCTCTCCATAGACCTTTATTTTATTCTAGCTCAATAATTAAATCAGACTACTTAAATAAAATAAATTCCATTTAATTTAATTTAAGACCAATTCCTTAGCCTGCATTTAATTAGGACTCACGGTCTATACTGAGGACCAAAAGACACACCGCATTGGCTACTAAAATGACCAAAATACCCTTGCCATATAAATAGTTGTATTTTGCATTTTAAATATTTCTTAATATCACCATAAGGAAATATTAACCCCAAGGACAATGCTGCGTTAGCAAAGTCTCCGACCTACAGGTGTAATGACTAAAATACCCCTCTATACATCGCCGTACATTTAGAGAGGAAGAAATGTACTAACACCTCTCTAAATGACATCTACCATCCTTAGGCTTCTAGTCCAATGATCCACGACTTCCTGGATTGTTTCCGCTTTCTAAGGGAGCTACCTTAAAGCAAACATCAAAGCTATGTTTCCCTAGAGCCGTAGATATTTAGATCATTCAAACGACCACAAGGGGCGATATAGTATAGAAACTATCTTGTACAAGCCTATCTTAATTAATTAGCCACACATACCTAACATGCAAGTATATTGGTCCTAATATAGAACCTCAACTATAGCATATCAAGGTACATGCTTCCAGCTTCGTCAGACCACCAACTCATACTCAAGTCATAGAGTACTAGTCCACGCTGTAGCAGTAGTAGTCTAGGTTTCTACCATATAGGACTTTTAGAAACCACTACTACAGGTCCTATTCTACGTATTCGAAATACACTTATGTCATGAAGTTAAAGAACTACTCACTGGCTAAAGGTAGGCCATTCCCCATTTTAAATTCACAACATAATAACCTAGACATGATGAGATTCTCATTCTCATCAATTGGTCATGAACAAATGTTTATGTGTTGAGTAACCTGTAATCCATACCTTACTGTAAAAGACCACCATTCACATGGACCACTTACTTAAACACAATAGGTCTTTTCCAAACGAAATTGTGCACAAATAAAATATAAATTCACAAATAATTTCTCAAAATAAATTTTTTTTATTAAAACATTCGATATTTACATCAGAAACCTTGTCTAAGAGGGTATATTTCCTAACACTATGAACACCATGTGTTTGATGAAATGTCTCAAAGAAATAATATGGCTTGAACATTAGCATTATTCTTATAAAATAATCCTAGATCCCTTCTTATCATATAGTCCTACTTAAATTCGAATATCTTTGTACTCATTCATTGGAATTGGTGTAAACATTGTTGTCATGTTTTAATATGTTCTTTAAACTATCTTCTTGTTGTATGTTTTGAACATCTTGTACTCTACTTGTTCTTGACTTCTAAGTGTTCACTAAATTAAGTTATCCTAAGACCCTTGTATTGAAGAATCCTAAGAGCTAATGGACTAAGGTGAACTAAACTCTTTGATGTTGGGGAGGAATTTGGTTGAACAAGTAAGACATTGAGTGAACCAAAAAAAAAAAGGCAAGAGAGAAAGATTCTTATTTGAAAAGCCAATGAGTGCAAACACGAGAGTGGAGTGTAAACATTTAGGGAGTGAGTGAGGAAGCCAATTTCTATTTGTTCTCTTAACTCTTTTTTCAGGAATATCAACCTAAACTCCAAAGATGACTCAAGGAGAGGAACCAACTAGGCTAAATCTTGGTAGATCAAGTAGACGACAGGAGGATCTGGAAGATCTTCGAGAAACACTTGCTTCATTACAAAGGAGTATGGAAGACATTTGGAGGGAGATGACTAAACTCCAAGCTCAACAAAGCCAAGCATCTACCGTTGATCAAAAGAGGGGATAAGAGCAACTGAAAGCCTACAACACACCTCCTGTGAATACAAAACCTGGAGAAGAATGGGATGAGTATTCTGTTGGTAGATGTTAACAAGTTCCTATGAGAGGAGAGAGAAATGGGTTGAGAGAAGGTGGCAGAAGAGGCCATGGGAGATTTGGTAAGAATCCTATAAGGGGAGGCGAAAAAAATATTTCGAGGGAATTTGAGTGGGAAGAGGGATACCTGCATGAAGACTACGGAGGACAATATCAGGGTAACATGATGAAAGGTAGGAGGAGAGATGAAAATAAGGGAGAACGAGCATTGAAAAACATCAAAATTGAGGTACCACAATTCCATGAAAAAAGTGATCCCAAGGTATATTTTGAATGGGAAAGGAAAATGGAAATTATATTTGATTGCTAGGATTATAGTGAAAAGAATAAAGTGAAGTTGGCAGTATTTAGACTTTCAAACTATGCATTAGTATGGTGGGAGCAAGTTTTGGCTACTAGAAGGAGAATGAGAGAAAATGCTGTTGAGACATGGGAATTGATGAAAAACTCATGAGGGAAATATTTGTACCACATCACTACTACAACGAGTTATATCAGAGGCTTCAAGTGCTAAGATAGGGGAATAAAAGTGTTGAAAATGATCACAAAGGACTTGCGATGCTAATGATGAGGGCGGTTATTAATGAAGATCCACGTAGCACTAAAGTGAGATTTCTAAGTGGATTAAATCAGAAGATAGCCAATGTAGTCGAGTTGCATCTATATAAAACCTTGGAAGAAATGGTGCATATGGCTATGAAGGTAGAAAAGCAATTGAAGAGAAGGCCATTTGAAAGGCTAGGAAATCACCTAACTCCACCCCCTAAGGAATTCCCTAAGTCGATACCTAAGAAGGAAGGGGTCCCAAGGCCGTTACCTAGAGAATTCAATAAACCAAGGAAGAAGTGAATAGAGATAAAGGAAAGGCTATTGAGATGCTGAGGAGCCGAGATATCAAATGCTTTCATTGTTTGGGATATAGACGTACAACACATGACTGCCCAAGCAAGAAAGTGATGTATACAAATGCCTATGATGAGATTTCATCCGGGGAAGAAGAATATGAGAAGTTGGGAGAAATTCAAAAGGAAGAAGAAATCTCAAATGAAGAAGGTGAAAAAGTTAGGTAGGTGTGTGCATTACTTGGTATAGCTAGAAGATCTTTGAATATACAAGTGAAAGAGGATAAGCATCATCAATAGAGGGAGAATATCTTTTATACAAGATGCTTCATCAATCAAATACCTTGCAACATAATCATTGATAGTGGGAGTTGCACCAATATTATAAGTGCTAGTGTGGTCGAAGAAATAAGCTTAGAAATAAAGAAGCATCTGCAACCCTATAAGTTGCAATGGCTAAATGAAAGTAGGGAATTGAATGTTAATAAACAAGCCTTGATTGCTGATAGGGCCTAAATTAGTCATATTTTTTCTAGTTATTTGAAGCTATTTTATGATACATTCTATTCAATAACTAGTCATATTCCTTCATATTTGAGATTTTATTCTTGGAAATGTATTTTGTTCATTATTTCAGATTTTAGGGGTAAAATAAAGCAAAAACGTCGTAAAACAGAACCAAGGCAGCACCAGATAGGACAGAGAAACTGGTACCAACCATGAGCTGTTGATACAAACTTTGAGGCGACGAAAAATTATGAAACATGACTAGAACAGAACCAAATCGGTGCCGACAATAGCAGCCTAGGCGCCGCCAACTGTACTCTGGACAACACTGTGCTGAAATCAAGGAAAATTTGGCAAAAAACGGAAGAAACAGAGCACAACCGGCGCCAATTCTAGTAGCCAAGGCAGCGCTGGCTGTGCCCTGAAGATAAGACAGAATCTTGATTTTTCTACGCGATTTTTGATAATTTGTGGGATTTTAGTATCTTCCTACTTCTACTCAGCCAAGAACCTTACACCAATGAGTTTAGGCACTTCCTAAGCCTATAAATAGGGGGAAAACATTAGAGAAAATGAGACAATTCATAGATCATCATAGAAAATCACTCATATCAAATGAGAAATTCTTCAATTCAAGGAGGATTGTACAAGAAGGTCTTCAAAGGAAGAAGAAGGAGGCTTGTCTATGAGTGCTTTCTTTTACTTTGTTTTCTTTTTCTTGACAATGATGTATTGATTGTTTTATTATAACTTGATATTGTTTTAGATATTGATGATTTTGAGAGTTATTTGATCTTTTGATTAATTGACTGTTATTCTTGGAATTTAATTACTTGTGCATATTATGAGATTAATTGGTTGTTTCTTTTCATTAACTTGCTTGGACAAAGGGGTTGATGGTGGTCTCAATTCATTAGTTTCATATTTGTTGGCTCTTAACTTGCTTGGACAAATGGGTTAATTGTGAGGACAAAGTAATTAAAGGTTAATTGATATCTGCTAGGATATAGATTCATTGGTTAATTTCATGTGTAAATTTGCCAGGAATGGAAATTTAATCAATGGATTGTGTTTAATGCATCTTTTAGGTGAATTAGCTGAGATAGGATATGTGATGCTAATTTATCCAGAAGATAGGGATTTCATGGATTGGACAAAGAAGTAAATCTATGTTATCCTTCATGATGCCAAGAGAATGATTAGTTATGATAATGATTAAGTACTTAAGGATCATGTTTGTCAAAATACTGGTTTAAGTTACATAATTCTACATCCTTAATATGTATATATTTATTTTATTTTATTTTATTTCATTTTAACTTTATCGAGTCGGTTAAACAATGAAAGAAAATGGATTAATGCATACTTGTTCCTTGGGGATCAACACTCGTTGGAACCCTATGCTCTGTTAATGATAAGTACGCTTGCTCATATGTGTAATTTGGAGTTAACGTTTTAATTTAAACTTGATTGGGAATGTGCTTATTTTTATATGATTTTTATACCCAAATAAATACGCAGTAAGTTTTTGGCACCGTTGCCGGGGAACAATAGCATAAAAGCTTGGATTTTATTGATTTAGCCATGTAAATATGTACAATTGTTCTTTTCACAAAAATGTGCTATCTTTTGTATCTTGTGTATCTTTGTATATTCTTATAATCTAATTTACTAACTTTAACTAACTTGGTATTTTGTTTTAATTATGAATTCCGTTAGCTAACAAGCTTCTATGCTCAGGAAAAATGGTGAATTGGAATTTGAGGAAGTTTAATGAGGGGCAGTACCCCTATTCTGCTTCTGAGATAACACTCACGACACCAGAATCAACAGAGCTCGAAACCGTAATTGGAAAATTTGCAGTGCATGTCACGAGGTGTTTCCAAGAGATAGATTCCACATTTGAGAAGTTCGAAGTGATGATCCGTAATATGGAACAACAAATCTGGTTTTTTATGGACATAGTGATAAAATCTCATGAACTAACACCAATAGCCATTGAGGGAACAGCTGCTGTCACATTGCGGAGTGGAAAAGAGTTGCTAGACATTACAGATTACAACTTGCATCAGGTGGAGAAAGAGAACCGGTGTCGGCTATCCGGTAATTCTGAGACCCAGCAGCCTATAATTGAACTAGCACCAGCCGAAGCACTGAAACCAGCGCCAGCTACCCCCGTCCATCTCCCGAAATCCTACTTTGCAGCCTAAAATACCATATCCTACCCATCTACACAATGCCCGAAAAAATGCCCAATTCGACAAATTCCTCGAGATATTCAAACAACTGCACATAAACATCCCACTCAATGAAGCTTTAATCCACATGCTCAAATATGCCAAATTTCATAAAAGCATGCTCGTTAACACAAAGCGATTAGAAGAGTTGTCCACAGTGGTCCTAAATGATGAAAGCTCAGCCATATTGCAAGACAAACCAAATTTTCCACATAAAGAAAATGATCCAGGGAGTTTCTCTATCCCATGTTTAATTGGCACTCTTAATTTCTGTAATGCATTAGCTGACCTAGGTGCTAGCATTAATTTATTGCCATATAAAATATTTAAAAAGCTAAGCCTAGGAGAACCGCAGCCTACTAGGATGAGTATTCAACTCGCGGATAGATCTATCAAATATCCTAGGGGAATAATAGAAGATGTGTTGGTAAAAGTTGATAAATTCATATTTCTAGTGGATTTTGTTATTCTTGACATGGATAAAGATTCCAAAGTCCATTTAATCATAGGTAGACCCTTCTTAGCTACAGCAAAAGCATTAATTGATGTTCATGGGAAGAGGTTGACACTTAGGGTTGGGGATAAGGAAGTAGTCATTCAAATCTACAAGAGCATGCAACACCCTGTGTCTTTTGATGATTCGTGTTTAAGAGTTGATATTCTTGACGAACCTATTTTTGAGTTGATGCAGGAATCCATTGAGGAGGAGTTGATGGAAACATCAATGGCGTATTCAGAATACTTTAATAATGAGGATGAGGTGAAGAATTTGGAAATTGAGAAAGCAGTTTAGGGAGAATGAAATCATCCGTAGAAGATCCTCTAGAATTGGACTTAAAAGACCTGCCCGAGCGCTTGGAATGTGTGTTCTTGTCTAAAGGAAATAAATTACCTGTGTCATTGCCAAAAATTTCAATACAGAACAAAAGACCAAATTGGTAAGTATGTTGGGAAAGTATAAGGGAGTTATAGCTTGGAAGATCACTAATATTAAGGGCATTAGTCCATCCTTTTGCACTCACAAGATCTTGATGGAAAAAGATGCAAAGCCTGTAGTGCAACCCCAACATAGGTTGAACCCACACATGAGTGAAGTGGTAAAAGGTGAGGTGGTTAAGCTTTTAGATTCAGGTATCATTTACCTTATTTCTAATAGTGTTTGGGTGAGTCCTACTCAAGTGGTACTAAAGAAGGGAGGAATGACGATGAGCCCCAATGATAAAAATGAGCTAGTCCCTATGAGATTGGTCACGGGTTGGAGGTTTTGCATTGATTATAGGATGCTAAACAAAGCCACTAAAAAGATCACTTCCCTCTCCTCTTCATTAACCAAATGTTAGAAAGGTTAGCCAGACATGAGTATTATTGTTTCTTAGATAGATTTTCAGGCTACCTACAAATCCCCATAGCTCCGGAAGACCAAGAAAAACCCACATTTACATGTCCATATGGTACTTTAGCATATCGTCATATGCCATTTGGTCTTTGCAATAGCCCCGGAACATTCTAAAGGTGCATGACGGCTATATTTGAAGGACTTGTGGGGGATATCATGGAGGTATTTATGGATGATTTTTTAGTTTTTGGTGATTCATTTGATTTGTATTTATCTAATATTGAAAAGGTACTAGCAAGGCGTGAAAAGACTAACCTCATGCTTAATTGGAAAAAATGCCACTTTATGGTGCAAGAAGGTATTGTGTTGGGGCATAAAATTTCAAGAAAATGTATAGAAGTCAATAGAGCCAAAATTGAAGCAATTGAGAAGCTACCTCCCCCTACTTCAGTAAAAGCTATATGGAGTTTTCTTGGTCATGCAGGTTTCTGCAGGAGATTCATCTTAGACTTCTCAGAAATTTCAAAGCCTCTTACCTTTTTACTTGAAAGAATGCTGTGTTTAATTTTGATGAGCCATATCTCTGTTGGGAATATGCTCTCTTAGACTAGGTTTCTGATAAAAATATCTAATATGTTAATAAAAGAATTTATTTTTGAAAATTATTTGTGAATTTATTTGCTTTATTTGTGCACAATTTCGTTTAGAAAAGACCCATTGTGTTTAAATAAATGATCTATGTGAATGGAGGTCTTTCACAGTAAGGTATGGATCATGGGTTATTTAAACACATAAACTTTTGTTCTTAACCAATTGATGAGAATGGGAATCTCATCATGTTTAGGTTATTATGTTATGAATTCCAAATGGGGAATGTCTTACCTTTAGCCAGTGAGTAGGCCACTCACTTTATGACATAAGCGTATTTTGAATACGTAGAACAGGACATGTAGTAGTGATTTTTAAAAGTACTATATGGTTGAAACCTAGACTACTATAGCTACAACGTGGACTAGTACTCTACGACTTGAATATGAATTGGTGGTCTGGCGAAGCTGGAAGCATATACTTTGATATGCTATAGTTGAGATTCTATCGTAGGGCCAATATACTTGCATATTGGGTATCTGTGATTAGTTAGTTAAGATAGACTTGTACAAGATAGTTTCTACACTATATCGCCCCTTGTGGTTGTCTGAATGATCTAATTATCCAAGGCCCTGGGAAACATGAATGGGATGTTTGCTTTAGGGTAGCTCCCTTGGAAAGCGGGAACACTCTAGGAAGTCATGGATCATTGGACTAGAAGCCTAAGGATGGTAGATGTCATTTAGAGAGATGTTAGTACACTTCTTCCTCTCTAAATATACGGCGATGTGTAGAGGAGTATTTTAGTCATTTTACCTGTAGGTCGAAGATTTTGCTAATGCAGCATTATCCTTAAGGTCAATATTTTCTTATGGTGATATTAGGAAATATTTAAAATGCAAAATACAACTATTTATATAGTAGGGGTATTTTGGTCATTTTAGTAGCCAAGGCGATGTGTCTTTTTAGTCCTCGGAATAGCCCGTAACTCCTAATTAATTTGTGGGTTCAGAAATTGATCTCAGCTGAGAGGGTTTTATGTTATTCAGGAAGTCTAATTTATTATTAGACTGGAATAAAATAAATGGAGAGAAATTTATTATCTGGTTTAATTGGTTAATTAATTATTCAAGGCCTAGGTCCAGCTTGAATAATTAGAAAATTAACCGGGACTTGAACTAGAGGAAAAAAATTAATACTTAATTATTTATTGGGTTATTTATTTAATCCCAAGAAATAAATAATTAAAGTTTAATTATTTTTGGTTCATTTGGGTTCATTAGTTATTTATTGGGTTATTTATTTAATCCCAAGGAAAATAATTAATGTTTATCATTTTAGGATTTTTGGGTCCAAGAAAAATAATAAATATTATTTTGACCCAATAGCCTAGACCATACAAATTTTTAGGGCACAGTTCAGAGGAGTTTAGGGTGAAGCCAAAATTTATTGTGTTAATAATATTCGGATATTAAAACCCAGGAATATTATTTTTATCAAAATAATTATTTTTGGTTTCATGACTCTTGGCTTTCTGTGTGGAAAAATAAAATAAAATAATTTTCTCAGTCTCTTGGCTTTCTATCTCTCATGGCTTTTGGTTTTCTCCTAATGGCTTTTGGTTTTTGTTTTCTTTACATAAGAAACCGAAGGAAGCCAACCGGGGAGTGGATGAGAGAAAAAACTGAGATGGTTTTCTTCTTCCCATTTTCTGTGCTCACCAATTGAGATTAGGCTGGGTCATATTCTGTGAACTGGAAAGCTAAGCATTCACTGGAGGAGAAGAAAGAGCCAGACAGTTTTGACACAGGAAGCTTCACTGGACGGAGGAGAAGGAAGCTGTGTTTTTAGCTTCAAACCATTCTTCTTCAGTCTTCAAGGTTTAAGGCTCCAAGAAGTATGTTTTCATGCCTCCATGTTGCTGCCATGCTCTGTTTAATGTTAATTCCTCCATTTTTCTATCCACCGGGCATGCTTTGTCTCTGTCAAATTCCTTCAAGTGGTATCAAAGTAAGAATTTGATTGACTTAGGGAGCATATTAGTTAATAAAAATAGAGAAGAACATTGTTTGGTGCTTAAATATGTTATCCTTCGCTATTTTGGTATGGGATTGTGATTTCTGTAAGCTCCACAGGGCTTTCTGTAAATTTTTGGTTTAGAGCATTTGATCATGTAAACTCAATTTAAATGGGTATAGGCGGTTGTGGTTTTGTTTTGGATGAGATTTTGTGTTGAAAAATGTCCAAAGAAGCTAAAGGGAATGATCTAAATAAGAAACAAAGAAACAGAATGCATAAAATTTGCGGAGAAAACGATATTGTTCCTAAGCCACCGTGGTGCCGAGCCCAGAAATCGAGCCGCCGCCATTTCTGTGTCATGAGCCGCTTTCTGCACGTGCTGGAGCTGAGCCGTTTTTGAAGAAATTGGAGCCGATTGCAATTTGTGATTGCAAGGCAACGGGTCACGCGCGAGTTGCAGGGCCGACATGCGGGCCATGCAGCAGAGAGACGGTGGGTCGTGGGCGCGAGTTATCGGGCAGGTGGGGCAGCATCCACGGGTTGAGGCGTTCGTGATCCGGTGCGGCTGCGGTGGACCGTAGGCTAACTGGGCACGGATCTGGTGCGGTAGGTGCATGTGGACCGCCAGCCAATTTTTTTTTTTTTAATTTGGGTCCCATACCAGGCAAAGTTAATATTTTTTTAATAGTTTATATTCTTGAAATATATTTGCATGAAAAATATTACTAAAGGATTTTAAGATTAAACAATATCATTAATTAAGTAATTAATGTGTTTAATTCTATTATTTGGGCACTTAGGTTTAAAAATAGAAGAGCATGAAAACGTTTACTGTTTTCTGGCATGCTATTTATTTTGTGTACCTATGTGCGCGGTTTCTCAAAGACCAAAGTCTTTGGGAATATTTATACAAGGAAAACATTTTTCTTTAAAAAAATTAAATGGTTATTTTAACTTGAACAAAAATTAATCCTTAGATATTTTCTCAAAGGATTTAATCCATGACATAGAAAATATATTAGATTTAGATATTTTTGTAAGTTAAAATAGAAAGCCATTTTATTTTATTTTGCACAAGGAAAAATGTTTTGTTAAATAAAATTGAGACCAAAGTCTCTAGAAAGTTTTAAATTGGAAAATTTTTGAAATCATTAAGTTTTAACTTAAATAAAATTAGTCCATGGAAATCTCACAAAGGATATAATCCTTGACGTGGATTTTGATGGACATGGATATTTTATTTTTTAGTTAAGGAAAAACTTAATGAAAATTTCAAAAGGATATTTTTCTAGAAAAACTTTATTTTAAAAGACTAAGTGGGAGAGGTGTTCCAACGGCCCCACGGCTTCCATCACGATCCTTATTAGAGATCGTGGGTCCCCTTGCGTCACCCTGAGAATGAACCCGTATAGGATGGGGATACCACAAGGATCTAGAACTAATGGAATGATGTAATTAATAACCCGAAACATGTACTATAATCGGCCAGCCCACGTTGGAGGTTATAGTGCGAGGAATGTCCATAGGAAATGAGAGGAAACAGCCATCCCACGATAGAGTTATCCTCTAGATCATTACCTAGAAGGTAAATTAATTTGTGGTGGTTAATACACTTAGCTTAGGGAACTGTTAATCTTCCAAAGAAGTTATGTCAGTTTTCCTAAGAGCCAAATTAATTTTAGTGCACAAATTTATTTTCACAAACTAAATCCTTTCTTTTATTTTTCAATTTTTAGAAATTGTGGGAGGTTCTTTTAGTCTTTTAGTCGCTATTCTCCGTTAGAATAAGTTAACGGGACTAAACTATATGGAATGGAAGAGGAACTTGGACATAATACTCACAGCGGAGGAGTATTAGTATGACCTTTACGAGACCTATCCTAAAATCGAGGATGGTTCCACTGACGAAAAGCGAGAGGTAGATAAGGCATGGAAGAAGGCTAATGAAATGGCACATTGCTATATGCTAGCCTCCATGTCTAATGTGCTCCAGTCTAAACACGAGCACATGGCTTCTACATATAACATTAGTCATTCATTGGCTACTATGTTCGCAGATAAGAGCCGGCCCACAAGGCAGGAGGCTCTTCGAACTATAATAAACACTAAGATGGCTGAGGGAGCATCAGTCAGGGAGCATATGCTCAAGATGATTGTTGCTTTCGAGGAGGCAGAAATCTTAGGGGCTATCATTGACCCCGAGAGCCAAGTAGACATGGTTCTCGAATCTCTACCAGATTCTTTTACTCAGTTCAAACTAAATTACAAAATGAACAAGCTAAATATGAGTTTAACTGAGTTAATGAAGGAAGTCCAGATGACAGAGAAGGTCATGAAGCCACAATCAAAGGTCATGATTGCTAAGGCTTCTTCCTCAAGAACTAGGTCCAAGCCCAGAAAGTTCAAAAGGAAGAAGGGATACGCAGCAGCCCAGCCCAAGACCCAGCTCAAAGATAAATCAAAGGGCAAGTGCTTCAAATGTGGGAAAAATGGACACTGAAAAAATGAGTATCCAAATCTTCAAACTAAGAAAAACCCCACATGTAATGTTCTCTATCTAGAGTCTATATCAATGGTTGGATCAACTTTCACTTGGATTGTTGATTCAGGAGCCACTGATCATATCTATAACTCCTTGCAGGGGTTTAGAAAGATAAAAAGATTCAAGAAGGGCGAACATGGATTACGCATGGGAAATGGAGCACAAGTCTGGGCCCTTGCAATGGGAGAGTTGGATCTTATTTTTTATTGTAATAAAAAAAGTGGTTTTAATAGATATTTTATATGTACCTGATTTTCGTCAAAATTTGATTTCAGTTACGAAACTTATAAATCAAGGATATTCTGTATCTTTCTATTATGGTATTTCTATTAGTAGAGATGGAGAAATATTATGTACTAGGCACATGTATGGAAATCTATTCTATTTAAACCCTATTGGTAATCAATCAAATAACGCTCAATCTGAACCTTTAACTAAGAAGAGAAAGACCAATATCAATGTCTCATATCTTTGGCATCTGAGGTTGGGTCACATCAACTCAACCAGGATCCAGAGGCTAATCCATGATGGGCCTTTGGGCACATTGAGATTAGAAAATTAGCCTCAGTGTGAATCCTGCTTGATGGGAAAGATGACCAAAAAATCTTTTATTCCAAAGGCGGATAGAGCCAAGGAGGTACTGAGCCTTGTTCACGCTGATATGTATGGTCCTTTGTCTACACTAGCTAGAGGAGGTTTTAAGTACTTCATCACTTTCACAGATGATTATACAAGATTTGGTTATATTTACCTGATGAGACGCAAGTCTGACTCTTTTGATAAATTCAAAGAGTTTAAGGCTGAAATGGAGCGTCAGACAGGTAAATTAATCAAGACCTTACGATCGAATCGTGGTGGAGAGTACCTCCTAGGTGAATTCAAGGACTACATGGTACATCATGAGATAGTATCCTAGCTCTCTATGCCAGGGACACCCCAGCAGAACAGAGTAGCTGAGAGAAGGAATAGGATATTGATGGAAATGGTCAGAAGCATGATGTCTCATACTACTCTTCCAGTATCTTTTTGGGGATATGCCCTGGAAACAGCGGCATATATTCTAAACTTGGTGCCTTCTAAGTCAGTAGCTAGGACTCCCCATGAGATGTGGACTGGGTGTAAGCCAAGTCTGAATCATCTTAGGATATGGGGTTGTCCAGCTTATGTACTGAGTAAGGGAGACAAGTAGGAACTAAGGTCAAAATTATGCTATTTTGTTGGGTATCTAAAAAGAACAAAGGGTAGTTACTTTTATCATCCTAAAGAGCAGAAAGTACTGGTGCTAGATACTTAGAGGATGATTAGAGTACTTCCACGAAATATTCAAATAGGTTGAAACTCGAGGAGAAGTTATCTTCGGAAGCAACTTCTTCTGACCCGATTGTGGAACAAGAAGAGGCACAGCCTCAAGAGCCTGTATAGATAGTGTCTTGTCGTAATGGAAGAGTGTCTAGGGTTCTGGAAAGATGGTATAGAGAAGCTTTTGAGCTGGTTTCTAACCATCAGGAACATGACCCCACTAGATAGAAGAGGCAATTGCTGATGCCGATGCAAATCTATGGCATGAAGCAATAAAAGTCGAGATTGAGTCTATGTACCTCAATCAGGTTTGGGATCTTGTAGTTTCACCTGAAGGGATAAAACCCATTGGGTGTAAATGGGTGTACAAGAGGAAGAAGGGAGCGGATGGGAAAGTGAAAACCTTCAAAGTTAGGCTTATGGCAAAAGGGTATACTTAGAAAGAAGGAATCGATTATAAGAAAACCCTTTCCCCGGTAGCCATGCTTAAATCCATCCGTATCCTTCTTGCCATCGCATGTTACTATAACTACGAGATATAGCAAATGAATGTTAAGACAGCATTTTTGAATGGCCATCTTAGCGAAGGCATCTATATGTCCCAATCGAAAGAATTTATTGTTGAAAGCCAAGAACATATAGTTTGCAAGCTTAAGAAGTCCATTTATGGACTGAAGCAAGCATCGAGAGTATGGAATATTCGTTTTGATAAAACTGTGAAGTCTTATGGTTTTATTCAAAACGAAGATGAACTATACGTGTACAAGAAACTTGAGGGGTTTAATGTGGTTTTTCTTGTCTTGTATGTGGATGACATTTTACTCATTGAAAATGATGTATGGTTATTATCATCTACAAAAGTTTGACTGTATAGTCAATTTAGTATGAAGGACTTGGGAAAAGCCAGCTACATTCTCAGGATTAGACTTCTTAGAAATAGGAAGCAGAGAATGTTGGGATTATCCCAAGTCGCATACACTGACAAGATGCTAGTAAAGTACAACATGGACTCATGCAAGGGAGCTCTAATCCCTTGCAGACATGGGTTGTCACTTTCTTCAAGGGACTGTCCTAGGTCTCAAGAAGAAAATGATAGGATGAGTAGGATACCTTACACTTCGGCTATAGGAAGTCTCATGTACGCCATACTGTGTACTAGGCCAGATATTCTCTTTGTCGTAGGCTTAGTTAGCAGATATCAGTCAAACCCTAGGGAGGTTCATTGGCATGCTGTAAAGCATGTTCTCAAGTACCTCAAAGGAACCTTGGAACCACGAGGAGGGGAAGCATATAGAGAGGAAGTACCACCTGATCCGGGATTTCATCCAGAGACGGGAAGTCGTGATGGAACCGATTACCTCAAAGAATAATCTAGCAGAGCCATTCACCAAGCCTTTAGTTGAAAGGGCCTTCAAGAGACACTTAGACACCATTGGGGTGGGCACCTACGGAATTACCTAGTCTTAGAGTGCAAATGGGAGATTGTTGGGAATATTCCCTCTTAGACTAGGTTTCTGATGAAAATATCGAATATGTTAACAAAAGAATTTATTTTCGAAAATTATTTGTGAATTTATTTCTTTATTTGTGCACAATTTCATTTGGAAAAGACCCATTGTGTTTAAATAAATGATCCATGTGAATGGAGGTCTTTCACAGTAAGGTATGGATCATGGTTATTTGAACACATAAACTTTTGTTCTTAATCAATTGATGAGAATGGGAATCTCATCATGTTTAGGTTATTACGTTATGAATTACAAATGGGGAATGGATTACCTTTAGCCAGTGAGTAGGCCACTCACTTCATGACATAAGCGTATTTTGAATACGTAGAACAGGACATGTAGTAGTGGTTTCTAAAAGTACTATATGGTTGAAACCTAGACTACTACCACTACAACGTGGACTAGTACTCTACGATTTAAGTATCAGTTGGTGGTCTGGCGAAGCTGGAAGCATATACTTTGATATGCTATAGTTGAGGTTCTATTGTAGGGCCAATATACTTGCATGTTGGGTATGTGTGATTAGTTAGTTAAGACAGACTTGTACAAGATAGTTTCTACACTATATTGCCCCTTGTGGTTGTCTGAATGATCTAATTGTCCAGGGCCCTAGGAAACATAACTTGGATGTTTGCTTTAGGGTAGCTCCCTTGAAAAGCGGGAACACTCCAGGAAGTCGTGGATCATTGGACTAGAAGCCTAAGGATGGTAGATGTCATTTAGATATGTGTTAGTACACTTCTTCCTTTCTAAATGTACGGCGATGTGTAGAGGAGTATTTTAGTCATTTTACCTGTAGGTCGAAGACTTTGCTAATGAAGTATTGTCCTTGGGGTCAATATTTTCTTATGGTGATATTAGGAAATATTTAAAATGTAAAATACATCTATTTATATAGTAGGGGTATTTTGGTCATTTTAGTAGCCAAGGCGATGTGTCTTTTTGGTCCTCGGAATAGCCCGTAAGTCCTAATTAATTTTTGGGTTGAAAAATTGATCTCAGTTGAGAAGGTTTTATGTTATTCAGGAAATCTAATTTATTATTAGACTGGAATAAAATAAATGGAGAGAAATTTATTATCTGGTTTAATTGGTTAATTAATTATTCAGGGTCTAGGTCCAGCTTGAATAATTAGAAAATTAACCGAGACTTGAACTAGAAGAAAATAATTAATACTTAATTATTTATTGGGTTATTTATTTAATCCCAAGAAAAATAATTAATATTTATCATTTTGGGATTTTCGGGTCCAAGAAAAATAATAAATATTATTTTGGCCCAATACCCTGAACCATAGGATTTTTTCGAACACAGTTTAGAAGAGTTTAGGGTGAAACCAAAATTTATTTTGTCAATAATATTCGGATATTAAAACCCGAGAATATTATTTTTATCAAAATAATTATTTTTGGTTTCATGACTCTTGGCTTTCTGTGTAGAAAAATAAAATAAAATAATTTTCTCAGTCCCTTGGCTTTCTGTCTCTCGTGGCTTTTGGTTTTCTCCTACTGGCTTTTGGTTTTTGTTTTTTTAACAAAAGAAACCAAAGGAAGCCAACCGGGGGAGTAGATGAGAGAAAAAAACTGAGATGGCTTTCTTCTTCCCATTTTCTGTGCTCACCAACTGAGATTAGGCTAGGTCATATTCTATGAACTGCAAAGCTAAGCATTCACCGGAGGAGAAGAAAGAGCCGGACAGTTTTGACATAGGAAGCTTCACTGGACGGAGGAGAAGGAAGCTGTGTTTTTAGCTTGAAACCATTCTTCTTCAGTCTTCAAGGTTTAAGGCTCCAAGAGGTATGTTTTCATGCCTCCATGCTGCTGCCATGCTCTGTTTAATGTTAATTCCTCCATTTTTCTATCCATCGTGCATGCTCTGTCTCTGTCAAATTCCTTCAGTCTCAACGCTTTTACCATGCTTAAAGAAAAGTTGATTCATTCACCCATTTTAATTGCAACTGATTGGTCTCTTCCCTTTAAACTAATGTGTGATGCAAGTGATTTTGCAGTTGGTGCAGTACTGAAACAAAAGCGGAATAAGCACTTCCAACCTATATACTATGCAAGTAAGACTTTAACGGATGCACAAGAAAACTACACAACAACGGAGAAAGAATTGCTTGCCATAGTATTTACCTTTGATAACTTCCGTTCTCATCTTATTTTGTCCCAAGTCATTGTGTATACGGACCATTCGGCTCTGAAGTACCTACTAACCAAACATGATTCCAAACCAAGATTGATAAGATGGGTTCTATTATTGTAGGAATTTGATTTGGAGATTAAGGACAAAAAGGGTGCAGAAAACTTGGCTGTGAATCACTTGTCAAGATTGGATAATCCGAATTTAGAATCGTTGATCGAAGAGGACATCAATGACGCCTTTCCGAATGAGCAACTCTTGCTCATAGAAGGTGAGATGCCAAACACCCCTTGGTTCGCTAATTTTGCTAATTACTTGGTTGCAGAAATTATTCCAAAAGCTCTTACAATGCAACAAAAGAAGAAATTCCTCTCCAAAGTAAGACATTACTTTTGGAAAGATCCTTATTTATTTAAGTATTGTGCGGACCAAATTATTCGAAGATATGTGGACTCTATAGAAGGCGAAGATATTCTAAGATATTATCATGAAGGACCTACTAGAGGCCACTACCAAGCCAACAACACTACAAAAAAGTGCTCGACGCTGGATTCTATTGGCCCACGTTGGTTAAAGATGCCCATAGGTTTGTCCAAAGTTGTGACAGGTGTTAACGTACAGGTAACATCTCTAAATCTAATAAGATGTCGTTATAAATCTTTCAAGCCTGTGAAGTATTTTATTATTGGGGGATAGACTTCATGGGACCTTTTTCTAGTTCTTTGGGGAATAAATATATTTTGGTGGCAGTGGATTATGTTTCTAAATGGGTAGAAGCCCAAGCTTTACCCACTAATGATGCAAGGGTTGTGGTAAGATTTTTGAAAAAACTTTTCACCTATTTTGGTGTGTCTAAGATGCTTATTAGTGATAGAGGGACTCATTTTTGTAATGCACAAATGGAAAAAGTTCTCAAACACCTAGGTGTGAACCATAGGATGGTCACCCCCTATCATCCACAAACAAGTGGCCAGGTTGAAGTGGTTAATAGGAAAATCGAAAGAATCTTGGAAAAAACTGTTAACCATACTAGGAAAAATTGGAGTCTAAAATTAGATGACACTCTTTGGGCATATCGGACAGCTTTCAAGACCCCAATAGGCACAACTCCTTTTCGATTAGTTTATGGAAAAGCCTGCCATTTACCTGTTGAAATTAAGCATAAAGCTTATTGGGCTATAAAACTTGTTAACCTTGATCTTGAGTTAGTTGGGAAGTCCATGTTACTTCAACTTACCGCCTTGGAGTAGTTGCGCAAGGAAGCTTATGATACTTCGCTACGGTATAAAGAGAAAGTAAAAAACTAGCACGACAAGCATATCACCCGCCAATCTGAATTTGAGAAAGGTGATCACGTGTTATTATTCAACTCTTAGTTGCGAATCTTTCCTGGTAAGCTAACATCTAGGTGGGTAGGACCATATACGGTAAGCCAAGTTTTCCCATTTGGAACCCTTGAACTCACTCACCCCACGGGGCGCACTTTCAAGGTCAATGGTAATCGCGTGAAATGCTATGTCGGTAAGGTTCTTCACAACATGGAACACGTGGAAATGCTCTTGGAAATTGCATAATATACCCTCTATTTGGTTGATTTTTCCTTCATTTTGTTTATTTTTGTTTTCTAGTTTTTATACTTTGGTGTGCTCTTGTGTATTTTCTTTTTAGGTACTTTGCCAATGTCTTGTTCTTCAGGAATTTAGCTCTTGTACAGCAAATTGCACAATGAATGGAAGTATTGTCTTTCTTATCTCTTCTCCTTTATATTTTTGGTCCCATGGCATTGATTATTCCTTGTTCTATTTATTTGGCCATTGAGGACAATGTCCAGTTTAAGTGTGGGGGAGTGGTTCAATTAAAAATTCTTCTATGCATTATTCTTTTATACTTTATCCTTCTTGTGAGAAAAATTTTCAAAATTTTTTTATGATTCTCTTTGAGATTTCAAACTGTATTTTTAATGCATGTCTTTATGATGGATTATAGAGCGTATGGTCTATATCATTTATAGCTTATGCATGACTTTATGTACGCACTTGAACTAAGTAGTTCTTGATCAAATACTTTACATTGTTCTTAAACCTGTTTTTCTACTAAAATTCATGGAGTATTCTACAACTTACTTGAATATCTCTCGAGGCGAAATAAGAAATATTTTCATGATTTAACTTAGGAATGACGGTAATAGGCCTTCTTTGGATAGTTTGAGCTTTTCAAGCCTACCTATTTTTATATTATCCCTAATGCCTATTTTGAGCCTAAATTGGTGAATTTCTTTTTGTAAAACCCGTTATCATACTTTGTCCATTGCTTGTTTCTAAGAGTTTGAATAATTCTTCCAAATCTTTATGCTCTTAATGGATAAAAATACATAAAGGAGAATGTTGAGGGAGAATACTTGGAGAAAAAAGGATCATGACTCGTTACTTTCAGTCATGTATCAATAGTTATGTTGAGCTGGAAGAAGAAAGAAAAAAAAAGATAGAAGAAAGATTGGACAGAAAGAAACTGAGAAAGAAAAGAACAACATCAGTGAAAGACAAAAAAAGAGAGAAAATTTGAAAGAAAAAGAGAAGAAAGATCACAAGAGGAATGGTGATTGAAGCTGTAAAAGTTGAGTTCATATCAAATCCTTAACACCATTGCTGAAAAATCGAGTGATCTTGTGAAAAATAGAGAAGAGTGGATGAAGGAAGCGAAAAAGAAAATAAAGAGAGAGAAAATGCAGGATTTGCTTGAGTTGAACTGTAATTGCAAAACAAGGTTATTGGTTTTGATCTGGGAATAGGAGAGCAAGAAGAGTTGAAAATTATTGATACATTTTGTTTATCCTTTTTCTTGCGAACTCTCAGCTTCTTTGATATTTGATTCTCCTATACACTTCATTTGACAAGCTACATTACAAGCCTCTAGCCTTACATTACAAGCTTGAATGTCCTACTTGACTTAAGTAGAATCATGATATGTCTCGGATTAGTGGAGAGAATGTATGAAAAGTAAGTTTATGGAATGCATATTCTTTTTAAACTAAATTCTTTCCAATGGTTTGAGAATATTGTTAAGTATTAGGTTGGTTCTACTAAGTCGCTATTCACTTACACAAGCCATGCATTTGTTGTGAAAGGTGTAGTAGCATGTGTTTTATGTTCTTGAATGAAGGAAGCACTGAAGATATTGTTTTAAAATTAATTGAGTGATTTATCAAACCTTATGTCTTTCTTACTTGTCTTTGATACTTTGCTTGAGGACAAGCAAAGAGCTAAGTGTAGGGGAATGTGATAAGGCCTAAATTAGTCATATTTTTCCTAGTTATTTGTAACTATTTTATGATACATTATGTTCAATAACTAGTCATATTCCTTCATATTTGAGATTTTACCTTTGAAAAGGTATTTTGTTCATTATTTCAGATTTTAAGGGTAAAACAAAGCAAAAACGTCGTAAAACCGAACCAAAGCGGCGACGGATAGGATAGAGGAACCGACACCGGCCATGAGCTGTTGACACGAACTTCGAAGAGACAAAAAATTATGAAACAGGACCGGAACAGAACCAAACCGGTGCCGGCTCTAGCAGCCTAAGCTGCGTCGGCTGTACTCTGGACAACACTATGCTGAAATTAAGGAACAATCAGCGAACAACGGAAGAAACAGAACACAACCGGCGCCGGTTCTAGTAGCCAAGGCGGCGCCGGCTGTGCCCTGAAGATAAGAAGGAATCTTGATTTTTCTATGCGTTTTTTGGTAATTTGTGAAATTTTAGTATCTTCTTACTGCTACTCGGCCAAGAACCTTACACCAATGAGTTTAGGCACTTCCTAAATCTAAAAATAGAGGCAAAACACAAGAGAAAATGAGAGAATTCATAGATCATCATAGAAAATCACTCAAATCAAAGGAGGAATTCTTCAATTCAAGGAGGATTGTGCAAGAAGGTCTTCAAAGGAAGAAGAATGAGGCTTGTCTATGAGTTCTTTCTTTTACTTTATTTTCTTTTTCTTGACAATGATGTATTAATTATTTTATTGTAATTTGATATTGTTTTAGATATTCATGATTTTGAGAGTTATTTGATTTTTTGATTAATTAACTGTTATTTTTGGCATTTAATTACTTGTACTTATTACGAGATTAATTGGTTATTTCTTTCCATTAACTTGCTTGGACAAAGGGGTTGATGGTGGTCTCAATTTATTAGTTTCATATTTGTTGGCTCTTAACTTGCTTGGACAAAGGGGCTAATTGTGGGGATAAAGCAATTAAAGGTTAATTGATGTCTACCAGGATATGGATTCATTAGTTAATTTCATGTGTAAATTTGCCAGGAATGAAAATTTAATCAAGGGATTGTGTTTAATGCATCTTTTAGGTGAATTAGTTGAGATAGGATATGTGATGCTAATTTGTCTAGAATATAGGGATTTCATGGATTGGACAAAGAAGTGAATCTATATTATCCTTCATGATGCCAAGAGAATGATTAGTTATGATAATAATTAAGTACTCAAGGATCATGTTTGTCAAAACAATGGTTTAGGTTACATAATTCTACATCCTTGATATGTATATATTTATTTTATTTTATTTTATTTTTCTTTTTATTTCATTTTAACTTTATCGAGTCGATTAAACAATCAAAGAAAATGGATTAATGCATACTTGTTCTTTGAGGATCGACACTCGTTTGAACCATATGCTCTGTTAATGATGAGTACGCTTGTTCATATGTGTAATTTGGGATTAACGTTTTAATTTAAACTTGATTGGAAGTATGCTTATTTTTATATGATTTTTATACCCAAATAAATACGTATCAATTCCATTCGATATGGGGAAATATAATGATGAGAACATGTGCGATGTTGTTTCCATGTAGGCAAGCCACCTAGTTTTAGGGAGACTGTGGCAATATGATAGCGGAGAAGTGCATGATGGGAAGAAAAACACTTTTACTTGTTGGATTGTATGCCCTCTTAGACTAGGTTTCTGATGTAAAATCTAATATTTTAATAAAAGAATTTATTTTCAGAAATTGTTTGTGAATTTACTTTTTGTTTGTGCACGATTTTCGTTTGGAACAGACCCATTGTGTTTAAATAAGTGATCCATGTAAATGGTGGTCTTTCACAGTAAGGTATGGATCACGGGTTATTTAACACATAAAATTTTGTTCTTAACCTATTGATGAGACTGGGAATCTCATCATATTTAGATTATTATGTTATGAATTCCAAATGGGGAATGGCTTACCTTTAGCCAGTGGGTAGTCCACTCACTTCATGACATAAGCGTATTTCGAATACGTAGAACAGGACCTGTAGTAGTGGTTTCTTAAAGTACTATATGGTAGAAACTTAGACTACTACTGCTACAGCGTGGACTAGTACTCTACGACTTGAGTATGAGTTGGTGGTCTGGCAAAGCTGGAAGTATATACTTTGATTTGCTATAGTTGAGGTTCTATCGTAGGGCTAATATACTTGCATGTTGGGTATATGTGACTAGTTAGTTAAGACAAACTTATACAAGATAGTTTCTGCACTATATCGCCCCTTGTGGTTGTCCGAATGATCTAAAATGTCCAGGGCCCTGGGAAACATGCCTTGGATGTTTGCTTTAGGGTAGCTCCCTTGGAAAGCGGAAACACTCCAGGAAGTCGTAGATCATTGGACTGGAAGTCTAAGGATGGTAGATGTCATTTAGAGGGGTGTTAGTACACTTCTTCCTCTCTAAATGTACGGCGATGTGTAGAGAGGTATTTTAGTCATTTCACCTGTAGGTCGGAGACTTGCTAATGCAGCATTGTCCTTGGGGTCAATATTTCCTTATGGTGATATTATGAAATATTTAAAATGCAAAATACAGCTAGTTATATAGCAGGGGTATTTTGGTCATTTTAGCAGCCAAGGCGATGTGTCTTTTTGGTCCTCGGAATAGCCCGTAAGTCCTAACTAATTTTGGGTTGAGGAATTGGTCTCAGTTGAAGTGGATTTTATTTTATTTTATTCAGGAAGTCTAATTTATTATTGGACTGGAATAAAATAAATAAATAAATTAAAATAGGATTTGAGAGAAATTAATTATCTAGTTTAATTGGTTAATTAATTATTCAGGGCCTATGTCCAGTATGAATAATTAGGAAATTAACCTGGGCTTAAATTAGGGGAAATAATTAATGTTTAATTATTTATTGGATTATTTATATAAGCCCAAGAAATAAATAATTAAAGATTAATTATTTTGGTTCATTTGGGCTCATTAATTATTTATTGGGTTATTTATATAAGCCCAGAAAATAAATAATTAATGTTTATTATTTTGGGCCTTTTGGGTCCAAGGAAAATAATAAATATTTTTCTGGCCCAATAACTTGAACCTTTGGGTTTTTTCCAGATACGGTTAACAAGAGTTTAGGGTTTGGCCAAACAGATTCTCAGGATAACATCCGGGTGTTTTGAAATATGAAATCCCGGTGATATGTTTATCAGATAATGAGAGACCTAGTTTTGGCTAACCAATAAACTAGTCTCTGATAGAAGAAAACCCTAATCCTCTAAAGCTTAACAGAGCCTCACGTGAGTCTCTCTCTCTCAACGTCTCTCTCTTTCCTCTGTGTTTTCTCCTTAGACTTTGCTAACCAATAGCAAGTGAACCAAGGAGAATTGAGACCATTCCTATTCACCATAGTATTCACCGACCAGAGGTTAGGCTGAGGAATATTTCGAGAGTTGGAAAGCTTTGCGTTAATGCAAACAAGGCGAAGTAGAAGGCTAGCGGGTGTTCAACCAAAAGCTTCTTCAAGTGGGCAATGCGAGGCGATTCCAGTCGTTCAATCCGCTCTTACTCAACCTAGAAGGGTTAAGGAGCGCAAAGGTATGATCTTCATGCTTCCGTATAGCCTTTAAGGCTTGGTTTTATTTTTCTCTGTGAAATTTTTAACGAACAGTGCATGCTCTCTGTTTTCATCTCCCTCAATACTGTGTATAAGAAGGGAAAGAAATTTATTCTTCTACCTATGTCTCCAAGTGAAGTGAGTGGAGATCAAAAGATTGTGAGAGAAAATGAGAAGAAAATGAGTGTTAAAGAAAATGAGAAAAAAATCTAGAGTGAGAACACTGAGAAAGCAGAAAAGGAAAAGAGGGAAGGAAAACAAGAGAGAAGAGATAAGAAATGAGTAAATTTCTTTGCACAAGAGAGAGAGGTAGTAGAAGCTATTAAAGCTAAGGAACTAGTGTATCTCTTAATTTGTAAGGGGATTTTGGTAACTACTAATAATACTACTCTCTCTTTACCTTGTAAAATTGAAGGTCTTGTTGAAGAATTTCAATATGTATTTCCAAAAGAAGTACCCGAAGGATTGCCACCCGTTCGAGGAATAAATCATCAGATTGATTTCATTCTGGGGGCTATCATTCCAAACATACCAGCCTATAAATGCAACCCTAAAGAAGCTAAGGATCTACAAAAGAAAGTCAAGAAGCTGCTTAAGAAAGGCCATGTTCGAGAGAATTTGAGTCCCAGTGCGGTTCCAGTGTTGTTGGTGCCTAAAAAAGACGGATCATGGAGAATGTGTGTTGACTGCAAGGCTATTAACAACATAACGGTAAAATACCATTATCATAACCATAAGCTTGATGATTTTTTGGATGAATTGCATGGATCATGTGTATTTTTAAAAATTGATATGAAATTCAGTTATCATCAGATCAGGATTAGGGAAGGTGATAAATGGAAAACTGCATTTAAGACCAAACAGGGTTTATATGAGTAACTTGTGATACCATTCGGATTATCAAATGTGCCTAGTACTTTCATGAGATTGATGTATTATATGTTGCAAGAATATATTAGAAAATTTGTTGTGATGTATTTTGATGACATTTTGATTTACAGCAAAAATTATGAAGATCATTTGCATCATCTTAAATGTGTGCTTATTGCCCTTAGAAGAGAAAGGTTACATGTGAACTTTGAAAAATGTTCATTTTGTTTGGAAAAAGTAACCTTTCTTGGTTATATTGTAAGTTCGAAGGGTATTAAAGTTGATGAAGAGAAGGTCAAAGTAATACAGGATTGGCCAACACCTACATCTGTGACTAAGGTAAAACGTTTTCATGGGTTAGCTAGTTTTTACAGGCATTTCATTAGAAACTTCAGTACAATAGTTGTCCCATTGACTAAAGTTATGAAAAAGAATGTAGGGTTTAGGTGAGGGGAAAAACAAGAAAAGGCTTTCATTGCTTTGAAATCAAAATTGTGTGAAACCCCATTGTTGTCATTGCCTAACTTTGAGAAGGCTTTTGAAGTGGAATGTGATGCTAGTGGAATAGGAATAGGTGCTGAATTGACTTAGTATAAAAAACCTATTACATTTTTAGAGAGAAGCTATTCGGAGCACCCTTGAATTATTCCACTTATGACAAGGAATTATATGCATTAGTGAAGATCTTTCACCATTAGCAACATTATTTGTTACCTAGGGAATTTATCATCCATACTGATCATAAAACATTAAAGCACCTTAAAAGCCAACAAAAGTTGAACAAAAGGCATGCCAAGTGGATAGAGTTCATTGGTACATTTCCATATGTGATCAAATACAAAAAGGTAAGGATAATGTAGTAACCGATGCATTATCACGCAGGTATGTGCTTTTAAATTCCTTGGATGCAAAATTGCTTGGTTTTGAGCTTATTAAGAACTTATATGCAAAGGATGATGATTTTGGAGAGATTTATCATGCTTGTGAAAAATGTGCCTTTCAAAAATTTTATAGGCATGATGGGTTTTTGTTTAAAGAGGGTAGACTTTGCAAGGATCATTGAGAGAATTATTAGTGAGGGAAGCTCATGGAGAAGGATTAATGGGACATTTTGAGACTTCAAAAACATTAGGCATTTTGCAAAAGCATTTTTATTGGCAAAAAATGAGGGGCGATGTAGAGAGGCATTGTAATTCATACATTACATGTAGAATGGCCAAGTCTGAAACACTACCCCAAGGTTCATATACTCCTTTACTCGTCCTTAATGCATCTTGGGTAGATATTTCAATGGATTTCATATTAGGATTACCACAGACCAAGGGGGAGGGATTCCATCTTTGTAGTTGTTGATCAATTTTCTAAGATGGCTCATTTTATTCCTTGTACAAAAACTAATGATGCTACTTACATTGCAGTTTTATTCTTCAATGAAGTGTTACGATTACACGGGTTACTATAGAGCATAGTATCGGACAGGGATTCTAAATTTTTAAGTCATTTTTGGAGAATATTATGGGTAAAACTTAGAACTAATTTGTTGTTTTCTATAGCTTATCACCCACAAACGTATGGACAAATGGAGGTAGTCAACCAGACACTTACACAACTGCTACGGGCAATCATCAATAGGAACCTGAAAACTTGGGAAGCATGTCTCCCACATAAATCTAATAGAACTATTCATTCTACTACTTCATATTCTCCATTTCAAGTTGTTTATGGGTTTAATCAATTAACCCTCTTAGATTTATCTCTTTTGCCTATATATGAACGATTGAGTTTTGATGGCAAAAAGAAGGCCGAAATGGTTAACTCCATGCATGAGAAGGTAAAGTCTCTAATCGAAAAACAAAATGAGGCCATTGCATGCAAGCGCAACCAAGGAAGAAAGCATGTGATATTCGAGCCAGGAGACTGAGTTTGAGTGCATTTGCACAAAGAGAGATTTTTCACCCAACGTAAATCAAAGTTCGAACCATGAGGAGATGGCCTATTTCAAGTTCTGGAGCTATATGGAGACAACACCTACAAGATTGATCTATCAGGTGAGAATAATGTAAGTGCTACTTTTAATGTAGATGATCTTTCTTCTTATGATGTGAGTTATGATTCAAGGATAAATCCATTCCAAGAAAGGAAAAATGATAGGAATCATCCCGGTTAAGGGGATCGAGCTCAAGAAGGAGGAAATGATGAGACCGAATCAAAACCAAGCTTGCCCATTCCGTTGATAAGAGCCCATGCCAAACAATTCCAACATAACCTTCAAGCATATTTGCAAGCACATTTCAAGTGGAATAGCATATGGGTAATGCCGGAAGAGGAACGGGAGTAGACCATGCTACTGGTCTATGAAGAACGACAATCAAAAACTGTTCTACGCAGAAAATAGTGCCTAGCAGAGCAGAACCAGTGCCAATTCTGGTGCCTGAAACCTATGCCAGCTAAGGACTGGTGAAAGTCCTGTGTTTGCCACATGAAGCACTGTTCCACTAAAGTGGAACCGGCGCCGGCCCGAAGAGCCCGAACCAGCATCGGCCGTGCTCTGAAATCCTAAATCTTGATGGTTTTTTATCTATTTTGGGATCATTTGTAATATTTAAGAGTTGCTTAGTTCAAGGACAGAACACCTTTACATGTTGCTTTTGTATTGTAAGGAAAGAACAACATATATCACATTTTTAACAAGAATGAAGAATTCATCTTAAAGGCTTGAAGCTTGAAAGAGATTCCTTGTTCAACTTCAATCCAAGACCAACTTAAAGGCTTAGTCCACCCTTGAGTAAGTATCTATAAACTCTAAGGATAATTCAATTAAAATTTAACAAGGGTTCTTCTTGAATGTCATCTAGGGTTCTTGTTGTTTCTGGTTTGAATACCCACAATTCCCTATCCTTTTATAGTTCTTGATTTCTTATTAAGTTAAGGGTCTAAGGTGTTATTGTGGTAGACTTTTATCTACTAAATTTGGGGTTCTAAAAGCTAGTTCTTTTAGGGTTCTTTATTTATGGGAAAATGTGTTTTCTTTGTTACCTTTCTTGATCTCTTTAAGTCCTTTCTTATTTGTTTGAAGTCCTTGTACTTTACTAAAGTTAAACAAAGGCCACTTTAAGATCTTGTAAGACTTTCTCTCTCAAGCTCATATCATGAAGGACCAAAGGGAGGCTACTACCAAGCTAACAACACTACAAGAAAAGTGCTCAAGTTCAAATTTTATTAGCCAATACTTTTTAAGGACTCTCATAGGTTTGTTCAAAATTGTGATGGGTGTCAACATACAGGTAATATTTCCAAATCTAGTGAAATGCCATTACAAATTTTTCCAGCTTGTGAAATTTTTTATTGTTATGGGATAGATTTCATGGTCATTTTCCTAATTCTTTGGGTAACAAATACATTTTGGTTGTGGTTGAGTATGTGTCTAAATGGGTTGAGGAGCAAGCTTTGCCCTCTAATGACGCATGGGTTGTAGTCAAATTTCTTTAAAAAAATTTCACCCGTTTTGGTGTACCTAAGGTACTCATTAGTGATAGGAGAATACATTTTTGCAATACGTAATTAGACAAAGTTCTCAAACATTTAGGTGTTATCCATAAGTTTACTACCCCCTATCACCCTCAAACTAGTGGCCAAGTTGAGGTGGTTATAGGGAACTCAAAAGAATCTTGGAAAAAGTGGTTAGTCATACAAGAAAGGATTGAGAGTTTGAAATTGGATGACACACTTTAGGCTTATCACACAGCTTTTAAAACTCCTATAGGTACGACCTCCTATAGATTGGTATATGGAAATCTTGTCATTTACTTGCAGAGATTGAACACAAAGCTTATTGGGCTATCAAACTTGTTAACTTTAATCTTGAGCTTGGTGGAAAATCCTGGTTACTTCACTTGAATGCATTATATGAATTGCCCATTCCTGCATACGATAATTCCCTACTCTACAAAGAGTAGGTAAAACGATGGCAAGATAAACATATTGCTCAACACCGGGAGTTTAAAGAATGTGATCAAGTGTTGTTGTTTAATTCTCACTTGCGACTCTTTCTAGGTAAGTTAAAATCAAGATGGTCGGGACCTTATTTGGTGAGTAAAGTTTTTCCTTTTGGTACTCTTGAAGTTACTCATGCAGTTAATGGTACTTTTAAAGTTAATGGGAATCGGGTGAAGTATTATTTTGGTGAGACTCTCAACACTTTGGATCATATGGACGTTTTTTCCATAATTCATGACTTTTTTTAGGCTTTCCTTTTAGTTAACTTTCCTTTTATCTTTATTTTTCTTTTTATTCTCATTTCCTTTTCTAGATTTATGTTTTTTGCTTTTCTTTTGTGCTTTTCTTTAGGTACCTTTTCCCCAATGACTTCTTCTGATGGATTCACATGTATTGGAGCTACTCCGTAATGGAAGTATTTTCTTTGCTCTATTCCTCCCTTTTATTTCTTTTGGTCTGTTGACTTTGCTTTCATTGTTATATTTTTTGCCATTGAGAACAATGTCCATTTTAAGTGTTGGGGGGGGGGGGAGTTTAGCATTGAAGAAGATATTTTTCCATATACACATTTTGGCTGAAATTTTTTTGAAATTTTTCAAAATTTTTGTGGATTTCATTGCTTTAGCAAGGTTGTAGTTATCTTTCTTACTTAAATATGAATTTTGTCATTCACTTGGTGGATTTTTATTGATAATGAAATGGTTTATTAGATGAGATATGTTAAGACTTGGGAATTTGAGTTAATCTTGTTTATGCATTAGCATTTGAGTATTATTTGACTCATCTAGTTTAAATGTGAATAATGTGATGAATGTGGGGAAAGTTATTAGCTAACTCATGTATTATAAATCTAAATTTTGCTTGACTTTAAGTTGTGATAAGGAATGTGAGGATATACAAAAATTGAGTGAAAAAAAAAACTAATTATAAGTTGAAAAATGAGAAAATTGAGTTGAAAATTTTTTGTTTCATCTTTCAAGACAAGAAAATACTTTTTGCGGAGGCCAATACGGATAGTGAAGAGAAATCACTTTCTTGAGGCTATTAATTCCATAAAGCAGAAGAAAGAAATAAAAGTGTTGAAAAAATTATGAGTGATGACTATAAGGGGGCTAATATGGTGTGTGAAAAGAAATCCATTCACTTGAGGCTATCAATTCCCTAACCTATTAAAAAAAGTAAGAGAGAAAAAAAATGGAGTGTTTTTCTTAAATTATTACTTGAGTTATGCAATTTTTAAATTTATAATATTTGATTTGGTTGATAGCTTGACTTGTATGATTCATTTTATCAACGTTTCTACTTGAAGGGAGAAATAATGTTCTTAGACTAAAGTATAAGCTTGCTTAATTTGACTTCAAGGGTCTTGGTATGCCTTATCTAGTACTTCAATTTACGAATGTTTTCAAGGGTTTTGAAGAATGGCAAGGTCATATCTAAATTTTGAAAGGTAATTGTGGCTTTGTTATTGTTTAAGTTTTTGAAAGATTATCTTGTTTTTCCTTATTTAAAGTGCTTTGCTTGAGGACAAGCAAAGGTTCCAGTGTGGGGGAATGTGATAGGGGCTAAATTCATCAATAATTTTCTAGTTATTTGAAGATGTTTTGTGATATATTTGATGTAATAACTAGTCATATTTCTTCATATTTGATATTTTACTCTTGGAAAGGTGTTTTATCTTTTTATTGCAAAAAAAAAAGAGGAAAACAACAAAAAATCCGATCACCAACCAGTGCACGGCCAGTGTCGGTCGTGTCTCACGGAGCCGGCGTCGGCCCCGGCACCATTTTGGAAAAATATGTGATTTCGTGAAGGGAAAAAAATAGAGCACGACCGGGCAACCAGTGCACGGTCAATGCCAAGCACAGCCCGTACTGGCTCTGTTCTGGCCAATGTCGGCAGTTTTTTCTGATCAAGTGCGGATTTGGTAATTTCCTAAGGGTTTTGGTATTTTCCAACTTCTACTCGGCCTAAAACTCTTAGAGAATGAAATTTAGCCTCTTGGGAGCCTATTTAAACAAGGAAAACATAAGGAAAATGTGTGAATCCAAAGATCAAAGTTGCCAATCAATTACAAGAAGGAGAGATTTATCAACCAAAGAGTATTATTTAAGAAGGTTTTCAAGGAGAAGAAGAAAGGCTTGTCTATGAGTTATATCTTTTGCCTTTATTTTCTTTTTTTAGAATGATGATGTAATTAATGTTTTCATTATAATTTGAAATTATTTTGGGATTCATGATTTCTTGAGTTAATTTAGTCTTTTGATCAATTAATTATTTGTCTCGGGATTTGATTACTTATTTTTACTAGGAAGTTGATTAATTATTTCTTGTTGTTAGCTTGCTTGAAAAAGAGGTTAATAGTGATTTCAATTTAATTAATTTTATATTTGTGATCGTTTATCTTGTTTGAAAGAGGGGTTAATTGTCAAGAACGTGGGTAGCAAATGTTAGTTGATAATTGCTAGAATATGGATTCATTGACTAATTTCATGTTTTAAATCATTTAGAATATAGGAAATTATGTAAGGATTGATTTTAATACATCTTTTGGATGAATTGGGTGAGGCAAAATATATTCACTAATTTAACTACGAGATAGTGATTCTATGGATTGAAAATGAAATGGGTCTATTTTAAATCCTTCATGAGACCAAGATGATAATTGATTGTGCTATTTTCTAAGTAATTCATTGTCATGTTTTTAAGAGTATTTGTCTAAATTACATATTGTTTCATCCTTAAGTTGCATATATTTTTCTTTCTTTTTATTTTTATCATCTTATCACTTTATTAGGTCGATTAAACAATGAATGTAAGGTAACTAATGGTAGTTGTTCCTCGAGGATCGATACTCATTAATTCCCTATACTATACTTGTGATAAATATACTTGCTCATGTATGTAATTTGACATTAATGTTTTAATTAAAACTTGGCTAGTGATGGATTTAAATTTAATGATTTTTATACACCTAAAATTTATGCATCATATACACCACAATTAAATATACAAGGACCATCTTCATGGTCTACCCTACAGCCTAGATGTCCCATATCCATTTTCCTTTTTTTTTTTTTTTTTTTTTTGCTATCAAAAAATGTATTACTAGCTAAGAACAACTAAACATTCTATACTATCACCCAGAAAAGAAAAGGACCGTAGTCTAAAGGTGGCCACCTTACAAATAGCATTCTCAAACCTGTGCAAGTTAATATAAGTATAAAGTCCCTTTAAGTCTTCAAGAATAATAGCACTGAACTACACGGTTGATAGCAAATATGGAAAAATGCCAACTTGAACAGATCAACACAATGTTTTTCAAAAGTAACTCAATACCTTGTTCAAGAGCTTTCACAAATATTTCCGAAAATATTTGAGTTACAAAAGTACTCCTAAGTTTTGAATAAACTCTACATGTTTCACAAATCATTTTTCAAGATTTGATTTGTCAAAATATTTTGCAAACATCCCTAGATTTTATGAGTATATAGCGTATATACATTTCATAATAGGTCTTTATGATATAAGAAAATAATTATTGAAACCATGCTATGGCTTTCGCAACAATTTATGCTTGTACATTCACAACTTTATATGCACAGAAAGATGTAATCTAAGTTTTTATACTCATCATAACATGAATATGCAATTTTTTCAAAATATCGCATAATTAAATGTTGCATAATCAATACTTTACCTTTCGCTTCATAATAGAGAAACAAGCTCTTTATACATAATTTTCAAAATCAAAAGTCATATATCGACATTTGAATTAAAATCACTTGCATAAATGATTCATTCCATGAATTGAAATTTCTAGAAGAAATCAAACATTTTGCTTCACAAATAATAAATTTTCAAATATATTTTTATGCAATAAATGCATGTAATAAATTTGAAATCATTCATATCAATTCCTAAATTTTAGGAAAAGAATAAGATGTGGGGACTTACCCTGTGTCCTAACAAAAGCAGTAGATTTGAAATCTTAGGTAGTAGGTTCCACTTCTTCAATTCCCACAAAATCTAACACTAAATTGAATATAAAAATCAATTTCCTATCATAAATATAATCACATCATATATACCTCCTTAGTAATCTTAATCATCTTAAACAAAGTCTTATTCAACTCTTAAATTATAAGCCTAACTCACACCAATCCCCAACAACAAAGTCCCAAGACAAACATAAAGCTTTAATCACATATTATATAAGTTTAACATGTAAACATGTTCAGAAATTTATTATAATAATTGTTTAATTGATGTTAGTAAGTTGATTTTTAAGCTTCCTAGTCACTTAAGTAACTAGTGAATATGTAACAACTATTAATTAAGGTTCCTTAATTACACATATATAACAAGATGCAAATCAGTACTTAGCCTTCTTAAATCAATATAAAGTCATTACACATCAAGGTCATGTATCAATTATAGCAAAATAATAAGTTTTTGTAAATGGTATCTATATAATTAATATAAAAGTTTACATCAAGTAATGATTCGTGCATATAATAGATTCATACTTTTAACAAACGTGCACAAGCATCAAAGTGTATCATCCAGCATCATATATCACTCCTACACTAATATAGAATCATGGCATGTTGATACAATTAAGAATTTAAAGTGAAATCATAACTTTTCTGACAGATGTTCAAATCAATTATATCAGCTAAATAGGGCAAAATAGGGTACATTTTTTAGCTAATCAGATCAACTCCAAATTCAACAAAATTTGGCTGAATATAAATTTATCATGAGAGGAATATATTGGTAAAATTTTAGTAAAATCCAAGATGTCTAACTATCTCAATTAATTGCTTAGTAACTGTATAGTAACTTGCAAACTTTCTTTTGGTAGTATCTTTTCAAAAATCATTAAACATAAAATACAAGTCCAAATCAGGTGATTCCAAGTTCTAAATACTCCTAAGATATATGGATGATTTTCTTAAAATATCATATCCAAATTCAAAATAAAAATGGTTCAATTGACAGTTGAAAATCACAGAAATAGTCTTGGTGAAAAACTGAACAGGGCAACTTTGAAAAATCATATAAAATCAACCACAAGTTCAAATTGCATACTTCTAATGGAATTTTACTCCTGAGACACAAGAGAATTAGAGAGAGTCAAATTGAATGAAAATCCCCCAAGTATGTGTCCAGTACTGACCTCAAAAAATTACAGGATCAATAAGTTTTGCATCCAACCTTCCTTTTCAACACAATTTTCACCATTAAAACTCCTTTCGAACACATCAAACCACCCAAATTCAATCACCCAATATCAATACTACATGTTAACACAATTTTTTCAGCAATCTTTCATCATCACAATTATCAAAATCAAGTTCTTCTCAAAAACTTCAAATCTGCCTAGCAAAGTCTTTATTGCTAAAACATGAATTGTAAAGAAAAATGAGTAAAAAACTCTTACCTTCTTGAAAAACTCACTTTATTACTTGAATTTCCTGAGTTCAAAAGCGTTCAAGTTAGTGTTCTTAAGATAGGATTCTAAGTGTTGTTGAGATAAAATAACAAGATGAAGAGAGAAGAGAGAAATAGCATTAACACATTGTAGTGTGTGTGTGTGTGGCATGTGAAATGAGGAGAGAAAACTGTTGTTTGGTGTTTTATTTTGTGAATAATTGTTTTGTAAAAAAAAAAAGAAAAAAAGGGTTAGATTAATTAAATGATGCTTAGAAGTTGTTTTTAATGCTAAAACTCTATTAAAATCGATGGCCAAGATAAAAATACATCAATGGCTGAGATTGGGCTACTATTAAAAGGGATATGGTAGTTATTTAACATATTTAGGGCTTCTAGAATTTGTTAGAATAAAATAAAAAGAAATTAACTTAGTAAAAATAATTACAAGATTAAAATTAGTTTTACATCTATAAAAGAAATAATAAAATAAAATAAATCTTGGTCAATTAATAAATAAGGTCAAAAATCAAAATAATTAAAATAGTGAAATAGGGCTTTTATCTAATAAAAATCAATATTGAGTCCTCAGCAAAATTGATTTTCCACATTAGCCCTAGAAACAATGATTTTTAATAAATAAGTGCAAGAAATACTTATTAAGAATTAATTTTCCATTCAAAAAGTAAAACTGATCTTAAATAAGCATAAAAGAATATTCACATAGGTATATTCAAATTTCCTACATAAATATTTTACTTAGAAACAAAGTATATAAAAAGTAGTCACAAATTTATCCAAATAAGTTCACTATAAAATATGCAATTATTCACCTATAATATGCTCAAATAAAATTTCCACATACTAAGATGCCCTTGAAATGAAATTCTAGATGTGTAACGGTAAATGATAATGATGGGTGTTACACTTTAGATAAAGTGAATCCTAGTGTAGCAACAGTCATGGAAGATAAAGTTCTTATTTTTGGCAAAGAAATTAAGATTTTAAGGGACCAGATTCTACTCATTCTTTTATTACTTACTTTTTTGTTAAAAAGATGGGAATTAAAGATGGAGAGGTTCCTTATGAAATGACAGTTATCACTCCCTTGGAAAAATAAATGAATACTGATAGAATGTGTTCGGAGTGTGAGATATTAATAGGAGACACGATGTTGGAAGTGTTAGGATTGTGCCCTAGAAGCAATCATTTGTACAATGTATTTTGCACATTAAATCAATAAAAGGCATTCTTTTTCTTTCAGTTTCTTTGTTTCATATATTTACGTGTATAAAACTGTTAGATAAAGTCCCAAGTACAATATTGTGTTAAGGAAATCATGATAAAAACTGTAATGTGAGGTTCCTAATACACTAAACTATTTTTGCACTTAAATTATCCCTAGTTATAGTATTAATGAGATATGACATCATTAATGTGCTAAGATTAGTACGTATTATACTTCTTGATTTGATTAAGTAGTAGTTCTCACATCCGTGAGTATTGTGATATTCAAAGTTAACACGTGGATACTTGTTATTTGAACAAGTACATTGGATGACCTAACTATGAGATAATCACATGGATAACTATATTAATACTAGTGATAAAATCTCATTATAGCAAATAAGCAAATATCCTTAAATTTGAGAACTTCAAGATACTTTGTTTCCAAAGCATTGTAATTTGATTCTAATCTCTTGAGTCCTTACAAGATTACCTATGGTAGTTAAGTAATTAAAAGTAGTTAAGATCGCTACTTCTAATAGTAGGAGCGAATATCTCATAGCCGCTTGTAGGAATCATTATTCAAGAAGTCATTAGTTAAGGCGACTATGTGTTGGAAATAGTTCCAATATATACACATGTTGAATAATGGATTCTGGGAACAAATACTAAAATTTCGGGTCAGAATTAATTAATATTTTGGATAGAGTTAGCACTAATTCCATACTCTAAACTAACTGAGATATTACATGGTCAAAGCAGTTTATTGCACTAACATTTCTCTATTGAAATGTTCATGTCAAAACACTTGACCTTCTAGACTTTTGAATGGTCATGATGTATTGCTAGATACCGCTCATGATCTATTAAATTTGAATTTATTAATTAAAAATTTTAATTCTAATTAAAATTAATAAATTAATTCTAATTATTAATTCTATTATGATAGAATTAATTCATATTAGATACCAATTGACTAGAAAACCTAATGGGTCACACACAATAAAGAAATTGGTACTCAAGACATTATTTGATAATATTATAGGGTTAATTTGTGGGAAAAAAAATAATTATAGGCTAATTATAAAGTGTTATTATTAGTTGAGGTTGAATAGCAATTATTTAAATACCTTGTGGTTGAATTATAAATTTATTATAATTCATGGGTCAAATTGCAATTATCAAATCTCAAAGCCCATAATTTGAAAGGAAAAAAAAGAAGGATACAATGTGCCTCTTAATGTTTCAGAGAAAAAGGAAAGGAATTATTTTGACTCCTAAAACGTTTAGGAAACAAACAAAACCGTGTTTGCTTAAGGCGGTGGAAGAAGGTATATATATATATATATATATATATATATATATATATATATATATATATATATATAATGTGCAATAAATAGTTGTTGGTTTTGTAAAAATTCCTCCACCTTCTGTCTTTCTGATTTTCTTTTCTGGAAAATTATTTTCCCTTTCTTCTCTTCAAATTAATCCCCAAGCCACTGTATATTACCGACTAGCATAAGATTTTGGTGCCTAACTCGAGTACAATTCCTTATGTGGAATACTGTTAGAAAATTTCTATTCTTGGAATATGGTGGCTTAATTGGATTAACTTTTGAAGGAGATTCATGCGGAAGGAAAAATTTTAAAGTTGCGTTTTTGAGGTAATTAATTTTTCTTCCTTCTTATAATGTGTTTAATTAAATACGAGTGATCATTTGCATGGATTTCATTTTAATTTTTCGCTGTGTAAACTAGTTTGCGTAATCGAAATCTAATAGTGGTCTAAGAGCCATCTCGTATGTGTTTTACGGATTTTATTATTATTTTGAAATTGTTTCAAAAAAATTTGGTGTTATGAAATTGTTTTATAAATATTTTAAAATTTGAAATTATTTCAAAATTATATTTCAATTTGTGAAATTATTTCACAAATATTTTAATTTTTTAAAAAAAGTTATTAGTGGGTTATATATGCATATATATATATATATATATATATATATATATATGTATATATATCTATACATATATATACATAGGGATGGCAACTTCCCCGCTTAAATCAAGGACCCGGCCCGGCCCAGCTCGATTGGGCCGGGGATTCTCCAATTTAAGCAGGGATGGGCTAGGGACGGGCTTCATTCCTTAGCCCGCCAACCGAGGATGGGGATTGCATGATCCCCACCCCCAGCCTAACCCGCCCCGGCCCGCTTTACATATATTTTATATATATATATATATATATATATATATATATATATATATATCCATATCCACATACACACACATATATATATATATATAGGTAAATTATATATGTGTTGTATATGTATACATATTATATAAATTATATATATACATATATATTATATGTATACATACCAATATATATATATATATATATATATATATACACATTATATAAATTATAGGTAGATTATATATGTATATAAAATAAAATAGAAAAGAAGAGGAAAAATAAAAAAGAAAAAAATTATTAATTATTAATTATTAATTTTACTCTTACTAATCTAGTGATATGATAAATATGTAAATTATTGGAAATCACTACAAAAGTTTTTTATATGATTAAAAAATTTTGAATAAAAATATATTGGAAGCAAAAAAATTTTTTTTAAAAAAATCTTTATAATTATTTCTGGGCCCAAACGGGCCCCCGCTTCCCCGCTTTCTCGGGCCAGGGCCGGGAATTATTTTGTCCCTGACGAGTCGGGGGCGGGGATCCCCGCCTTTCTCCGTAGCGGGGACGGGTCGGGAATGGGGATACGAGGGCATATGTGGGGACGGGAGTAGGATTTCTAGTCCCCAACCCGACCCGACCCCATTGCCATCCCTATATATATATATATATATATATATGATATGTATATACATAGGTATATGTATATGTACATACATATGTATATATATATATATATATATATATATACACGCTTATTAATAACTAAATTGGTTTCAGTAAAAAAATTTATGAATATTATATATATATATACACACACGCTTATTAATAACTAAATTAGTTTCAGAAAAAAATTTACGAATATTTACGAATATTCGTAAATTTTTTCTGAAACTAATTTAGTTATTAATAAGAGTGTATATATATATATATATATATATATATATATATATATATACACGCATATTAATAATTAAATTGGTTTCAGTAAAAAAGATTTACGAAATCTTATGAAAATTGTTTCCGAAAAATACAGCAAAAAAAAAAAGGTGGAATTTGGAAATTGTTCCAGCTAAGGAAATTGTTTCCACATATTTCTTTTCTTGTAAGCTGTTGCAGTTTTGGTAGAATTTGTTTCGGTGCAGTAAGCTTAAAGGAAACAGAAAAATTGCAAACCGAAAAGGAACAAAAGAAACAGCTGAAAAGAACAAAAAGGAAAGTGGAAAAAAAAAAAAAAAAGGAAATTGCTTCGGCATGTCGGTGAGCACTTTCACTTTTAGCAATTGCAACAATTTTTGCATTTGCAATTGGTGTCAGCGAATGTTTAAAATATATATAAATATTATAGTAATTGCATTGTTGCACTTGCAATTGTCTTTTTCCTCGCGGGCTTGTGCAAGCCCGCGCGTATTATTTATATGAATAAAAAAAAAACTGTTTTTTTTTTTTTTTACTTTAACCCGCAATAAGTTAAATGGACCCAATAACTTGTTCTAAAATTTGATTTTAGATTCACAAAGTTTTCAAATGTTGATTTTGGAAATAACTATATTAATTCTTCCAAAATAATGATTTTGGATTAACAAAATTTCCTAAAATTTGATTTTGGGACTAATTATTGTATTTTTTTCAAAATAATAATTTTGAAAAATTATATTTCATATTTATTTATTTTGCTTAATATTTTTTAGGCATGATTTTGGCATGTTGGCTTAGTTATGAACTTAAACCAATTAATATTGATTAATTAATATTGTGTCATGCATTTTATTATTTTGTTTTTAATAAATAGGGTCTGCGAGTCCTACATTTCTCTATAATTCTCTTATAATTTCTCTTCTCATCTAATTCTCTTCGAATGTAACTCGAGGTTTCTTTATTAACAATTTATGTAATTAGATTACATGAGTTAGATATAATTAGAAATTATTTTACGAATTTATAGAGATGGTCACCAAGGCAAAGCATGAAAATGGTAACAATTTCTTCTTAAAACATGCATGAACACATAGGTTTTGACCGAAATTAATTTCCTACTTGGCTCAAGGAAATTAATCTAGAAAAGTCCATAACCAAACATGAAATTGAGTCTATTACAATTATGTCAAGCTTGGGCATACCCAAGCTTACTCGACATCGAGCATGTTCAAGCTATAGAATTTGACTCCGGGTTAATAGGTTGGACTTAACTAATTTCTTTATCCTAGTTGAGTATACCTACGCATAAAGAATATTAAGGGCTAAGATGGGGAAGCACTAAATGCTTTAAGATTAAAAGATATTAATCACCTAATGATCTAATAGTTACATTTGATGTAATTGGTATTGGATACCTACCCTTGAACTTAAAAGTGGTTTGTTGGTCATACCCAAGGTCATTCTTAAAGAATTTGAATATCGGTCCACTAAGAAAGCTTCCAACGGGCTTTTCCGAGTAAATAGTAGGGGCCATTAATTTGAGAAAAATAGTGGGTTAAATACGCGTTTAATTAAAGATCAAATTAAATGCATTCCATGTACACATACATAGTCTAATATCTCTTATCTTTCATCTAGGTCATTTGCATCATGACAACGAATTTGAAGTCATGTATTATTTTGCAAACAAACAAGCTTACCAAATCAAACTTCTTAGACTGGTATAGAAATTTGAGAATCGTTCTCAAATCAGAAAGGTTTCTCTACGTGTTAGATGTGCCAATTCCACCACCACCAGCTGATAATGCTCTTGCTAAAGAGCATGAAGTCCATAAGAAGCATAAAGAGGATAGTGACACAGCATCTTGTATTATGCTAGCGTTAATGACCACTAAGCTTCAAAAATAGCATGAGCATATGGATCATACTATTATCTTCCATCTAAGAGTGCTTTTTGATAAGTAAGTAAGGACAGAGAGGTATGAGATCTCTAAACTGTTATTCCGTTCTAAGATCTTAGAAGGCACTTCAGTAGCCACGCATGGACTTAAAATACTGTGGTTAATTGAGAAGTTTGGATCACTTGGGTTCACTATGGAACATGAGTTAAGTATAGACTTAATTCTTCAATCTTTGTCAGTTGTTTTTTTACAATTTATGGTGAACTACCAAATAAATAAGATTAAGACCACTATACTTAGGTTGATCAACCTTCTTAAGACTGTAGAGTCTTCTATGAAAAAAGAAAATAATGCAGTCTTATTGGTTGATTCTTCTTCTAAGAAGAAAAATGTTTCTAAAAGGAAAAAGAAGAATCCAACTAAACCCAAAGGTGGTATGACAAAGAATGAGACAACTACCAAAAGCCCATGTCACCATTGTGGAAAAATGGGTCATTGGAGGCACAACTGTAAAAGAGACATGGAGACTATTAAAGAAAATAACGAGGAGGAGAAGCTTGCAAGCACTTCTACTTCTACTCTTGGTATATTTATGATTGAAATTAATATTGCCTTTAATAATGAGATATGGATATTAGATACCAAATGTGGATCTTATTTATGCAATAATTTGCAGAGACTAAAGAGTAGTGGGAAGCTGGAGAAAAGTGATGTGAACCTTCGTACAGTTGTTGCACTTGCTGTGGGGACTTATCATCTACATCATCTACATTTACCTTCCGGATTAATTCTAGAATTGAAAAACTATTAGTATGTACTAGTTTTACTTTAAAACATTATCTCAGTTGCTGCTGGAGAAAGGTGATATAGACTTTCATACAGTTGTTGCACTTGTTGTGGGGACTTATCATCTATATTTTCCTTATGGATTAATTCTAGAACTGAAAAACTATTATTATGTATTAGTAGTTCTTAAAAATATTTTCTCAATTGCTTGTTTAGATTTGCTTGGATTTCATTTAAATTTTAAGAATGAAAGTTGTTCTTTTTCATTAAATGATATCCATTATGGTACTGCAACTTTGATGAATGGTTTATATGTTCTAGAAATGAAAAATCAAATTCTCAGTATAAATAATAAAAGATAAAAAAAAGATAACACAAACACATCTTACTTAAAGCATTGTCATTTAGGCCATGTAAATAAGAATCACATTTCAAAGTTACATAAGTGTGGTGACTTAAACTCATTTGATTTTGAATTATATGAGACATGTGAATCTTGCTTACTAGGAAAAATGACTAAAACCTCTTTTTCAAATAACGAGGAAAGGACTAAGCAATTATTAGAACTAATACATGCTGATGAATGTAGACCAATGACATTGCAAGTAAAAGGGGGTTATCAATATTTCATAACCTTCATCGATGATTATTCTTGATTTGGGTATTTCTATTTAATGAAATATAAATCTAAAGCCTTTGACAAGTTCAAAGAATTTAGAAATGAAGTAGAGAAACAACTTGGTAAGAGTATTAAAACTCTAAGATCCAATCGATGAAGTGAGTACTTAAGCTAAGAGTTTTTAAATTAACTTAGAGATAATGAAATATTATCTCAATGGACTCCACAACATACACCTCAGCATAATAGTGTATCTGAAAGAAGGAATCGAACTTTATTAGATATGGTTCAATCCATGATGGCTTTTGCTGATCTACCAAAATCATTTTAGGGATATGTACTGGAAATTGCTACTTATATTCTAAACATAGTTCCATAAAAAACAATTGACACTACCCCATTTGAGTTATTTTATGGTAGAAGACCAAAGCTAACTCATATAAGAATTTGGAGATGTCTTGCTTATGTGAAGAGGATAAAGTCAGACCAATTAGAGAATAAATCTGACAAGTGTTTATTTGTACGATATCCAAAAAAATCTCATGGATATTATTTCTATCTCCCTATTAAAAACAGGGTGTTTTCCTATAAAAGGAATTTATGCTTAAGGGAGATAGTGGGACCAAAATTAAACATAGTGAAATTCAAGAAGCTCAAACAAACAATGATCAACTACTTGATCTCGAATCTATTAATAAAATACATGAACCATCTAATACACAAGAATCTCGTAGGTTAAGTAAGATACGTGTGGCACTTGAGAAAGATAGATTTCTCATTACTGACGACAATGATGTATCGCTCATAGAAGATGATGAGCCTACCACTTACGAAAAAGTTCTGAATAATTCAAAATCTAACAAATGGCTTAAAGCCATGAAGTCAGAAATGAATTTCATGTATGACAACAAAGTTTGGACTTAGGTTGATCCACCTAAAAGGATAAAACCCATAGGGTGCAAATGAATTTTTAAGAAGAAAACTGACATAGATGGTAAAGTGATTACCTATAAGGCACTATTGATTGCAAAAGGTTACCATAAAAAATAAAGTATTGACTATGACAAAACTTTTTCACCAATAGCAATACTAAAATCCATTAGAATACTCCTAACACTTGCCGCTCATTATGATTATGAGGTTTAACAAATAGATGTGAAAAAATTTCTTTAATAGAAATCTGACTAAGGAAGTATGCATAATACAACCTAAGTATTTTACATCCAAGGATCACACTAAAGTGTGCAGGATGCAAAGGTCCATTTATGGACTAAAACAAGCTTCTAGGAGTTGAAACATTTGTTTTGATGAAAGAATTAAAGAATTCAGTTTCAAACAAAATATGGATGAAACTTGTGTATACAATAAGTTTAGTGGGAGTGTAATAGTTTTTCTATTGCTATATGTAGATGATATATTGTGAATAAGAAATAATGTCTCTATTCTATAATCAGTCAAGTTTTGGTCATCAAAGTTCTCCATAAAAGGCCTTGGAGAAGCAGTTTATATTCTGGGAATAAGAATCTATAGAGATAGATCAAAAAGAGTTTACTTAGTCTTTCGTAGTCTATATACATAGACAAAGTACTAAAAGGTTTAGCATGAGTTAAAATGGTATACTGATGCCAGTTTCTGATCTAATAATTATGACTATGAGTCACAATCATGCTACGTGTTAAATTTGAGCACTATCACTTGATTTATAAAATCATTGATAGAAAAGATGTAAAAGATAGAGAAAGTTCACATTGATTGGAACATAGCTAATTCACTTACAAAGATATTATCCCAAAAGTAACATGATGGTCATGTTCAGTCATTTGGTATTCGATACATGAATGATTAGGTCTAGTGCAAGTGGGAGATTGTTAGGATTGTACCCTAGAAGCAATCATTTGTACAATGTATTTTGCACAATAAATCAATAAAATGCATTCTTTATCTTTCAGATTCTTTTTTTTATATGTTTATGTGTATAAAACTGTTAGAGAAAGTCCCAAGTATAACATTGTATTAAGGAAATCATGATAAAGACCGTGATGTGAGGTTCCTACTACACTAAACTGTGTTTGTGCTTAAATTATCCATAGTCATAGTATTAATGAGATAGGACATCATTAATGTGCTAAGACTAGCACGTGTTATACTTCTTGATTTGATCAAGCAGTGGTTCTCATATCCGTGAATATTATAATACTCAAAGTTAACACGTAGATACTTGTTATTTGAACAAGTATATTAGATAATCTAACTATGAGATAATCACATAGATAACTATTTAGGACCAGTGATAGAATATCATTATAACAAATGTGCAAGTATCCTTAAACTTAAGAACTCTAAGGTACTTTGTTTCTTAAGCGTTGAACTTTAAATCCAATCTCTGGAATCCTTACAAGACCGCCTATGGGATAGACATTAGGCACAATGTGAAGTAATTAAAAGTAGTTAAGAGTGTCAATAAAAGATTCGCTACTTCTAATAGTAAGAGCAAATATTTTATGGCCACTTGTAGGAATTATTATTCAAGAAGTCATTTGCCAAGGCGACTATATGTTGGAAATAGTTCCTATACATACACATGTTCAGTAATGGATTTCGAGAACAAGTATTAAAATTTTAGATCAAAATTAATTAATATTTTGGATGGAGTTGGCACTAATTTCATACTTTAAACCAAATGAGATGTTGTATGGTCAAAGGAGTTTATTACACTGACATTTCGCTATTGAAATGTTCATATCAAGCCACTTAACTTTTTGGACTTTTGGGTGGTCAAGATATATTGCTAGATACCGCTCATAACCTTCTAAATATAGATTTATTAATTAGAGAATTAATAAATTTAATCTTAGTTAGAATTAATAAATTAATTCTAATTATTAAAAGGAGTATTAATTCTATTATGATAGAATTAATTCATATTAACTATCAATTGACTAGAAAACCTAATAGGTCACACACAATAAAGGAATTGGTACTCAAGACATTATTTGATAATATTATAGGATTAATTTGTGAGAATAAAATATTATTATAGGCTAATTATAAAGTGTTATAATTAGTTGGGGTTTGATAGCAATTATTTAAATACCTTGTAGTTAAATTATAAACTTGTTATAATTCACGAGCCAAATTGCAATTATCAAATCTCAAAGCCCATAATTTGAAAGGAAAAATAAGAAGGATACAATGTTTCTTAAATGCTTCAGAGAAAAAGGAAAGGAATTATTTTGATTCCTAAAATGTTTAAGAAACAAACAAAATCGTGTTTGCTTGAGGTGGTGGAAGAAGGTATATATATGTATATACCGTGTGCAATAAATGGTTGTTGGTTTTGTAAAAATTCCTCCACCTTCTGTCTTTTTGTTTTCCTTTTCTGGAAAACTGTTTTTCGTTTCTTCTCTCCAAATTAATCCCAAAACCACCATATATTACCTACTAGCATAGAGTTTTGGTACATAACTCAAGTACGATTCTTTGTGTAGATTACTGTGAGAGAATTCCTATTCTTGAAATTTGGTGGCTCGATTAGATCGACTTTTGAAGGAAATTTACACGGTAGGAAAAATTTTAAAGTTGTGTTTTTTAGGTAATTAATTTTTCTTCCTTCTCATAATCCGTTTAATTACATATGAGTGATCATTTACATAGATTTTGTTTCAATTTTTCGCTGCATATAAACTGATTTGCATGATCAAAATCCAACAAGAAGGAGATCTCATATGAATACCCATAGAAGACTATGACGCCATCTTCAGAATGGATTCGTTATCTCAATATTATGCTCGAGTTGATTATAGGAATAAATTTGTGAGGTTTTGTGAACCAGAGAAAGATGTATTGGAATTTTGGGAAGAGTGAGTAAGGAAGAATGACTACCTAATATCTAGCATGAAGGCACGAAAATTGTTGCATATGGGTTATGTTGGATATTTATCATATTTGTTGAATAACCCAACCAAACCTAGGAAACCTAAAGATATACTTGTAGCATATGAATATTTGGACATTTTTCTAGCCAAATTAAAAGAATTGCCCCCCAGAAAGAGAAGTTGAGTTTACCATTGATTTGGTCCCAACTTCTGAGCCAATTTCTAAAACTTCCAATTGAATGACACTAGCGGAGTTGAAGGAATTGAAGAAACAACTACAAGAATTGTTGAAGCAAGGATTTATTCATCCCAGTACCTCACCTTGGAGAGCATATATGCTATTTGTAAAGAAGAAGGATGATACTTTAAAGATATGTATAGATTACCAAGGACTAAATGCTTTGACAATAAAGAGTAAGTACCATTACCCACAGTGGACGAATTATTTGATCAAGATGTTGGGTGTTATTCTAAGTTAGATTTAAGACAGGAATATTATCAAGTTAGGATTTGCGAGAAGGACATTCCTAATCCTAAGACTGTGTTTATTACTCAGTATGGGCACTATGAATTTGTAGTAATGTCGTTTAGTTTTCACTAATGCCTTGCAATATTCATGGATCTCATGCATCGAGTTTTTCAACTATACTTGGATTTGTTGTTTTTTTCGATAATATTTTGGTGTACTCTAAGAATTCTTAGAGCATGAAGAACACTTGCAAAAAGTACTTGAAAAGCTATAAGAAACCAAACTGGATGCCAAGTTTAGTAAGTGTGAATTTTGGTTGGATAAGGTGGCCTTTCTAGAACATGTAGTATCTAAAGAAGGAATTATAGAAGATCCTGCAAAGGCTAAAGCCATAAACAAATTGGAAGCATCCAGAAAACCTAATAGAAGTACATAGTTTCTTGTGATTAGCTCAATACTATTGAAGGTTTATCAAAGGATTTTCAAAACACACTCACCTTTACCCTAATTAACCTAAAATAAAGTACCTTATGTTTGGACAGAAGATTGTGAGAAAAGTTTCTTGGAATTAAATCAAAGGTTAAGTACATCTTCAACTTTGGTCTTACCAACCATGGATAAACCTTATAAATTATATACTAATAGCTCAGAGGAATGATTGGATGGAGTATTGATGCAGGAAAGGAGAGTAATAGTATATATGCCAAGAAAACTGAGGCCACGTGAAGTGAATTACCTCACTCATGATTTAGAATTAGTAGCTATCGTGTTTGCATTGAAGAAGTGGAAGCATAACCTACATGGAGCAACATTTGAGATTTTCACTAATCATAAGAATTTGAGGTGTATCTTCAACCAAAAGCATTTGAATATGCACCGACGAAGATAGATGGATTCAAAGAATTTGGAAGCCCCATTAAGTACTATCCGGGAAAAGCAAATGTAGTGGCAAATGTGTAACACCCCATATTTTGGTACTTTAACTGATGACTACTTTTTATAAAGTAAGTATTTGTATGTAAGCTCAGAATAAGAAATGATCAATTTAATGAAATGAACGTTTTGGTGCGATAAAAATATTTAGGGACACAATTGAAATTTTGAGATTGTTCTATCCGTACTTTTGTACTTCAATTAATAACTAGTTCGTATAGGACGAGAATTCAGGTATAATTCCAAAACAAAAGGCAATCAATGCAATAAGATGAATGTCTTGGTGTAATAAAATCCTTCAGGGGTATTGACAGAATTTTGTACGCAAATTGCGAAAAACTAAGCAAGGATTTAGAAATTCTGAGAGGCACCGTTATGTTCTATTAAACGCATGGATCGAGATGGTAAAATAAAATTTTTTCCTAATTGGGATTGATAACATGTTGAATTAAGTATATTTTTGAGGAAATATAATTATTTTTGAAGAAATAAAGAAAAAAGAATAAAAAGATAACAAGTGCTGCAATTTAATTAGTTAAGGAGGCTAGGTGACATTTACATTTAAAGGATAAGACAAATGTTGAGATGTTATTGGTTGTTTAAAAGTTTAGTCATCATTATATGCCACCTAAGTGGACACCTCATTGTTAGGATTCGTGGATTCCTAAACGCAGAAAACATCCATGAATCCCTCCCAATGACCCAAGTAAACGATTAAGAAGATCTAAGGTTTAAGAATTACCTCTTGTTGCTGTAATCGAAATCCTTCGATTCGGATTGCACTGTTGTACGTTCAACCCGAACAATCACCAGACGCTGCAGTATGCGAACGTCCTCTATCGGATACACACCGTGAACTCACTCGATACTCGGGGAGTGCTAGCGCCTAAGGTTTGAGAGGTTTTTTTTTTCCTGGTGGATGAAGGCTCGAATTTTACAACAGAATTGGCACCTCCAAGAAGACGGCTAGGGTTTTTCTTAAAAACCCACTCCGAACCTCTTAGAGTCCAACCCTAATAATATCTTATCATATTCTAATTTAAATTCAAATTAAATTAAAACTGATATAATAAGATTCTGCCATTATCTCGGTAATTTAATTAATTAATTTACCGAGTCAGATTCTTATAATCTGGACATCATCCAGATACATCGAATGTGGACATATTTCTAGATTCATTGTATCTGGTTACTAGAAAAATAACCTAACAAGTTCGCTTATTGTGTGACCCTATAGGTTCATTTAACACTGGCAGTGTGCCTAAATCATATTTAAATGGTCCATAAGTTATAAGCGGTTTCTAGCAAAACATTATAACTATCCAGGTTAAATGAAGATCGGTGATCTCTTTGAACCAAACCATAATTTTATATTTAGTCCTTTTGTCACACGATATCCAGATTAAGCATAAGGCACGGAGCATGTCATCCTTATTAAGCTTAATCAATTATTTCTTGATTTCATAGTAGACTGTTCAAACAAATGATATCAATATCTTAGATTGATATATTTGAGCACGGCCATGCATTTTTAACAGTCTAACTTATCAAGGGGCCCATGGATATCTCTCCCATAATTGAGAGGGACAAATTCCTTCACAATCAATCATATTCCTCTCCTTGATTTATTCTATATCCAACAGTAGTCTAATTTATTATCTTGTTAAAGACAACTTTAGACAATGTCAAAATATAAAATTTATCAAGTAGGAAACTATGATGAATTTAGGTCGAAGGACTTTCAATAGTATTATGGCTAGAAAGTACTTATGACATATTCCATGAAGTACTCTCACAGTGGGTCATGTCCAATACAATGTTCTCTAACATTTATTTATGTCTTGACTCGATATAACAAATATCCATGGCCAGTAAAACATAGCCATCAAGTCACAAATATACTAATCTTAATTTATTATTATTCCAATAATAATAATCGATCAGAGACAATTTTATAATAGTCATTGTATTCATTGTAAGGTTTTACTATCAAGTCACGTACTTGATGACTACAAAATAAAACTCACTATTCATGGAAAGGAAAGCCTCATATTATTATATAAAACATAATGACAATAGTATAAGTACAAATTGACTCTAGGGCATATCCCCAACACTCATCACCATGTGGACCAATAAAAACTCACCAAGTGTTGTTCTATGATTGGTTACATGAAAATCATGTAAGAATTTCTATAGAATTCTTGAGATTTCTATGGATGCCTAAGCTAGCAACATGGACCAATCACAAGCCACCAAGCCATCTAAAGCCATTTAACGCTATGTTGACCACAAAACCAAAATTGCTATAAATAACCATAGAATGGCCGGTTGGGAAGGCTTTGGACCGCAAAAAAAACAGCAGCAACAAGAAGAAAATAGAAAGAAAATAGAGTGGAGAGAGAGAGAGAGAAAGAGAGAAAAGAGGGGGAAAAAAAAGAAGTTTGAGCTATATTAGCTTCCAAAAATAGCAAATAGAAGGCAAAGATCTACCTTCCTTGAATTAAAGTTTTTATTTGATTCATGAGGATCATTTTGGTATGAATATTACAAGAAGTTGTGCATGAGTTATGGAATTTATCTAGCAAATATTCATGTTGTGAGCTGTTTTGTGGAAAGTTGTATGGTGGATGAAACAAAAGACGAATTTCTGCGTTTATATGAAATTTAAAAGTGATTTGAAGATGTAAAAATATGGTGATCATTTCTGATTATGTTCAAGAAAGGAAGGAGGAAAGAAATGGATTGATATTATGAAAATAAATGGATGATTTCCATGTTTGCTCAAGCTGCCGGTTTTGTTTTGGTTTGGTTTGTGACAATACAGCTTTGATCATGATTGAAAATGTGTGAATAAATTGTGTTTAAGAGAGAAATGGAATGAATTAAGTGATAATTATATGCTTTAGAGAAGGAAGAACAAAGATATATTATGTTTTGCTGGAAAATGGATTTAATTCCAGAAAATTTTGGGCTGTTTCATGTCCAGTAAGTCTGTCTTGTTTCTGGATTTGAACATAGTAATCTTATGAGATTAAAGTTAAGGATTCTAGAAACGTTTCAGCACAAGTTTGAAGTCATTTGGACTTGTGGATAGAAAGCTATGATAAAAATACCAAAGAGTGCCAAAACTGTGACGGAATTTAAAGTGCTAAGAATTTGTCATGAAAACTGAATTAAATGGAGAAAGAAATGTTAGTGTTATGCCCTAAAGGCAATCACTTGTACGTTGTATATGACACATTTTATTTTAATAAAAGGTATTATTTATCTTACAATTTCTTTTGTTTACTTTTGTGTAATATAACTATTAGATAAAATCCTTAATACAACATTGTGTTAAGAAAATCATGATAGAGATCATGATATGAGATTCCTATTACATTGTATAGTGTTAGTACTTAAATAGTCCCTAGTCGTAGTATTAATAAGATAGGACATCATTAATGCATTAAGACTAGCATGTGTTAGACTTCCTGATTTGATTAGATGGTGTTTCTCATATCCATGAGTATTGAGATACTCAAAGTTAACACGTAAATGCTTGTTAATGGAACAAGTTTATTAGATGACCTAACTATGAGATAATCACATGGATAACTATTTAGTGCCAGTGATATAATCTCAATATAGCAAACGTGCAAGTATCTTAGACTTAAGATCTCCAAGGTACTTTGTTTGCTGAGTATTGTGCTTTGATTCCAATCTCTGGAGCCAGATCAATGGTCGCTTATGGGATGAAAATTGGATACATTGTGAGGTAAAAAAAAGTAGTTGAGATGGTCAATAAAGGATTTACAACTCCTAATAATAGGAGCGAATATCTCACGCCCACTTGTAGGAATTACTACTCGAGAAGTCCTTAGCCAAGGCGTCTGTATATTGGAAACAGTTCCAATTGATACACATCTAGAGTAGTGGGTTCTTGGTACAAGTACTATTATATTTGGGTCAGAATTAATATATTCTGGAGAGAGTTGGCACTAATTCCGTACTCCAAACCGAATAAGATATTGTATGGTGAAAGGAGTTAATTGCACTGTAGTTTGTTATTGAAGGGTTTATGTCAAGCCACTTGACTTTTGGACTCTTGGGTGGTCATGATGTGTTGTTAGATACCGTTCATGATCTAGGAATATGGGTTTATTAATTCATGAATTAATAAACCAATCCTAATTAGAATTGATATGATTAATTCTAATTAATTATGGATTATTAATTTCAAAGACGTTTGGATTAATTCATGTCGCTACCAATTGATTGGGAAACCTAACAGGTCACACACAATAGAGGATTATATACTCAAGATGTTATTTGATAACATAGTGGGGTTAATTGCGAGAAAGAGAAGTTGTTGTGGCCAAATTATAATTGGTTATAATTTATGATCCAAATTGTAATTGTGAGAACTTGATGTTTCCAATTACAATTAGAGAATTCTAATTGTAATAGAATTATCAGCTGGAGTGTTTTAAGTAGGGTTTATCATGTTCTATGGTGAGATAGACGATACCTATTTTGGTGTGAGCAACTCACGGCAACTAAAACTCTCCAAAACCCTTCTCTTATCCTTTTTCTTTCTCATTGATCTTTATCAAACCTTAGCCGCCATTGTTGTTTTTTGCTAGCACAAAAAAATCTTGGTGCTTGAGTGTGATCCTCCGTGCGAATTTCTGTTAGAGATAATCACACACTGTGATTGTAGTGGTTGGACATTCGACTCTCGCGATGTTTGATCAAGAGAATTGCTGGATCGCGCCACAATCGTCAGAGAGAAAAAGGAAAATTTTTATTTTTCAAACGCACAAAAAAAGGTAAAGCTATTACTTTTGTTCTCTATATGTCTTGTTTTCCACACGTATGCGGATCCTGGGATGGTATCTTATTCTTATTTTTCCACTGCGCTATATATGATATGCATGAGATACCTAACAAGATAAAGGTATTCCATGAACTAGAAATTATAAAGGAATGTCCTAGAGAGATTTTGGAATTAGTTTGACACCATTTAGATATGTGGAATGAAAGTTATGGCAAAAATATGAAGACATGCCATGCAAGATAAAATGCAGCAATTGTTGAACTAATATATTATGTTTGTTATAGTGAGTTCAATAAAGTAAATGAGGTCATAAGGCTAAGTGAAGGTCTTATGATTACATGGAATACAAAAATGAAGAAGGATTATGTACAGGAAATATTACTTCGTCAATTACTTTAAGTAATTATGTGCTTTTGTGAGAATGCAAATGTAAGAAATGGATGATACCTTCGTTAATGCATTTGTTGGTGATGCATTAATTTGAAAAATTGAAATACTAAGAAAGAGTAAATCACTCCGGTGATGGAGACGCGAATACTACGAGGACTTTTTGAAGTCTCGAGAATGACAAATCGCAAAGAAGTAGCGTTAGTTACAGTGAGTCCCCGTTAAAGTGTTTTACATGTAAATACTAGTGAACTTTTTACTCCATTAAAGAATGAAATGAAAGTCCATTTGGTTTCTTTTTGGAAAATATGGTTTTTTTTATATGGAATTGACCTTATTCTAGCTATGGTTTATGAGAAATAGATTTTCTTATTCGGAAATATGTAACCTTAATGGAAAATTTTTCGAAAGAAAGATCGATAAACCTTAATGCTTTTTTGAATCAACTTTGGTTTTCCTGACCAAACTTGTGGTTTTTCGGAACAAGTAAAACTTTATTTCATGCTTCGATTTAATCGAGAAAATGGAATCTTATGGTTTTAAATACCATTTAATAGCAATTATTTTCCCTGAAGCATGAAAAGGAGAATGATAAACCATTTGATTTTTCTGACCAAAGTTTGGATTTTTCTGAGTCATAAGCTGACTAAATTTTAGGAAATGGAATATTTTCACAAAGGATATTAAATCCTTGTACGACAAATATTTTATAATCATGAAAACATGGAAAATGACTGAATTTATGGAACATGTGCAGTATTTGAATATTTTACTCACACAAGTATGTTTTATTCCATATTTTATGATAAAAATTATAGAATTATGAATTCTTACTTTCTTGAACCGTGATTTATTCTAAAGAACATAGACATAATAAAAATATGAAATCCTTGAATTTATTTCCATTTTGGGATTCAAAACTCTGAATGGATAAAAGTAATTCCTTTTAGACTTGGGTATACTAAATTTACATAATTTATGTAAATACCCTAAAAGAATGATTTTATAACACGAGAAGGACTTCTTATCCTTCTACACTATGGTTTTGATGAAAATCCCTTGATGGGGAGTTAACTTTTGAAAAATGATATTTTGGCCCCCAAAAATGTTTTATTTATCCCTTCGGGAAATGTGACATTGGATTGCTCTTGTGAAACAATATAGACGTTGAGTACTTAATAAGGGTTATGACCATTGGACTAGCTCACTTTAGAGGTAGACGACCCCAAGTAACTTAGATTTCAATTCTAGGGATTGTCTTACTTGGGATTGTCTTACTCCAAACGAAGCGACAAGACATTGGAAGTAACTGGTTCCCCAACTAACACTATCCCAATGTGTAAGCATCCATTAAATAGTTGATCCTAGATGGGACACCCAATCTATGATCGATACTAGTCAACCTCGATGTGAGGGACTACAGAGTGGGGGAATCTGTACTACTATAAGTAAAAAGAATTAAAATAATTCAAGGTAGATTGTGACGACAATCTGACCACTTTGACAATGCACAATTGAGTATTGTAGGCACGTTCTTTTGTACAATAAGACTGTGATGTCAAAGGCGAAGCCTTGTGCGCTTTGCACGCAGGTCAACCTTATATTGATAGGAAAGCCTGCATTTCTTAAAATATAGGGCAAAGATGTTGACAAAACTCGATTTTCCAAATATGCCCAAGATATAGGGCATTGATTTTATCACAATATGATTTTCCAAACGTGCTTGAGATTTTGAACAACTTTAAGTAAAAGTTTCTCTACTCAGTTGTACAATTGTTTTCAATGGAAACCCTAAATGAAACTCCACTATTTACCTTTAGTGGAAACCATGACAACTCTATTTACCTTGTCTTCTTTAAAGAAAACACTAGCACCACAGGACTCACTGAGTGTAAATCACTCACACGTATTTATATCCTATTTTTCTAGGATCCAGAGCCGAGAGCCAACATTTTTTAAGACGGTTTATTATGTTTTAGGACATACACCCTACAACTTTAGGTATATTGTTGTCTGACTTGAAGTATATACTAATGCTCATTAAGTTATAGTTCTTTTGGAAGTGTATGGTATCCTCAAGTGTGGCCAACTCCGATGCATTTGTTATCTATTTATTTTACATTTTGGCTTTGTATGTTATAAAGACCCCTAATCTAGAAGAACAGATGGGGCGACACCCAGTTTTATTATGCACTTCCGTTATAATATTTATGAGGGGTGTTACAAGATGCGTTAAGTAGAAATGAAAAAATGTCAATCCTTCGAATGACACAATCCTTAAAGTTAGAAACATTTGTGATTAAAGGCTGAATAATGATTAATAATATTCTAATTTAGTCCATGTTATTGTAGCAATTGAAATAAGCTCAAAATAAAGATAAGGAATTACAATAGATTAGAATAAAAATGAAGAAAAAATAGAGAGTGAATTCCAAGTAGATGATACTAGGATTCTTCTATTACGTGGACAATATTGTGTACCAAGGCATACAGCACTGAAATGGGACATATTGACAGAAGTACATCGAAGTAAATATACTATCCACCCTGAAAATGTTAAGATATATCACAATTTAAAGCAACATTATTGGTAGATTGGTATGAAACAGAATATTTCCCAATTTATGGCACAATGTCTCACTTGTCAGAAAGTGAATATAGAACACTAACGGCCTAGAAGATTAATACAACCTTTACCAACCCCATACTAGAAATGGGATGAGATCACTATGAATTTTTTTTTATTAGTTTACCTTTAATCATCAAATAAAGGGATACCATTTGGGTAATTGTGGATCAATCAACAAAATCTACTCATTTTATTCCTATTAATGAAAAGGATTCTTTGGAAATAATGACCAAAATCCATTTGGAAAAAGTGATAAGATTACATAGAGCGCCTTCTAGTATTACCTCTGATCGAGATAAAAGGTTTACCTCATAATTTCAAGGGGAAATGTAACAATTATGTGGGACTACGTTAAAGTTTAGTACTGCAGTACATCTACAAACAAACAAACAAACAGAACAAGTGATTCAGATTTTAGAAGATATATTACGGGCGTGTGCTTTGGATTTTAGTAATAAATGGATTGATTATTTGACTTATGCATAATTTGCTTATAATAATAGTAATCAATCCACTATTAGAATGGCACCATTTGAAACCCTATATAGACAAAAGTGTCGATCATCACTTTGTTGGAAGAATTTAAAGCGAATCAAGATCAATATAATACTTTAGCTATAGAAAAGACCCAGCAAAGAATGGAGCTAATTAAGGACATATTAGAGATTGCTCAAAGTCGGCAAAAGAATAATGCCGATTGTCGTAGAAGAGACCTAGAGTTTGCTGAAGAAAACCAAGTATTCCTGAAGTTGGCACCATGACGAGATATGGGATGAAGGAAGAAGTTGGCCCCTCGTAACATAGGACTATTTCGAATTACAAAAAGGATCAAAAAAGTGGCTTACTGACTAGAATTTCCTCCAAAACTTCAAGGCATCCATGATATATTCCATGTGTCACAACTTTGAAAATACATAGCTGATAACATATCTTGAATGATGCTGCATAGAATTAACTCCAGACTTGAACTATAAAGAAAAACCTATTAAAATTTTAGAGTATAATGAAAAAGAATTATGATAGAAATAGATTCGGCTTGTCAAGGTGCTATAGAACCATCATCCTATACAAGATGCCACTTGGGAAACAGAGATAGAGATGCGAAAAACTTACCTAGAACTTTTTGAAGGTAAACATCAATTTTGATGATGATTTTTTTTTTTTTTTTTTTTAGGAGGGGAGAATATCCCTCCTTGAGTAAGTATTGAATGCAAGAATTAATACATGCAAAATATAGATATATGACTATATGGGTGTTTGTTAAAACAATAGAAGAAAAGCCCAGTAGGTAGGGCCTATTAAAGAGGGCAAGAGAAAAGTGATTATATGGATAGCCCATGGGACCCAAAATATTAATTAGAGGTGGCTCACAATATTTAATGGAGATTAGATAATTGTTGACCATGCTTTGACTTTAAGAAAAGTCATTTGACCATGCATGATTTATGAAAACTTCTTATATTTTTTATCATCTTCTTATACATTCTATAATTTTCCTACACTTTTCAAATTTTCATTACCTTCTAGAGATTGCCAAATCCTATAAGAAGCTAGGAAAAATGAGAAACAGGATAAAATAAGAAGAGAGAGGCAACAAGAGGGAGAAAGAAGGGGAGGAAAATCAAGAGGAATGAGAGAAATAAAAAGGAAGGAAGAAAGAGAGGAAAACCGAAGAGGAAGGAAGAGAAAGAGAAAAGAAGAAAGAGAAGAAGGAAGAAAAAAGCTAACTCTTTAGTCATAAGAAGGTAAAATAGTTGTTCTTTCTTGAATTAAAATGCTCTAAAGCATAATAGAGGTTATGTGATGAATGTTTAAATAAATGAAACATATGGAAATATGAGAAAGATTTGTGGTGGAATTTGTTTGTGAATTACTTGATGGAGTTGATAGCTAGTTGCAAGGAGGGAATCTATTGCTGCATTTTATACTTTATTTGATGTGTTTAAAGTGAGATAAATGTTGAAAGTCAGCTAAAGTGATGAAGAAGTACAGAAGAAAGGAAAATAGCTATATAATTGTTAGAAAATGAAATTTTGAATAGTTGTGCTAGTAGTTGTTGCTTACTTTGGAATTAGATATACTAGGTATGGAATTTTATGGCTAAACATGAGAGTGTACTAAAATGTTGGAAGGAGTTTTGGAGTGGATTTCGTGACATTTAATTGTTAAGGATGATTTGGGATGAATAAATGATAATTACTGATTGGTTGTTTTACTAAAACTAGTACCAAACAGTTTAAGATGTTGGAGTTTTGCTACTTTGAACTCATAAATAAATGTCTTAAGAGGATTTTGGGGCAGGTTTGACCTCATTTGGATAATGGGATCAAAAGTTATGAAGTAAATATAGGAAAAGGCCATAAGCAAGATCAAATTTCTATTTTGGTATAATTGAGATTAATAAATGGTTGGGGTAATTTATGGCCGGAAGAAATAGTAAAAGTTTATAGGGTAATAGATGTATATCTATTCATATTGCCTAATATATTATTAGAGAGATTTCATTTATATGAAGTTATAGTGATTACATTCATTAGCACACATTGAAGTATATATATTATAATTAGGACATTGTATCCCATACTAAATAAGAAATACGTCCTTATTGTAGGTGAACCTGACTTAAGGAATCCATAAACTAGAGAAAGCAAATAAGTGACTAGTAGCTAATCAAGATGAGTCCCTTGGTCTAAACTTTACTTAACTTGGTGCTTTTCCATTAAATTTGCACATAACCTTTTTTTTTTTTTTTTTTTGGTTCATTAAGACTCCCTTTTGTGTTTCACCCTTAATTTTGGCTAAATATTTCCTGATATGCTTGTACATGAACCTTTCATTGATAAACAATATTACTAAGTGATATTTTTCTATGATTGAACCTATGCCTCTTACAATCTTATTCATGAAATGATACATATTTGTAAAGTTCTTTGTTTGCATAAATGCTACACTTCAACAAAAGAATGCGATACCACAATGATATTGATTCTAACCACATTCAAAGCATTTTATGCGCCACATGAAAGGCATGCGCTCTGAAGGAATAAAAACAGGGGAGCATGTTCACGAGAGAGAAAAAACAAAGGAGAAAAAAAAAACTACAAGCCTTAATGGCTTCACGCAAGCGTTAAGATCATACCTTTACATGCTTCAAACCTACAAGGTTGTATAGGAGTAGATTGAACGACGGGAATAACTTCGCCTTGCCCGCTTGAAGAAGCCACCAGTTGTAATCCTTCCAATCTCCTGCTTCTCCTTAGGTGCATTAATGCCAAGCTTTTCAACTCTCAAAATATGCCACTGCCCAACTTCTTGTTGGTGAACACAACAATGAAGAAGAGTGATCTCAATCCTTCTTGGTTCCACTGCTATTAGTTAGCAAAGTACCAAGAACAAGAGCCTCACGTGAAAGAGAGAGCTACGTGAGAGAAGAGAGTCGTGAGAGAGAGAGAGCTTGGGGAGATTAGGGTTTGCTATTCCAAGAGTCTTATTTATTGTTAGCCAAAACTAAGTCTCCAATTATCTGATAAACATATCCCCCGGGATATCATATTTCAAACACCTGGATGTTATCCAGAGAATAAGTTTGACTTAACTCTAAACTCATCTTAACCGTATCTGGAAGAAACTCTATGGTCCAAGCTATTGGGCCAAAATAATATTTATTATTTTCTTGGACCCAAAAGGCCTAAAATAATAAACATTAATTATTTATTTCCCGGGCTTATAAAAATAACCCAATAAATAATTAATGAACCCAAATGAACCAAAATAATTAAACTTTAATTATTCATTTCTTGGGCATATATAAATAATCCAATAAATAATTAAGCATTAATTATTTCCCTCTAGTTTAAGCCCAGGTTAATTTCCTAATTATTCAAACTGGACCTAGGCCCTGAATAATTAATTAATCAATTAAACCAAATAACTAATTTCTCTCAACTCCCATTATTATTTTATTTTATTTATTTATTTATTTTATTCTAGTCTAATAATAAATTAGGCATCCTGAATAAAATAAAATAAAATAAAATCCTCTTGAACTGAGACCAATTCTTCAACCCAAAACTAATTAGGACTTACAGACTATTTCGAGGACCAAAAAGACACATCACCTTGGCTACTAAAATGACCAAAATACCCCTTCTATATAAATAGCTATATTTTGCATTTTAAATATTTTCTAATATCAGCATAAGGAAATATCGACCCTAAGGACAATGTTGCGTTAGTAAAGTCTCCGACCTACAGGTGAAATGACTAAAATACCCCTCTACATATCGCCGTACATTTAGAGAGGAAGAAGTGTACTATCACCCCTCTAAATGACATCTATCATCCTTAGGCTTCTAGTCCAATGATCTACGACTTCCTGGAGTGTTTCCGCTTTCTAAGGGAGCTACCATAAAGCAAACATCCAAGTCATATTTCCTAGGGCCCTGGTCATTTTCGATCATTCGGACAACCACAAGGGGTGATATAGTGTAGAAACTATCTTGTACAAGTCTGTCTTAACTAACTGGTTACATAAACCCAATATGCAAGTATATTGGTTCTACTATAGAACCTCAACTATAACATATCAAAGCATATGCTTCCAGCTTCGTCAGACCACCAACTCATACTCAAGTCGTAGAGTACTAGTTCATGCTGTAGCGGTAGTAGTCTAGGTTTCTATCATATAATACTTTTAGAAACCACTACTACAAGTCCTGTCCTACGTATTCGAAATACACTTATATCATGAAGTGAGTAGACTACTCACTGGCTAAAGGTAAGCCATTCCCCATTTGGAATTCATTACATAATAACCTAAACATGATGAAATTTCCATTCTCATCAATAGGTCAAGAACAAATGTTTATCTGTTAAATAATCCGTGATCCATACCTTACTGTGAAAGACCACCATTCATATAGATCACTTATTTAAACACAATGGGTCTGTTCTAAACGAAATTGTGCACAGACAAAAAGTAAATTTACAAACAAATTCTGAAAATAAATTCTTTTATTAAAATATTTGATTTTACATCAAAAACCTAGTCTAAGAGGGCATACAATCTAACAATCTCCCACTTGCACTCTAAGACTAGTTAAGTCCATAGGTGCCCACCCCTATGGCGTCTAAGTGTCTCTTGAAGATTCTCTCAGCCAAAGGCTTAGTGAATAGATCTGCTAGATTGTTTTTTGAGGCAATCTGTTCCACCACGACTTCCCGTCTCTGGATGAAATCCCAGATCATGTGGTACTTCCTCTCAATGTATTTCCCCTTCTTGTGGTTCCGAGATTACTTAGATTGCGATACTGCTCTAGTGTTATCGCAATACATCACAACTGGCCTATTTATATGTGATATGACTCCAAGTTCTGAAAGGAACTTCCGGAGCCAAACTGCTTCCTTGGATGCCTCCGAAGTTGCCACATACTCAGCTTCTATAGTTGAGTCAGTAATGCAAGATTGCTTGATACTCCTCCATGAAATTGCTCCTCCAGACAAGATGAAGACATATCCACTAGTGAATTTTCTCTCATCCTTATCCGCCTGGAAGTTTGAGTCTGTGCATCCTGTAGGAACCAAATCATCAGCCTTGTAAACCAACGTATAATCTCTCGTTCCCTTGAGGTACTTGAGAATATGCTTTACAGCTTACCAATGAACCTCCCCAGGGTTCGACTGATATCTGCTAACTAAGCCCACGACAAAGTAGATATCTGACCCAGTACACAGCATGGCGTACTTGAGACTTCCCACAACCGAAGCGTAGGGAATCCTACTCATTCTGTCCTTTTCTTCTTGAGACTTAGGACAGTCCCTTGAAGAAAATGACAATCCATGTCTGTAAGGGATTAGAGCTCCCTTGCATGAGTCCATGCTGTACTTGGGCAGCATCGTGTTAATGTATGTTGCTTGGGATAATCCTAACATTCTCTACTTCCTATTTCAAAGAAGCCTAATCTCGAGAATGTAGCTCGCTTCTCCCAAGTCCTTCATATTGAATTGACTAGAAAGCCAAACCTTTGTAGACAACAATGACTCTACATCATTTCCAATGAGTAGAATGTCATTCACATACAAGACAAGAAAAATCACATTGATCCCTTCAAGTTTTCTGTATACACATGGTTCATCTTCGTTTTAAATAAAACCATAAGACTTTACAGTCCTATCAAAACGAATGTTTCATGCTCTTGATGCCTGTTTAAGTCCATAAATGGATTTCTTAAACTTGCAAACCATATATTCTTGGCTTTCAGCAATAAAGCCTTCCGGTTGGGACATATAGATGTCTTCGCTAAGATGGCCATTTAAGAATGTCGTCTTGACATTCATGTGCCATATCTCGTAGTCATAGTGACATACGATGGCAAGGAGGATGCGAATGAATTTAAGCATAGCTATTGGAGAAAAGGTTTCCTTAAAGTCGATTCCCTCTTTTTGAATATACCCTTTCACCACAAGCCTTGCTTTGAAGGTTTCCACCTTTCCATCCGCTCTCCTCTTTCTCTTGTACACCCACTTGCACCCAACGGGTTTTATCCCTTCAAGTGAAGCTACAAGATCCCAAACCTGATTGAGGTACATAGATTCAATCTCGACTTTCATTTCTTCATGCCATAAATTTATATCGGCATCAGCAATAGCCTCCTCGTATCTAGTGGGGTCATGTTCCTGATGGTCGAAGGCTAGCTCAAAAGCTTCTCCAGCCCATCTCTCCGAAACCCTAGACACTCTCTCACTATGACGAGGCTCCATTTGTACAGGCTCTTTAGACGTGCCTCTTCTTGTTCCACAATCGGGTCAAAAGAAGTTGATTCCGTAGATAACTTCTCCTCAAGTTCCAACCTTATTGAACCTTTAGTGGAAGTACTTTAATCATCTTCTAAGTATCTAGCATTGGTACTAACTAGTACCTTCTTCTCTTTAGGATGATAAAAGTAACCTCCCTTTGTCCCTTTTGGATACCCAACAAAATAACACAATTCTGATCTTACTTCCAACTTGTCTCCCTTGACCAGTACATAAGCTGGACAACCCCAAATCCTGAGATGATTCAAACTTGACTTACGCCCAGTCCACATCTTATAGGGAGTCCTAGGCACTAACTTGGAAGGCACTAAGTTCAGAATATATGCCGCTGTCTCTAGGGCATATCCCCAAAAGGACACTGGAAGAGTAGCATGAGACATCATGCTTCAGACTATTTCCATCAATGTCCTATTCCTTCTCTCAACTACTCCATTCTGTTGGGGTGTTCCCGGCGCAGAGAGTTGGGATACTATCCCATGATGTACCATGTAGTCATTGAATTCACCCAGGGGGTACTCTCCACCACGATCCAATCGTAAGGTTTTGATTAATTTACCTGTCTGACGCTCCACTTCAGCCTTAAACTCCTTGAACTTGTCAAAAGAGTCAGACTTGCGTCTCATCAGGAAAATGTAAACATACCTTGTACAATCATCTGTGAAAGTGATGAAGTACTCAAAACCTCTTCTAGCTGGTGTAGACAATGGACCACATATATCAATGTGAACAAGACTCAATACCTCCTTGGCTCTATCTGTCTTTGGTGTAAATGACCTTTTAGTCATCTTTCCCATCAGGCAGGATTCACACTGAGGCCAATTTTTCAATCTCAATGAGCCCAAAAGCCCATCATGGATTAGCCTCTGAATCCTGGTTGAGTTAATATGAACCTTAGATGCTAAAGGTATGAATCATTGACATTGATCTTTCTCTTCTTAGTTAAAGGTTCAGATTGAACGTTATTTGATTGATTGTTAATACGGTTTAAAAAGAATAGATTTCCATGCATGTACCGAGTACATAAAATTTATCCATCTCTACTAATAGAAATACCATAATGGAAAGATACAGAATATCCTTGATTTATTAGTTTTGCAACTGAAATCAAATTCTGACGAAATCCGGGTACATATAAAATATCTTTTAAAACCACTATTCTATTACAATCAAAAATAAAATCTAGCACTCCCACTGCAAGGGCCCAGACTTGTGCTCCATTTCCCATGCGTAGCCCATGTTCGCCCTTCTTGAGTCTTCTAATCTTTCTAAACCCCTGCAAGGAGTTACAGATATGATCAACGGCTCCTGAATCAACAATCCAAGTGAAAGTTGATCCTACCATTGATATAGACTCTAGATAGAAAACATTACCTGTAGGGTTTTTCTTAGCTTGAAGATCTGGACACTCCTTTTTTCAGTGTCCCTTCTTCCCACATTTGAAGCACTTGCCCTTTGATTTGTCCTTAGTCTTGGTCTTGGGCTGGGCTGCTGCATTCCCCTTCTTCCTTTTGAACTTTCTGGGCTTAGGCCCAGTTCTTGAGGAAGAACCCTTAGCAATCATAGCCTTTGATTGCGGCTTCATGACCTTCTCTGCCATCTGAAGTTCTTTCATCAATTCAATCAAACCCATGTTCAACTTGTTCATGTTATAGTTCAATTTGAACTAAGTGAAGGAACCCGGTAGAGATTTGAGAACCATGTCCACTTGGCTCTCGGGGTCAATGACAGCCCTTAAGATTTTTGCCTCCTCGAAAGCAGCAATCATCTTGAGCATATGCTCTCGAACTGATGCTCACTCAGCCATCTTAGTGTTTATTATAGTTCGAAGAGCCTCCTGCCTTGCTCACTCGGCTTTTGTCTGCGAGCATAGTGGCCAATGATTGACTAATGTCATATGCAGAAGCCATGTGCTCGTGTTTTGACTGGAGCACATTAGACATGGAGGCTAACATATAGTAACGTGCCATTTCGTCAGCCTTCTTCCACGCCTTCTCAACCTCTCACTCTCCGGCAGTGGAACCTTCTCCGATAACAAGGCAAGTATCGTAAAAGGGCATACTTATACTCCTCAGCTGTGAGTATTATGTTCAGGTTCCTCTTCCAGTCCACATAGTTTGGACCTGTTAACTTATTCTCCCTGAGAATAACAGCCAATGGACTAAAAGAACATCCCACCATTTCTGAAACATCAAAAAATAAAAGAAAGAATTTAGTTTGTGAAAACAAAATAAAATTTGTGCACTGAAAATAATTTAGCTCTTAGGAAAACTGACATAGCTTCTTGGGAAGATTAACAGTTCCCTAAGCTAAGTGTATTAACCACCACAAATTAATTTCCCTTCTAGGTAATGGTCTAGAGGATAACTCCATCGAGGGGATAGCCGTTTTCTCTCATTTCCTATAGACATACCTCGCACTATAACCTCCAACATGAGCTAGCCGATCATAGTACGTGCCCGGATTATTAATTATATCCCTCCATTAGATCTAAATCATTGTGGTATCCCCATCCTATACGGGTTCACTCCCAAGGTGGCGTGAGGGGAACCACGATCTCTAATGAGGATCGTGATGGAAGCCATGTAACCGTTGGAACCCCTCTCCCACTTAGTCTTCTAAAATAAAGGTTTTTCTTGGAAAAATATCCCTTTGAAATTTTCATTAAGTTTTTCCTTAACTCAAAATAAAATATCTAAATCTACTAAAATCTTTATGTCAAGGTTTATATCCTTTGAGAGATTTTTCCATGGACTAATTTTATTTAAGTTAAAACTTAATGATTTCAAAAATTTCCCAATTAAAACTTTTCAAAGACTTTGGTCTCAAGTTTATTTGACAAAACAATTTTTCTAGTGCAAAATAAAACAAAATGGCTCTCCATTTTAATTTATAAAAATATCTAAATCCAATATATTTTCTATGTCAAGGATTAAATCCTTTGAGAAAATATCCAAGAATTAATTTTTGTACAAATTAAAATAACCATTTAATTTTTGAAGAAAAATGTTTTCTTGTCAAAAATGTTCCCAAAGACTTTGGTCTTTGAGAAGATGCGCATATAGGTACACAAAAAAAAAAATAGCATGCTAGAAAACAGTAAATGTTTTCATACTTTTCTATTTTTAAACCTAAGTACCCAAATAATAGAATTAAACATATTAATTAATTAATTAATTATCTTGTTTAATCCTAAATTCCCTTATTAATATTTTTCATGCAAATATATTATAAGAATATAAACTATTGCAAAAATATTAACTTTGCTTGGTATGGAACCCAAAACGGAAAAGAAAAAAAAGAAAAAAAATTGCAAAAAAAAACACTGCGGTCCACGTACACCCTCCAGACTAGATCGGCGCATTTTGTTCTGCGGTCCACCGCGCCCCCCGGTGCACTAGCCGCACCAGATCAGACGCAGCAGCGACCCATGGAGCACTCCACCTGCCCGCAATCCGCTCCATCTGCTCTCTGCCGTTGACCCGTGTGTCGGCCCGAATACCCGCTGACGACCTGCGCACTAATTGCAAATTTTGCAATGCAATCGGCTCGGCTTGGCACAAAGAAGCCAGCGGCTCCAGACACAGAAACCAGGCGACGGCTCAGCTCGGCTCGGCACGAACAACGGCTTATGAATAGTGCTTCTTCTTCGTTTTTTATCTCTTCTGCGCGAAACTTGCAGAGCCTCTGCTGTTTCTTTCTTTAGCTTCTTTGGACATTTTTACTTACAAAAACTCATTCAAAACAAAACCACATTCACCTATACCCTTGAAATTAGGTTTACACGATGTTCTACCAAGCAAGAGAAATAAAATTACAGTAGCCTATGCTTCACTGTGAAGCTTACAAATCCACCTATCCCATACCAAAACAGCGAAGGATCACAGGTTTGAGCACTAAACAATCATCTTCTCCATTTTTATTAACTAACATGCTCCCTAAGTTGATCAAAGAACTTATAGCTCTGATACCACTTTGAAGGAATAAAAACAGGGGAGCATGTTCACGGGAGAAAAAAAAACAAAGGAGAAAAAAAAACTACAAGCCTTAATGGCTTCACGCAAGCATTAAGATCATACCTTTACGTGCTTTAGATCTACTAGGTTATATAGAAGTGGATTGAACGACGGGAATAGCTTCGTCTTGCCGGCTTGAAGAAGCTACTAGTTGTAATCCTTCCAATCTCCTGCTTCTCCTTGGGTGCATTAATGCCTAGCTTTTCAGCTCTCAGAATATGCCACTGCCCAACTTCTTGTTGGTGAATACAACAGTGAAGAAGAGTGATCTCAATCCTTCTTGGTTCCGCTGCTATTAGTTAGCAAAGTACGAAGAACAAGAGCCTCACGTGTGAGAGAGAGCTGCATGAGAGAAGAGAGGCGTGAGGGAGAGAGAGCTTGGGGAGATTAGGGTTTGCTATTCCAAGAGTCTTGTTTATTGTTATCCAAAACTAGGTCTCCAATTATCTGATAAACATATCCCCCGGGATATCATATTTCAAACACCCGGATGTTATCTAGAGAATAAGTTTGGTTTAACCCTAAACTCATCTTAACCGTATCTGGAAGAAACCCTACGGTCTAAGCTATTGGGTCAAAATAATATTTATTATTTTCTTGGACCCAAAAGGCCTAAAATAATAAACATTAATTATTTATTTCCTAGGCTTATAAAAATAACCCAATAAATAATTAATGAGCCCAAATGAACTAAAATAATTAAATTCTAATTATTTATTTCTTGGGTTTATATAAATAACCCAATAAATAATTAAGCATTAATTATTTCCCTCTAATTTAAGCCCAGGTTAATTTCCTAATTATTCAAACTGGACCTAGACCCTGAATAATAAATTAACCAATTAAACCAAATAATTAATTTCTTTCAACTCCTATTTTTATTTTATTTTATTTATTTATTTTATTCCAGTCTAATAATAAATTAGACATCTTGAATAAAATAAAATAAAATAAAATAAAATCCTCTTGAACTGAGACCAATTCCTCAACCCAAAACTAATTAGGACTTACGGGCTATTCTGAGGACCAAAAAGACACATCGCATTGGCTGCTAAAATGACCAAAATACCCCTGCTATATAAATAGTTGTATTTTGCATTTTAAATATTTTCTAATATCACCATAAGGAAATATTAACCCCAAGGACAATGTTGTGTTAATAAAGTCTCAACCTACAGGTGAAATGACTAAAATACCCCTCAACACATCACTGTACATTTAGAGAGGAAGAAGTATACTAACACCCCTCTAAATGACATATACCATCCTTAGGCTTCTAATCCAATGATCCACGACTTCCTGGAGTGTTTCCGCTTTCCAAGGAAGCTACCCTAAAGCAAAAATCCAAGTCATGTTTCCTAGGACCCGGTCATTTTAGATCATTCGGACAACCACAATGGGTGATATAGTGTAGAAACTATCTTGTACAAGTCTGTCTTAACTAACTGGTTACATAAACCCAATATGCAAGTATATTGGTTCTACTATAGAACCTCAACTATAACATATCAAAGCATGTGCTTCCAGCTTCGTCAGACCACCAACTCATACTCAAGTCGTAGAGTACTAGTTCACGCTGTAGCGGTAGTATTCTAGGTTTCTATCATATAGTACTTTTAGAAACCACTACTACAAGTCCTGTCCTACGTATTCGAAATACGCTTATATCATGAAGTGAGTGGACTACTCACTGGCTAAAGGTAAGCCATTCCCCATTTGGAATTCATTATATAATAACCTAAACATGATGAAATTCCCATTCTCATCAATAGGTCAAGAATAAATGTTTATCTATTAAATAACCCGTGATCCATACCTTACTGTGAAAGACCACCATTCACATAGATCACTTATTTAAACACAATGGGTCTGTTCCAAACGAAATTGTGCACAAACAAAAAGTAAATTTACAAACAAATTCTGAAAATAAGTTCTTTTATTAAAATATTCGATTTTACATCAGAAACCTAGTCTAAGAAGGCATACAATCCAACACGCTCTTCTATGTTCAATAAACTATGGAAATTGTTACACGGAATATAACAAATATTTTGAAAATGATATTTTGGCCTCAAAACTATTTTCTTGATCTCCCTTCAAGGAATGTGGTATTGGAACTGGTCGTGGAAACCAGTGAAGACATTAAGTACTCAGCGGGGGTTTGTCTCATTATACTAACTCATATTAGAGATAGATTATCCCAGGTAACCTGATCAACTCTGGGATCCATCTTACTCTAAACAGAATGACAAGATAGTGAAATTAGCCATCCCTGGCTAGCCATTTTATGCGTGGCAATTATCTTTGTCTATATGATTATGGGTTGTTCACGGGATACCGGGTGGGATGTGTTCAATTCCTTGCCACCTATTGACGTCAGGGCTAGGAACCTTGGGCTTATAGTGGCAAGTAAAAAATCTCTAAGAGTGAGATGAAATGCTCATGACATTCACCATTTCGGCACGATCCAGTTGACGCTGAAGATGCAAATCCCTAGCACAATAGTACGATGATAGCTAAAGGCAAAGCCCTTTTGGACTTTGCATGTAGGTCGTCCTTCTATTGAAAGAAGTGCCTATTTTTCTTAAAAATGGGGCGTCAGTGTTCAATAAACCATATTTTCCAAACGTACGTGAACCTTTAATACTAATTGAAAAGATTTTCCATTACCTGACTTAAAGAGTTGTTTTCAATAAAAAAATGTGATAAAAATTATTTTCTCTATTTTCTATCAAAAAACACTAGCACACACGGGACTCATCGAGTGTACCACTCATGCATATGTCATTTTCCATTTTCTTAGGGCTCAAAGTTGGAGATAAATTCCACTTACACTAATATCGCTCTTTTATCTTAGTATAGTGAAGGTTATGTAATGTCTACTGTGTATAAACTGTACAACTGTTATTTATATATTTTGGGCTTAAGATGTATATATCAAACTTAATTAATGTGCAATTTTAATAGAATGATGTGTGTGTGTGTGTGTGTGTGTGTGTGTGTGTGTGTGTGTATTCTGTCTGCTTACTTTAAGCTTTGATCTGTTATAAAGACCCCTCATTTGGAAATTCGGATGGGACGACACCCAAATGCACATAAGTTTTTATTATCATGAAATTAGGGTCTTACAAATTTGGTGGTCTCGTGGCCACTTATACAGTCATATTGAAACAACTGAGCCTACCATCTTGGGCTTCTCTACTTCACATTAGCTTCTCGATTTCACAGTATTGCAAATTTGTTTTCCATCTTTGTTGCTGCTTTGGGCTTTTTTTTCCTGTTACCACAAAAACCTTGCTATCTTCTTCACTAAATCCACAACGGTTGTAAACATGTTCATTGGTGCAATTTTCCTAAAACTTGTGCTCAGCCTATCCAGTGAAGTGAAATGTCTGCCTACATTATGCATATTGAGGACTTAAAGCCACTAAAATTTTCAACAGAGAGGGAGTGGCATCACTAGATGAAGTTTGAGGATGAAAGAAGAAGAAGAAAGAGAAGGTAGGGCGAAAGGTGGAGAATATGAAAGAGAGTTAGAGAGGAGAGAGAAAGTAGAAAGAGAAGATTAGGAGAGAGGGTGAAGATTCTAGGTGAGAGAGAAGAGAGAAGAAAAAAGAAAGAAGGGAATTGAGGAGAGAAAGAAGATAAAAAGAGAATGAGAGAGGAGAGAGAGAAGTGAGAAGAAAGAAAGAAAAGTGAGGAGAGGATTGAAATGAGAGAAAAGAAAAATGAGAGAGGAGAGAGGAGCTTAGAGAGAGGGAAAGATTCACAAGAAATGAGAGAAGAGAGAGAAATATATATATATATATATATATATATATATATAAGCTGAAGAGAAATCCTCCTGTTACGACACTTGGCTTTATATAGTAGCAACACATGGCGATATTAATACTATGTTAATTTATTTTGGTTCTTTTCCATACTATGTTTACTTTCTTACAATTCCTTTCTAGAACCCCTCAAAAACCCAGCATCTCCCCTGTTCTTCTTTCTAGAATCCATCGTTGGCTCTTCGAATTTGTCTCCCAATTAAGTTCAACCCTTATCCTCACCACATGTGGCCTATCCTCCAAATCCCCTCCAACATCTCTCCTATTAAGCTTCATAGATATCATCACATCTGAAAATTTTAATCTTCCAGAAGATGAGGCATCTAAAGGAGATGAAATAGAGGAAGACTTCTTATGGCAAAAGGAAGATTTCAGTGTGTGAAAGAAAGCCTTAAATAGCTAGAAGAGACTTAGAAGCTAGCTGGAGCTTTTGAATGCCTTGCCCTACGCAAAAAGGAATAATTCAATAAAAGAAGAAAATACTAATTATTGCTATATGTTGGTGGGTTTTCTATGGTATTCCTCTGTGTTTGGTGTGGTGCGCTTCAGCGTTGATTGTATCTCTAAAGCTTTAGCGTTGATTGTATCTCTAAAGCTCGGAGTCGTATTTACCAAACTCAATTTTCCACATCGAATGTGAGTTTCTATGTTTGACTCTTTTAGCTTAGACTAATTGTTGGTATATTTTGGTGTGTTTTCCATGGTATCCCCCTGTGTTTGGTGTGGTGTGCTTTGGCTTTAATTGTATCTCTAAAGCTTGGAGTAGTAGTTGGTGCTTCTGCAATGAACAATTAGAATTAGGCTTAGGGTTTTTTTTGCATTTAAGTAATTGCAAAATGGACGAGGTAGAAGTGAGATTCAGAGAGTGCAGGAGGAGAGGAAGAAAATGGAGCAGCAACTTGACTTGCTTACCTCCGTGACATTTGATACCGACTTATACAGTGTTGATCAGTTTAGGGCTATGAGAAGTCTATACCTGTGAATAATGATGATGATGTTGTGGGTGATGCTGCAGAGAATGAGATAGCTCAGAAAATGGCTTCGTTTACTACCCCGAAGTAGTATTTCAAAGAGGTCCCGAGAACGAGAGGGGGGATAAGTCTAGAAGTTTAAGCAACCAGTAAGATTATTAAGGGAGGATGATTATTGGCAGAGGAGATTGAATCAGGTCATTTCTCCTTAGAGGATGATCCCTTCTTGGATAAGACTCTTGAGCCTGAAGTGAGGACTTATGCTGATGTAAAACGAGAGGAGACATTGAAAAAGAAAAAGGAGGAGAAGGTGAGTGGTAAGGTGGTAGAAAAGGATAAGGAACTGAAGAAGCCTAATCAGAACTCATACAAGATTTTGGAGCCCCTGGCTTCATATGTTCCAATTACAATGCCTGCCAGGAAACTTCTTGCAACCCCAACTCCAATTGGGACTCCACTTTATGCTATTTGTGAAAAGAATCGTGGTCAGCAGTTTGATGTTCCAAAAGAGATGCCCGGCGGACTTCATTCATGAAGTTTGAAGATTACTAGTATTTTGGTGCACTGATGATTGAAGAAAATGAAGAGGAATTGAAGAAGGTTACCAACCTTTACAAGAAGACAGGGATAGGCATTAGGAACTATCTGATCGACTGAACATCAATAGTTTGAGGCATTCGTACACCATGGAGATGGAGGTACGCAACGCAATTATTGAGACACGGCTTTAGATTGAAAGAAAGATAAAATAGGTGCTTCGTTCCGATGGCTATTCGGATGAGTCTTTACTTGTGAGGAGACATCAGTTGCGGGGGTTCCTATTCTATACACGAGGGACCACTTCATCTGAAAGTATATATAGATGAGGAATTTTATGCTGTTGTGCAAAGATTGAATGATATTCATCATGGAAATTCCAATTTAGTTCCGATTGTAAGAACTGCAAACACCCTTTAATTATGAGCTATCCATTCTTAGTAGTTGAATGGCTTAAGATTTCTGTAGAAAGTAAAGAAAATAACTCCCCAGAATGCGTAAATGGATTTTGGTATTATGGCATAATTTTATCTTTAAGAAGCTAGCAATTATGATTGTATCATTTCTACCGAAAATAAAAAATATGGTAGATACAGATTTAACGTGAGTCCCTAAAAGAACTTATTATGTTTTTATGCCTTCTTTAATCTGGGTTTGTTCCCTGTTGGTCTCAGAATATGTCAATTATTCTGCTTTCTTCTTTTCCCCATTATATTTTGCTACGATGCTGGATATGTATTTCATTTTTTACACTATTATTGTCAGTAGTTGCATCTGAACAATTCATAATTACTGTTCTTTTTGTTTAAGGCTGCTTGGGGATCCATCATACTTATCATGGAACCGGAACCCAGGGGCTCACTAAGCTAGCTCAAAGGCTTTCCAGGGAAATTGGCTTTGAGCATAACAATAATCGCACTGGACATAGAAGTTTTCTTTCTTAATTTTGGAAGCTTTGTGTATAGTATGTAAACTTGAGGTCTTATGGTTTTGAAACTTTAATCTAGCAAATCATAATGTACTTAACAATTTTATGTATTGTATTAGGTGTTAGTAGATGAGGCAGTACAGGGTAGTTGGGAATCACTTGGCTTCACTGCCTGCATCTGTGTACTATTCAGAATCATCTGCTGCATCTCCCCTGATAAATCTTTCTTTAGTGCACCACTTGAATTACCATCACTGGGTTGCCTAGGCTGTGAATCAATGGGTCCATTTAAAGCTTGAAATGGATGGTGACCGAAAGGTGTCTTTTGATTGTTAGAAATTCCTGGTGAATTGCTGGAAAACACAAGACATTAAGCTACTTGGTAAACAGGAAAAAAGGAAACCACAAAATGATACCAAGGTGGTCGTAGAGTCATTGTTTGTTATTGCAGCATGAAAGAAGGCGATGAAAATTGTAGAACAAAGCAAATGAAACGAACAAAATTTTAGTGTGCAATTCTGCCACAGATAACACTCATATCATATACATTTTCAAATATATTGAAATTTCATTGAAATCTTATTATAATTTTAAGTAAAATTAACGTTATTTAGGTTTAAAATATGTTAAATATTTATTTAATTAGTATTATTTTTATTTAATTTAAAATGTAATAAAACAAAATGTAAAATTAAATTATAATTAATTTAATTTAAATTCATAATTTATTTTCACATTGTAGATTTTAAAATTCAATATTTAAAATTTCAAAGTTCTTGCAATTAATTGTTTTTTTTAAAACAAGTACTTAATTAGCATGTCAGATTTTAGCGTGTAAAAAAAAAAAGGTTCAGATTAAAATAACAACAGTAACCCCAAAAAAAAAAATGTCTATCGAAATACACTAGAGCAATAAGGGTCATTATCTGGAAAATTTGACAATCCAACTTGGACACCCAGCCTACCGTTCAAAGAATCCCAGATTCATTGACCTTCCTTCACAACATAGAGAGCTTTTCTGGATCAGAGAATCGACTGTAACCAATTTGAAACCTTAAGTTAGCAGTCCGATTGTTATGAGAAAGCATCGAGGAGATAGGAAAGCAACCGGTGAGGATGAAGGCGGTGGTTTACGCGTAGTCACCTTTCCAACAAAAAGTGATGTATGGTCTCTGGAAGGATTCTACTACTAAATTTCAGTATGCAGTTTAGCCACACAGATAACACTCATAGCATATAGATCTTCAGATAGAGAGGCACAAAAAGCATCAAAGAATTCCTCCAATGACCTTCCATATGGAAATCCCCCCATCCCCCACCCCCCAAAAAATAAATAAATAAATAAAAGTGAGCAATGAACAACTAATTATCCTAGCCCACCAAAAGAGCCGTCAACATTACTTGAATAACAATTTTCATGATATCCAGTATTATAGGTCCATTATTATTAATATAACAATTTAATTGACAGATTTTATACCTTTAATGAAATTTAGATTTGAATATTCAAATAAGATTTGAAATGACTTTACTTTCCGATCACTATATTAATAGTCCTAGAATGTTTATGTTGTGGACTAATAGTTTACTTCAATAGTTGGTATATGGATGCCTTTAAAAAGATTAAACATCAAGACTTGGTAGCATTGATACATAGTGCAACTTGGATGATTTTATCATGGATTAGAAAATTGAAAATTTTTAAAAAGGGAAAAGACAAAAAATGAGCTGGTTGAAACATGAAATGGCCATAGTGGAAGTGGAATGAAACAACAAAAAAAAAAAAGGTTTCCGCTACTGGGGTGAGATCGCTACAAATGTGAGACAAAGCATTTTTGCAACAATATGCTACTGAAGGTTTAAAATGGCAAAAATAATGAAAACGAAGGCATGTTAAAAAAACGAAAATTTTACCTCTGCGATGAAGTGATCCTCTTCGAATTGGTGTAGATGTTTGTATAATGATATTCGAGATTAGTGGCTCACGTCCTTGCAAATGTCTACTGCATCTCATCCACGCGAAACTTTCGATCTTCCGAAATGGTGCCTGTAACACAGCCGGTGAAGGCTTGAAGTTTGGATTTTGATCAACTTTGTCAAAAATTCACAAGAATTGGTTTGGCTTATGTGTGTGTAAACTAAGAATATGCAAAGTTGTTTTGATGCTATTCTTCTGTGAATTGAAAGCGCGTGAAAAACAGAAATCACCCATGCTTTCTGTTATCTTTCATGCAGAACAACACGGGATCCATCCCATGTCGTCTTTTTTTAACTAATTAATTAATTTAATTAATAATTATTTAATTTAATTTTTTTATAAATTTTATTTTACCTTGATCTTATTCATTGGGCCAAATAAATTATTTATTCTTGGGCTTGAACACCCATAAATAATATCTCAATTATTTATTTTCTAAACTTTATTAAACAGCCCAATAAATAATAACAAGCTCAAATAGACCAAATAAAATTTCATACCTTTTATCTAGTTTCAAATTAATTTTCTAATTATTCAATTTGCGCCTTGGGCGCCTTTATAATTAATTAATCAATTAAACTAGATAAAATTAATACACTCTCTTTGACCTTTTATTTTATTCTAGTCCAACAATAAATTAGACTAATAAAATAAAATTCCATAATCATTAAGACCAATTTCTTAACACAAATCCTTCATGACTTAAAGGCCATTCCGAGGACCAAAAGACATATCGTCTTAGCTACTAAAATGGCCAAAATACCCATGCTATATAAATAGCTATATTTTACATTTTGAATATTTTTTAATATCATCATAAGAAAATATTGACCTCAAGAATAATGTTGCATTAGTAAAGTCTTCGACCTACAGGTATAATGACTAAAATACCCCTTTACGCATCGTTATACAATTAGAAAGGAATAGTGTACTAACACCTCTCTAGTAGACATCTACCATCTTTAAACCTCTAATCCAATGATCCATGACTCTTGAAATGTTTCTACTTTTCAAGGGAGTTACCCTAAAGTAAACATCCAAGTCATGTTCCCCAGTGCCCTGGATAATTAGATCATTTGAACAATCACAAGGAGCGATATAGCGTAGAAGCTATTTTGTACAAATCTATCTTAACTAACTAGTCATATATACCCAACATACAAGTATATTGGTTTTACGAAAGAACCTCAACTACAGTATATCAAAGTATATACTTCTAGCTTCGTTAGACCACCAACTCATACTCAAGCGGTAGAGTATTAGTCCACGCTGTAGTAGTAGTAATAGTTTGGGTTTCTTTTAAATAGTACTTTTATAAACCATTATTACAGGTCCTATTCTACGTATTCGAAATACACTCATGCTATGAAGCGAGTGGACTACCCACTGGCTAAAGGTAAGTCATTCCCTATTTGGAATTCATAACACAATAACCTATATGTGATAAGATTCCCATTCTCATTAATTGGTTAAGAACAAACATTTATGTATTAAGTAACCCGTGATCCATACCTTACTGTGAAAGACCACCATTCACATAGATACTTAAATACAATGGGTCTTTTCCAAAAGATCGTACACAAATAAAATGTAAATTCATAAATAAATTTTGAGAATAAATTCTTTTATTAATAAATTCAATAATTACATCAGATAATCTAGTCTAGAGGGTATATATTCCAATAATCTCCCACTTGCACTCTAAGACTAAGAAAGTCCATAGGTGCCCACCGCTATGGCATCTAAGTGTCTCTTGAAGACTCTCTCAGCCAAAGGCTTGGTGAAGGAATTTGCTAGGTTACTCTCCGAGGCTATCTATTCTACCACGATTTTCTGTCTCTGAATGAAATCTCGGATTAGATGGTACTTCCTCTGGATATGCTTCCTCTTCTTGTGGTTCTTGGATTCTTTAGATTGTGAGACTACTTTAGAGTTATCGCAATACACCACAATCGATCTGTCCATGTGTGGCACAACTCCAAGTTCTGAATGAAACTTCCAAAGCTATACTGCTTCCTTAGACGCTTCCGAAGCTGCCACATGCTCAGCTTCCATAGTTGAGTCAGCAATACAAGATTGCTTAATACTTCTCCATGAAACAACTGCTCCAGACAAGGTGAAGACATATCCACTAGTGGATTTTCTCTGATCCTTATCCGCTTGGAAATCTAAGTCTGTGTATCCAGTAGAAATTAAGTCATCAGCCTTGTAAACCAACATGTAATCTTTTGTACCATTGAGGTACTTAAGAATATGCTTTACAGCTTACCAATGAACCTTTCCAGGGTTTGATTGATATGTGCTAACTAAGCCTACAACAAAGCAGATATCTGGCCTAGTGCATAGCATAGCGTACATAAGACTTCCTACAGCCGAAGCATAGGGAATCCTACTCATCCTGTCTTTTTCCTCTTGGGACTTAGGACAGTCCTTAGAATAAAAAGATAACACGTCTGTAAGGGATTATAGCTCTCTTGCATGGGTCCATGCTAAACTTAGCCAACATCTTGTCAATGTATGTCGCTTGGAATAATCCTAACATTCTTTGCTTCCTATTTCTAAGAAGCTTAATCCCAAGAATGTAATTGGCTTCTCCCAAATCCTTTATACTAAATTGACTAGACAGCAAAATCTTAGTAGATGATAATGTCCCCACATCATTCCCAATGAGTAGAATGTCATCCACATATAGGACAAGAAAAATCACATTTATACCTTCCAATTTCCTGTACACGTATGGTTCATCCTCATTTTGAATAAAACCATAAGATTTTACAGTCTTGTCAAAATAAATGTTCCATATTCTAGATACTTGCTTAAATCCATAAATGGACTTTTTAAGCTTGCAAACCATATGTTCCTGGCCTTTAGCAATAAAACCTTCCAGTTGGGACATATAGATGTTTTCGTTAACATGGCCATTAAAAAATGCCGTCTTGACATCCATTTGTCATATCTCATAGTCGTAATGACATGCAATGGCAAGGAGGATATAGATTAACTTAAGCATGGCTACTGGGAAAAAGGTGTCATCATAATCGATTCCCTCTTTCTAAGTATACCCTTTTGCCACAAGCCTAGCTTTGAAGGTTTCCACCTTCCCATCCGCTATTCTCTTCCTCTTGTATAACCACTTATACCTAATGGGTTTTATCCCTTCAGGTGAAGCTACAAGATCTCAAACCTGATTAAAGTACATAAACTCAATCTCGACTTTCATTGCTTCATGCATAGATCTGCATCAGCATTAGCAATAGCTTTTTCGTATCTAGTGGGATCTTGTTCCCGATGGTCAGAGATCAACTTGAAAGCCTCTCCTGTCCATTTTTTTGGAACTCTAGATGTCCTCCCACTACGACGAAGCTCCGTTTGTACAGGTTCTTGAGATTGTGCCTCTTCTTGTTCCATAATCGGGTCTGAAGAAGTTAATTCCAAAGATAACTTCTCCTCAAGTTCCAACCTTGTTGAACCTTTAGTGGAAGTACTTTGATCATCCTCCAAGTATCTAGCATTAGTACTTACCAGTACTTTCTGCTCCTTGGGATGATAAAAGAAACCTTCTTTTGTCCTTTTTGAATACCCAACAAAGTAGCATAATTCTGATCTTAGTTCTAACTTGTCTCCCTTGATCAGTACATAAGTTGGACAGCCCCATATCCTAAGATGATTTAGACTTGACTTACGCCCAATCCACATCTCACAGGGTATCCTAAGTACTGATTTAGAAGGTACCAAGTTTAGAATGTATGTCGTTGTTTCCAAGGCATATCCCCAAAAAAAGACCAGAAGAGTAGCATGAAACATCATGCTTCAGACCATTTCCATTAATGTTCTGTTCCTTCTCTTAGCTACTCCATTCTGCTAGGATGTACTCGGCACAGAGAGCTGGGATACTGTTCCATGATATACCATGTAATCCTTAAACTCACCGAGGAGGTATCCTCTACCACGATCCGATCGTAAGGTTTTAATCAGTTTACCTATCCGATACTCCACTTCAGCCTTAAACTCTTTGAACTTGTCAAAATAGTCAGACTTGTGCCTCATCAGGTAGACATAACCAACCTTGTACAATTATCCGTGAAAGTGATGAAGTACTCAAAGCCCCCTCTAGCTTGAGTAGACAAAGGACCACACACATCAGTATGAATAAGACCTAATATCTCCTTGACTCTATCAGCCTTTTAAATAAATGACCTTTTGGTCATTTTTCCCATAAGGCAGGATTCACACTGAGGCCAACTTTCTAACCTTAATGAGCCCAAGGGCCCATCGTGGATTAACTTCTGAATTCTGGTTTTGTTAATATGGCCCAATCTTAGATGCCAAAGATATGAGTCATTGGCATTTGTCTTTCTCTTCTTACTTAAAGGTTCAGATTAAGCGTTATTTAATTGATTGTTTGTAGGATTTAAAAAGAATAAATTTTCATACATGTGCCTTGTACATAAGATTTCTCCATTTCTACTAATAGTGATACCAGAATGGAAAAAAACAGAATATCCATGATTTATTAGTTTTGCAACTGAAATCAAATTCTGTCTAAAACCAAGTACATATAAAATATCCTTTAATACAACTACTTTATTACAATAAAAAACAAGATCTAGCTCTCCCACTGCAATGGCCCATACTCGTGCTCCATTTTCTACTCATAATCCATGCTCGCCCTTCTGGAGTCTTCTTATCTTACTAAACCCCTGCAAGGAGTTATAGATATGATCAGTGGCACCAGAATCAACAATCCAAGTGCAAGTTGATCTAACCATTGAAATCGACTCTAGATAGAGAACAATACCTGTTGGTTTTTTCTTGGCCTGAAGTTCTGGACACTCCTTTTTCCAGTGTCCCTTCTACCCGTATTTGAAGCATTTGCCTTTAGGCTTGTTAGGCTGGTTCTTGGGCTGGGCTTGTGCATTTCCTTTCTTCTTTTTGAACTTCCTGGGCTTAGGCCCAGTTCTATAAGAAAAAGTCCTCGCAATTATAGCCTTGGATTGTGGCTTCATGACCTCCACCATCTGGAGCTCTTTCATCAACTCAGTTCAAGTCATGTTCAATTTGTTCATGTTGTAGTTCAACTTGAACTGAGTAAAAAAGTCTGGCAGAGATTCGAGAACCATGTCCATTTGGCTCTTGGGGTCAATAACTGTTAGAATTCGTGGACTCCTAAACGCGAAAAACATCCACGAATCCCTTCCGATGACCCAAGTAAACGATTAAGAAGACTTAAGATTTATAGAATTACTTCTGTTCAGTGTAATCGAGATCCTTCGATTCTAATTGTACTGTTGTACGTGCAACCCGAACGATCACTAGACGCTATAGTGTGCGAACGTCCTCTATCGGATACATATGGCAAACTGACTCGATACCCTGAGAGTGCTAGCGCCTAGGGCTTGAGAGTTTTTTCGTTTCTGGTGAATGGAGGAACGAATAATCTCAACAGAACGGGGCTCTGAAGAAGATGGCTAGGGTTTTCTTAAAAAAAAACTGCCGAACCTCTTAGAGTCCAACTTTGATAATATCTTATCATATTTTAATTTAAATTCAAATTAAATTAAAACGGATATGATAAGATTCTAACATTATCTTGGTAATTTAACTAATTAATTTACCGAGCCAAATTCTTATAATTTGGAAATCATCTAGATACATCGAATGTGGACATCCTTCCAGATTCATTGTATCTGGTAAATTTTCTAAGTTTGATTAACTTAGACATATTTCCAGATTCATCGAATTTGGTTACCAAAAAAATAACCTAACAAGTTCGCTTATTGTGTGACCCTATAGGTTCATTTAACACTGGCAGTGTGTCTAAATCATATTTAAATGGTGCACAAGTTATAAGAGGTTTCTAGCAAAACATTATAACTATCCAGGTTAAATGAAGATCAGTGATCTTTTTAAACGAAACCACAATTTTATATTTAGTCCTTTTGTCACACGATATCCAGATTAAGCATAAGGTACAGAGCATGTCATCCTTATTAAGCTTAATCAATTATTTCTTGATTTCATAGTAGATTGTTCAAATAAATGATATCAATATCTTAGATTCATATATTTGAGCACGGCCATGCATTTTAATAGTCTAACTTATCAAGGGGCCCATGGACATCTCTCTCATAATTGAAAGGGACAAATTCCTTCACTATAATTTATATTCCTCTTCTTGATTTATTCTATATCCAACAATAGTCTAATTTATTATCTGGTTATAGACAACTTTAGACAATGTCAAAATATAAAATTTATCAAGTAGGAAACTATGATGAATTTAGGTCGAAGGACTTTTAATATCATTATGGCTAGAAAGTACTTATGATATGTTCCATGAAGTACTCTCACAGTGGGTCATGTCCAATACAATGTTCTCTAATATTTATTTATGTTTTGACTTGATATCACAAATATCAATGACCAGTAAAACATAGTCATCAAGTCACAAACATACTAATCTTAATTTATTATTGTTCCAATAATAATAATCGATCAGGGATAGTTTTAAAATAGTCATTGTATTCATTGTTGGGTTTTACTATCAAGTCACGTACTTGATGACCACAAAACAAAATTCACTATTCATGAAAAGAAAAACCAAATATTATTATATAAAACATAACGACAATAGTATAAGTACAAATTGACTTTAGGGTATATCCCTAACAATAACAACCCCTAAGACTTTCTGTAACACCCCGCTACCTAGGCCCGCCAGGGCCGGGGATGTCGTCCCGTCCAAAGGACAAGGGGTCTTTATAACTAGGTCACACAATTAAAATAGCGAAATAAAAATAATAATTTAACTTAAAATTTATTACAACCCAAGAATAAATCCACGAATAAAACCATGAATTCCCAAAAGAAAAACAAATCCATAAATAAAATCATCCACTCTCAACTCCCCAAAGCAATACATAAAAATAAAAGACAACATTCTCTTCCAAGACAGATAACACAAGCTACTCATCCCCACAGCAGGATCGGCCTGAAATTATGGTGAAAAGGTGATGACACAGAAATCTCAGTAAGTCCGTGTGTGCTTTGGGTGTTCAGCGGAAATAGTTCGTGGATGCAGAGTATAAAAACTTTATAAGAGAAATACTGGCAAGCAATAAACATTAATCAAAAGAAAGAGTGGCGTTTTGGCTTTTCCAACCATACATAATTTATAAGATCAACCACTCGAAAGAAAGGATTATGGGTTACCACACGTTAGGCCCCATAACCGGATGGTCAGTATGCCGACACTTTGTGCAGACTGACTAAAGGTAGGTGATCGGCCTACCGGGCAAGATACTCCTCCTTCTCTATACCCAAATAACAACCGGATGTCCATTCCGGCAAAACACAGTCACTTGACTGAAATAAAAACTGCTAGCTCGGACCGGCATGATTAAGTAGTATTGACGTTTCTCTAAGTTGAGTTCATCTTCCGGAAGAGACCTCCTGCTAGAAGACTCACTCTTGCTCTTCAAAACTAGTACTACCAGTCTACCCCCATTGAGTACTCAACGTAACATATCCCACTTGGGGAGAAAATGAACAAAACATAGTTCCACTTGAAATTGGCAATTAAGGTTTTCCAACGTTTGGGGCAAAACTGGTTTTAGAAAGAGTTTTAGGTTTTGAGTAAAACCGCCCCTTGATTTGCAAATAATTAATTTGTCTGAAATGAGAATGGAAATAATCCTCAATTGCCTTTACAGAAATGATTGACCATGCACTCCACATTTGGCTTGCCATAAAAAAAATCATTTTTCATCAAACAGGTTTTATGCAGGAGCTTACCTGATCCTTGCCCACAACAAAGGTCTCCAACAGCTGACCTAACCCCGCATAGGGTAAATACAAACCACAATCAAACTCAAGCTAAGATTCACTTTCACAAATAAAACTAACTCAACTTACTACAATCATGTCCCTAGTGTCCCAAGCTTTAAGGCTCGATAATAAATAAAAGGAGTTTATAAAATAAATCTAGTTTGATATTAAAATAACTAGAGTTTGGAAAATTAGGTACAATATATTGAAGGTTTAAATCTTGCTAAAATAATTTAGAGTTTATTTGATGAAAAGTCCTAGGTGGTACTAGGTAAAATAATAATTTATTAATAATCAATTGCTAGAAAATAAATGATAGTTAAAATTAGTTGAAAATAAATTTTAATGAGTCTTTCTTGAAAAATAATAAATAAATTTTAATAGGTTTGATTAAAAGATAATAATTAAATTTTAATAATAAATATTTTACCTATTATGATTATTTTCACAAAAGGATTTATTTGATATTATAATATCTATATATTTTATTTTTCTAGCAAAAACTGTTATTTATTTGACTAAAATATCACTATTTTATAGAAAAGACCAGATCCACATTTTCCCATGGTTTTCAAAATTTTACTAGAAAAATCATATTATTAAATATTTTATTAATGAAATAAAATTTAACTTAGGGACAACTAGATCATGATCATATTCCTATAGCTAACCACAATCATGAACATATACAACCCTTCAATTTATCAAATCATCCAAATCATGCATACAAGCATAGATCTCAATTTATCAAAACACGATCTAACCCCTACTAGCATAAATATGATCATGGCTTCAACAATCCAACATGAATATAAATCCTATTCACCAAAGGTGACATAATCTCTAGCATACTTCATCACAAATGCTACCTATGACATGCATCAACCTCAAATCATCATATAATCATCCAAGATAATCCTTCCATGCATAAATCCCATCTCCTTCATATTCATACATACATTCATGCTTCAATCTCAACAATATATATATATATATATATATATATATATATATATACTTAAATCCTATCGCCATCCACCTACTATCATCATCATCCTAGAGACATGAATCTAGAGTTTAAAAAGGAAGATTGAAGGTACTTACTTGGTTGATGAATACCTTGAAGGAGTTTATAGTAGATCTCAACTCCTAGATATCTAACTTTGTCCATGGGAGATGGCGAAAGCATGTTCATGGGAGAAAAAGTCATCCGGCCAAGAGAGGGGAATTTTCGACCATGAGAGAGAGAGAGAGAGAGAGAGAGAGAGAGAGAGAGAGACCATTAGCATGTTTATTCACATAGGCTCTCACTAGAGATCAAGATTGGAGAAGATGAAGTTGTTAGAATAAATTTACCTTGAAGGTGTTCTTGACCTTAACAGAATTTCTGGTTTTTTATCCAAAAGTGCAAGTTGGATTTTGGAGTTTGATGTTAAAAATGGTACGGATGGACTCACAGCAATGAATAGATGAAATCTGGGATTTTTAGAGGTAGTTTGAAGTGATTTGGAGAGGTATTAGGTGAAAGGAAGGAGTAGGTGTTCTTGGTGTACTATGTATTCTTGAGGTTGAAGAGAATAGAGAGTTCTTGGATGGAGGCTGCCGAAATTCTGAAGAGATTAGGGCTGCCAAACTATTTGTAGGGTTTAGGAAGATGGTTTTTATGGTTTGGAAGGAAAAAGGAAAGGCTAGTTGTTAAAATCCTTGAAGAATATTTTTGGGAAGCAAATTTAGAAACTAGATATCACAAGAATATCTTTGATTATTGGAGAGCTTTTGGAGATCTGCCATGGACGAATTTTTGGGCAGTGTTTTGGTTGAATGAAAGCTGGTTGAAGGAGGCTTAGGGTGGCCGAAATTATGGAGTATAATGGTGGAGAGAAGGTCTGGTTGTTTGAGGTATATTTTATGGAAAGTTGTTAAATCATGGTAGCTGAAATTTTGGTATCCAAATCAAGGAATGATTGCAGATTTTTTTTGGAAATCTTTTAGGCATCCATGGCTGGATTTTCGTGCAGAACTTTGGGAGGACAATGGAGTTCTATTAATGGAGGTTTAAGGGTGGTTTTTGCAGAAAAACGATGGAGTTTCGGCTAGAAGAGAAATAGGAACCAAAGTTGGAAAATTTTCCTGCACAGTTTTTACCTGAACAGCAATTTTCTGGGCAGATTTTCGGCTACCATTTTCAGCCAACTTGCAGAGAGTTTGAAGGGGAATTTCTGGGGTATTCAAGGCTGGTTTCCAGCCTACTTCATGGAGGAAAAACATGGCTAGGGTTCTATACAAAAATTGGAAGAAAACAGCTTGGTTTTGGACCTCCAAAGCTGCGATTTGTACAGGATTTTTTTCTGGTTTTGCACCATCTTTGTGCAGTCCGAAAATGGCCATAAAAATCCAGATTCTAAGCTGATCAAAAGGGCCATTTTTTGGCAGCACTTGGGAGGGAATAATGGTCAAGAATTTCGACACCTTGAAGGCACACAAAGTTGGAAAAATTTCAGTTCTATGTACAAAGGGAAATGAACTAAGCTAGAGTGAATTTTTAGAAAGTTCACTAAGGAATTTAATTCACTTGAAATCTTTCCCCCTCATCCATTGTTTCGGTCCATATGATGTCTTTTACTAAGACATTTTGAACCTTCAAAGCCACAACACATTGTTGGAATTTTTCTAGAATAAAATTAGTTTAAACAAATTGAACAAACTAATGAATTGAGGAATAGGAAGGATTAGGGTTCAAGAGGGAATGAATTCCCCTTAGATATTTCGAGTAGTGTAAAAGAGTAGGATTTGAAGACTCCTATCATGTCTCCTATAGGACAACATCTCTACCCTACTCCAAACACCACTAAGGCCGAAAATGATACTTCCCAAGTAAAAATAAAATTTAACCAAGCTAAAGCTCCTACGATGGAATTTGAACCCAATGCCTCAATTATTAATTCTAAAGCTCTAACCACTAAACCACAACAACTCTTACTCTTATTTCCTCTCTAAAAATATTTTCCTATTCAATCCTCAAGCTATCTCCCTTTTTCCACCTTAGGTAAAAATTACCATTTTGCCCTTCTCACTCAATAATCATAATCAAGTCCTCTAAACTATAAAACACAAATTCAATGCACATAAAATCATATAAAAATATATTTAAACGTGAAATAAAATATGATATGCATCACAACCCCCCTTACTCTAAGGTTGGTTTTGATTGGGGTTTCACACTTTCGTTTCCTCAAAAGTAGCAACCATTTTAAGCATATGCTCCCTGACTAATGCTCCCTCAGCCATCTTAGTGTTTATGATGGTCCTAATAGCCTCTTGCCTTGCCGGCCGACTCTTATCGGTGAATATTGTGGCTAATGATTGGCTAATATTATATGCAGTGGCCATGTGCTCATACTTTGACTGAAGCACATTCGACATGGAGGCCAACATATAGTATCGAGCCATTTCGTTGGCCTTCTTTTATACTTTTTCAGCCTCACGCTCTTCTATAGTGGAACCTTCCCCAATAACAGGACGGATTTAAAAAAAAACATACTTATACTCCTCAACAATAAATATTATGTCCAAATTGTATTTCCAATCCATATAGTTTGGTCCCGTTAACTTATTCTCATAGAGAATAACGGCCAAATGACTAAAAGAACCTCCACCAACCATTTTTAAAATATCGAAAATAAAAGAAAATTCAGTTTGTGAAAAAATAAAATAATTTGTGACTTTATCCTCATATTAAATCCGATAATAGTTAATCCTATCACTATTATCTTTAATATGATTAATTTAGTTCTTAGAAAAACTGACATAACTTCTTGGGAAGATTAACAGCTTTCTAAGCTAAGTGTATTAACCACCACAAATTAATTTCCCTTCTAGATAATGATCTAGAAGATAACTCCATCGTGGGATAACTGTTTCTTCTCATTTCCTATGGACATTCCCCGCACTATAACCTCCAATATGGACTGGCCGATCATAGCACGTGTTCCGGGTCATTAATTATATCCATCCATTAGTTCTAGATCCTTGTGGTATTCCTATCCTATACGGGTTCACTCCTAGGGTGACGCGAGGGGACCCACGATCTCTAATGAGGATCATGATGGAAATCGTGGGGCCATTGGAACTCCTCTCCCACTTACTATTTTAAAATAAGGGTTTTTCTTGAAAAATATATTTTGAAAATTTCAATTAAATTTTCTTTTAACTCAAAATAAAATATTTAAACCCATAAAAATTTCTATGTCAAAATTTATACCTTTTGAGAAATTTTTTCATGGATTAATTTTATTTAAGTTAATAAACTTAATAATTTCAAAAGAAATGTCCAATAAAATTTTCGAGAGATTTTGATCTCAAATTTTTGACAAAAACAATTTCACTTGTTAGAATTCAATCAAAATGATTTTCTATTTTAATTCACAAAAATATCTAAATTCAATATATTTTCTATGTCAAGGATAAAATCCTTTGAGAAAATATTTAGGAATTAATTTTTTGTCCGAATTAAAATTAACCATTTGATTTTAAGAAAAATGTTTTTCTTTGTCAAAAATTCCCAAAGACTTTGGTCTATGAGAAAACGAGCACATAGGGTACAAAAAGAAATAAGCATGCTAGAAAATTGTAAATATTTTCATGCTTTTCTATTCTTTTAGTCTAAGTGTCCAAATAATAAAATTAAACACATTAATTAATTAATGATCTTGTTTAATCCTAAAATTTTCTTTACTATTATTTTTCATGCAAAATATTCAAAGAATATTAACTATTGCAATAAAAATAATTTTGCCTGGTATGAGACCAAAAATTAAAAAAAATTAAAAATTCGGTCAGGTCCATGCACCCGCCACACTGGATCACGCCCTATAGGTGAACCCCATGGGTCGGATCCGGGCTGGTGCCCGCGACCCAACTCTTGTTGCGGTCAAAATTGTTGACCACGGCAATCTCCAATTTGCATTTCACAAATTGGAGAATTGCTTCCTTGCCGAAGCCAAGGCTGAGCTTCTGCGAGGAAGCCATTCTCCCATAAACCAAGCTGAGCATGGCTTGGAGCCGCGGATGCTCTCTCATTCTTGGTCGGCTCGGCTCACGGCTCAATTTCACAGATCATCTTCTTCATCACATTTTCTCTACGTTTCAAAGCTTCTGTGCACACAATGTTTCACCATTTTTTATCAAAAATCATCTAAATAACCGCCTATGCCCTTAAAAATACTGGGCTTACACGATATTTATGAAAACAAGTAAAATACATTGTTCATATACTTCCACTCGCGAAGCTTATAGTGAAACTACTCATATCAGTAAACATGAAGGATCACAGATTTTAACCAAAACAAATATTTTCTTATTTTAATTAAGCCTAATATGCTTCCTACATTTGCCAAACCATAGCTCTAATACCAATTGAAGGCTTAAAATGACAAAAATAATGAAAACAAAGGCATGTTAGGAAAACGAAAATTTTACCTTTGTGATGAAGTGGCCCTCTTTGGACTGGTGTAGATGTCTGTATAATGATATTCGAGACTAGTGGCTCACATCCTTACAAACGTCTACTGCATCTCATCCACGCAAAGCTTTCGATCTTCCGAAATGGTGCCCGTAGCACAACCGGTAAAGGTTTGAAGTTGGGTTTTGATCAACTTTGTAAAAAATTCACAATAATTGGTTTGGCTTCTGTGTGTGTAAACTGAGAATACGTAGAGTTGTTTTGATGCTATCCTTCTGTGAATTGAAAGCTAACTCACCAAAACCTCCGCTCCTCTGCAATCCATATAGATACCCCGAGAGAGAATCATTTCTCTGCGTGAAAAACAGAAAGCACCCATACTTTCTGTTATCTTTCGCGCAGAACAACACGGGATCCATCCCGTGTTGTCTTTTTTTAATTAATTAATTTTTTAAATTTTTTTTATAAATTTTATTTTATCTTGGTCTTATTCATTGGGCTAGATAAATTATTTATTCTTGGGCTTGAACACCCATAAATAATAAATCTCAATTATTTATTTTCTAGACTTTATTAAACAGCCCAATAAATAATAACAAGCCCAAATAGACCAAATAAAATTTCATACCTTTTATCTAGTTCCAGATTAATTTTCTAATTGTTCAATTTGGGCATTGGGCCCTGAATAATTAATTAACCAATTAAACTAGATAAAATTAATACTCTTTCTCAGACCTTTTATTTTATTCTAATTCAACAATAAATTAGACTAATAAAATAAAAATCCATAATTATCAAGACTAATTCCTTAATCCAAATCTTTCATGACTTAAAGGTCATTCTAGGGACCAAAAGACACATCGCCTTGGCTACTAAAATAACCAAAATACCCTAGCTATATAAATAGCTATATTTTGCATTTTAAATATTTTCTAATATCACTATAAGAACATATTGTCCCTAAGGACAATGCTGCATTAGCAAAGTCTTCGACCTACAAGTGTAATGACTAAAATACCCCTCTATGCATCGCCGTGCAATTAGAGAGGAATAGTATACTAACACCTCTCTAATAGACATCTACCATCCTTAGATCTCTAGTCCAATGATCTACGACTCCTAGAATGTTTCTACATTTTAAGGGAGCTATCCTAAAGTAAACATCCAAGTCATGTTCCTCAGGACCCTGGATAATTCGATAATTTGAATAGTTATAAGGGGGGATATAGTGTAGAAGCTATCTTGTACAAATTTGTCTTAACTAACTAGTCACATATATCCAACATACAAGTATATTGGTTCTACGAAAGAATCTCAACTACAGTATATCAAAGTATATACTTCTAGCTTCGTCAGACCACCAACTCATACTCAAGCGGTAGAGTATTAGTCCACGTTGTAGCAGTAACAGTCTAGACTTCTTTTAAATAGTACTTTTAGAAACCATTATTACAGGTCATGTTCTACGTATTCGAAATATGCTCATGCTATAAAGCGAGTGGACTACTCACTGGCTAAAGGTAAGCCATTCCCCATTTGGAATTCATAACACAATAACCTATACATGATGAGATTCCCATTCTCATCAATCGGTTAAAAACAAATATTTATGTGTTAAGTAACCCGTGATCTATACCTTACTGTGAAATACCACCTTTCACATGGATCACTTACTTAAACATAATGGGTCTTTTCCAAAAGATCGTACACAAATAAAATATAAATTCACAAACAAATTTTGAGAATAAATTTTTTTATTAATAAATTCGATAATTATATCAGATAATCTAGTTTAGAGGGCATATATTCCAACAGCTACTACTACAATTGGTATAAGTTCCCAGAACCATAAAAAAATTTAAAAAGGAAAAAAACTTTTTTGACTCCATAAATTCAAAGGATGATCAATGATGTGGATCCCAATTTTCACCCTAGCGAGATTGGAGCAACAACAAAAATGGAGATGATCCATATTCCAAAGTGAGAGGAAGAGAATGAAAATCAATTGTATTAAAAAAAAAATCATTTGATATTATATTTTTCTTCTCCTAAACTTTTGTATTGAGTTAAAATATTAAAAGAAAAATTACTTTTCCACAAAGTGGTGATGAAACGTATAATTTGTTCAAATCTTTCTATTTTCAAGTCGATCCAATTCATTCATTCGTTACTCGATCACAAACATTTTTAGAACACCTCTAAGAGGGACAAATAGTCAATTCTAAAAGAACTTATTGTCAACCTCTTTTAGATATGAATGTATCTGATTTAGAAGGGAAGAACTTGCATTAGTATCTCAATTTCAATTCAAACATGGGTTTGATTCACATTACATGTTCTGGGAAATATTCACCATCTACAAAGAGGCACAGGCAAAACATTTGTCCACAAACCAATCATTAACAAGTTCAAATTAGAATCAAAGATTTTCCTGACAATAACATCTTTATGTAATATCCTACTAATACCTATATTTACAAATATTTTATAATTTAGATTAAAAGAACAATCTTCCATTCTTTTTTTTAATAATCTTCCAAAAGTACAATCTAGAATTCTTAATAAAATTTTCAAAAAAGTGTTCTACCTATATTCATTGTTTTTACATATTAATTGAAAAAACAGTACATGCTTATATAATTCCTCTGAAAAATACATAATCAAGTAGAAAAGATGTTTGCCAAAAGAACGATATAGCAGTCTCATTTAAAACCCACGCAACGCATGTGACTCAGTACACCAATTGCACCAGAGCTCAACATCTTTCTTATAGTTCTAGACATTGGAATAAAAAACTCAATATACACTTCAAAATTATATGTTCAAACCTTAAAATTATCGGAATCCTATCAGCTCCGAATTAGTTATCTTACTTTTTCATGAAATGATGATTAGTATTAATAACAATAAAATACAATTAAAGTGAATTCACCGTATATGAAGAGTGGTTCGTGAATAGTTTCCTTCCTTCATGTTCATTTCAACAAATTTACTTTAAAAAAGTAAATATTATAATAAATAATATAAAAAACAAATTATCCATCCCGATGTTCGACTTCTTACCTAGTATGAGATAAAATATAAAAAGTGAGATATAAAATATTTTATTAATATATTTGAATTATCCAAAGGATAAATATGCCATCTGAATAAAATTTACTTTAGCAAGTGGGGGGAATTGCTCTCGCAATACCACTAGCCAAAAAGTAGTTGACATCCCGTCTGACTAACAAAGCAGGAATAGCCGCAGCCTCTGCAGCTAAGAAAACAAAGATGAGATGTTAAAAAGTCGTCTTTCAACTTCAACTACTTCACGTCACATCAGTGTGCAACCTCTGATTATTAATTGACGTTATTTTCTTTTCCTCTAACTGAAGATTGAGACTTCATCCAATTCGCTTCAACAGAGTAACTCGAAGATCTACCGTGGCTCAGCATTGATGGAACCAATGTTGTTCGAATTCCTCATCAGTTTAATTTGATCCAAATCAAGAATGTCCCAGTCTGATGTCTCTTACAGGTTTGTATCTCGATTCGTTTCTTCTACTTGTGTTAATTGATGTTGTGTTCCTATATGCGTTTCTTTACTCTTTTACTGCTTCTGCAATTCCATTGCATTCTAAAAAGCCTGGCTCCTGGCTTCTTTACCCGTTTAATTATTTATTCCCTGAAATTCATCTTTTAAATTCTTAACAATCTTAATTTGCTCCAATTATTTTGTTTTATTGGATTTTAAGCTAACATTGGAGTACCCATTATGATAATCTTGGGTTTCTCTATTAGTTTGTGGCTGTTCAATTGCCTAATCAACGAATTGGACGGAAAAGGGGGGGGGCGCTATATTCTTGATTTTACCGGCCATTCAAAGGATGATGAAATCTCAATCAAACCATGAAAGAAACAAAAATACAACTGTAGAAACCATATGCTGCTGGGGATATTTAACTTTATGTAAGAAATCCATTTTCGTAGATATAGGAATTTAATCGATACAGCTATGTCAATTTGTACTGCATTTGCGATAGCATGGATCACATTTAATATCACTTTCATGGCCAACTCCATGTAAAGTACTCATCAGTACTGTTTTTGAAAAGTCTGTCCCCTCAAGTGCTGCTTTGTGGCCATTCTTCTTCATTTGTCCATGCCATGCAAGTTTTCTGTTTGTTAAAGTGAAATGAGTGAGAAAGAAAAGGTAATCAGGGGTTTCATCATTTTTAGAGTATCAAATGTGTTAAGATTGTAGTCATCTGCCATTCATTGAACATCTCCCTAATGTATAACTTCTTTTGACACTCAAGCCACTATACGAAAGAAAATAGTCATCAAACTTAGTAGAAATTACTTTGATTATCTTATATTTGATTAGTTGTAGGAACATCATTTGACAGTTTTGGATATGCTAGTTTCTGTCATAGCCCATTAAAGGTCAAACTAATTAAAGTTCTGCACCTCAAAATCTCTACATACTGGTGGGCCGTATATAAGTTGAATCAATTTAACAAAGCGAACTTGACAGTCACAGAGTTATGAAAGTTCTTGAGAACTAGGGAGAAATTTGATACCTAAAAGGCCTCATGGATGCCAATATCAGTAAGTATGAGAAAGTATCCGCTACTTTCTTTGAAAAGCGAAGTTAACTATCTTGATTTCGAAAGTTCTTGCAAATCTGATAACATTGACACGGAGTTGACACCTCATAAGCACTTACATTCAGGCCATTAATAATGCGCCCATTTTCCATGAGCTTTTTTTGGCATAAAGCAAATCCAATCCTATATCGTTGTTAAAGATTATAGTATACAAGTACACACTCAAAAAAACAAACGTGTATATTTGTGTATAGTATTTTATACTATCATTTTGTCCCGATTGCTGTCTACCTTTTAAATGCGTGTGAAATAAAACCAGATTGTAAAATGGAGGTTACAAACTTAATGACATTAGGAAGGCCATCAAAGCTTGACCATGGTGGTTCTTATATGATAATACATAAAAGTATATCCTTAATGATATAGTAGTCTTCAATAAGTGAAATACCTTCTTAGTTTGGTTCTTAGTGAGTATAACGTTCTTTTTTCATTTTCTAGTTCTGAAGATTCAATGTAGACTCTTCACACCAATGATTTGATATAAATCCATCACAAGAGTACCCAAAAAAAAGGGCAAGATCATGTTGGGGGTACCCAAATAATTGCAAGATCTGCAATTATTTGGGCACGAGAAATGTAGGGTTTACAAGGCATGCGCACCCATACAAGCCAAGCACATGGCTAAACAATGCCCTTAAAAAACTGAACCACCAGGTGCTGCAAACTGTGTTGGCAGTAGAGTTTAAGGTTTGACCTGTTTTGTTGAATTTAGATTCGAGTCAAAGAAGTAGAATTGGAATCTTTAAACTCTAAATTACAGTAGTTTTAGCTCATGTTCTCCATAGGAGAGGATTTTCAAACCTTCTGTTTACTGAATCTCTCTTTCAACAAAGAGAGGCAGGATTTCATTCCCCCCCCCCCCTCCCTCCCCCTTTAACATTTTGAAACTTTAGCATGAAATGGTAATGCAGCAAAGTGAAATTATTTCAGCAATTCAACATAGGCTTCAGAACCAATACTTACAAAAACCAAGTTAGTAACTTTAAAGCTTTCATGGTTGTGGATTTCTTTCAATCCAAATGGAAACATAACTGTCCTATTGAATATCAATGCTTCATGGTCATTACCAACATCAGCACTGCCCTTATTGTTTTTATTAGATGGAATAGCAGTTTTGGTTGGATATAAATTCCACTATTCCTGATTTTGAAGAAACAGAAAAGTAGACCATAAATCATTAGTTGATTTGTCATCTAGGTTAAAGATTTTTTGCTCTCTCCTTGTCTTTTCCTTTCCCTCTTCCCCCTCTTCCTTCTCTCTGACATGGAGCCTTTGGCTTTTCTTGATGCCAATCCAGTATGCTAGCTTTTAATAATCGCTGGATTGTCCACTTTGGTCACTCAAATATGAGAGAGAGCAACTTAGTGAAAGGATATTTCATAGCACTGGGAACCAACTCTTAATAGAAGAGTTGGAGTTATTGGTATTCGGTAGTAAGTTACTCAGCTGTAACAGTGTTTTTTTTGGGTTTTTCAAATATAGTGGTGTTTACAAGAAATCTCAGCAGTAATTCTTTGCAGATGGCATCAGGATTTATTTCTAATTTCTTTCAATTAGATCAGTGCCCAACCAATGTCACTAGAGTCCTAAGTTTAAGTAACATTTCTTCTAGTTCTCAACTAATTAGATGGCTGCTCAATGAACAAATCATATTTCGCTCAATTTGAGTCACAAGAACCTAGAACCACTGCTGAAGCCATGTCTATCCTCTCAACAATCCCAACAAAGGCACAACCTACACCAAAGGCTCTCAATTGTCAAATTCTGTTTTATTGAAGAACTTGTATACTAGTATGCATCCCCCCCCCCCCTTTTCTATTCCATGATTTAAATAATGGTTGTGACTGTCATGAAGGTCACAATTAACTTTTTTGCAGAAAAGGACAATACTTGATGTTATATAATGGTAATTGAAACCAGAGGCAAGTTTTTTTTTTTTTTTTTTTTTTTTTGCCCCCCACCATTCACACACACTCTCAATTTACAAAGATGCCAGGAACATACACATTTTGATTGTTTATAGCTTCAGTTGAATTTAAAAGCATGATGACTATAATTTCAGCTTGATAGTTTACATGTTTTTTGATTAATTTGCAAGAGAAAAAAGATTACAGCTTTATGCTTATAGTTTTGCTCTTGTCATAACTATACCAAAAGAAACAGGAAAAGCATTTAGACAATGTTATCTTATGGGAACAAAACAGAGCTAAGTTTGGTATATTGAACATTTAAAAAAGTAGCAAGTTCAGAAAGTCACCTTAGAGCTAATTCAATTTTAAAAGTTCTCTTAAAAATATCATAGTAGCTGTTGTGGCCTTAAAAACATTATATCATGGCCTCTGAGGTGTGCAGCTGTTATATAGGTCTCTAAATAATCAGAACTTGATTTGAAAAATAATGTGTGATATGATAACATTATTGGCAAATGCATTTCTTTTTTTTTTTCTTTTTTTTTTTTGTAAATTTGTGGTTTCTGTTGGTTAAAAGGGGATTGAGTTCAGCTTGTTTTATCTGGAGTTTGATATTTTGAATGTACTTTCTTCGGTTGGTGTTCTTGTGGGGTGGGAGTTTGTGAGGAAAGACTTCCTTGCTTTCTAAATTATGACTAACTGTTACTAAGAAATTAATGCATTGTGTGTGACTAAATGCAATATGATATTTTGGTATCCTTTAAAGTTGCTTTCAGTTGATATCAATCTAGGGCTTTTAAAGTGTAATGAAGATAGCGTGTCTGTTGAAATATCTTGGCACCTGTATTCCTCATCAGGAATTTGGTAATCTCTGATTGCCCTGACATTTTGAATATACTATGCCTTCCTGTGACTTTTTGTGAACTAACAACCTGTTTTTCCTTTTGGTTCTTTGCAGCTGTGGATCTTGTGGATACCCTCTGAATCTAACATCCTCTGCTCGTGCAACTTCTGGCATAGGTTCTGAATATAGAAAATCCATTAAGAAAGGTTTTATCTCCTTTATCTCCATTGATCTCAGCCGATTTACTCAAGTTGATGAAGTGAACTGCATTCCAATTTCTTTTGGCCGTTACCGATCAAAAACAAAACTTCTTTGTCGGAAATGTGGAGTGCAAGTAGGCTATGTATGTGGAGATTCACATGCTCTCTGTGGTTTGGACTCACCCACCTCTTCTACCTCATCTTCTAAAACCATCATGATAAAGATTCGAGCTCTACAACCTTCAGAAGATTGCTAGTATCTTAAAATGGAAAATGGTTCAAAAGATTTTCCAACCTCCATTATGCAACTTCCTGATGATTGCTTATACTTTATTTTTCACTGGCTTGACTCTGCCTCTGATCGTGAATCATTTGGATTGACTTGTCATCGTTGGCTGTATATCCAAAATTCAAGTCGCCAAAGGTTACAATTCCACTGCTCATTGACCCATCTTAGCATGTCCTCTTTATCTCAAAATACCACCAAAATTGATTCCTTCCATTTGCATAGATTGCTTAACCGCTTCCAGCAACTGCAAGCATTGTCCCTGTCAGGGTGCACAGAGCTGCCTGATTCAGGTCTGATTCCACTGCAATGTTATGGCTCTAAACTGCAGAGTCTTGTTTTGGATTGCTGCTTTGCAATAACTGACTCTGGAGTTTCTTCAGTTGCCTCTGGTTGTCCTTATTTGACAATTCTTAGCCTTTACCGATGTAATGTTACTGATATCAGTTTACAGACACTTTCTAAATGTTGCTTTGTTTTGAAAGACATAAATCTTTCATATTGTTCACTGGTATCTGACCATGGTATAAGAGCCCTTTCACAAAATAGCCGTCAACTTCGTGCTATCAGGATATCTTATTGTAAAAGTGTTACTGGTATTGGCTTCTGGGGCTGTTCGGATACTTTGACTTATTTGGAAGCCGATTCCTGTAAGCTTGAACCAGAAGGAATACGGGCTATTGTTAGCGGAGGTGGACTCGAATATTTGAACATATCATGTCTACGCTGGTCCATTCTTGGAGATGGTTTAAGGGCAATTGGTGCTGGATTTGCCAGTAAGCTGAGAATTCTCAACTGCAGAGCTTGCAGAACAATTTGTGATGACTCCATCATATCAATTGCAAAAGGATGTCCGCTGCTTCAAGAGTGGAACTTGGCATTATGTCACGAGATTCGAGCTGCCGGGTGGGAGTCAATTGGTGCAAACTGCAGCAACTTGAAGAAGCTTCACATCAATAGGTGTCGGAATCTATCAGATCAAGGATTAGAGGCTTTGAGAAATGGCTGCAGAAAACTCGCTGTTCTGTATATCACTGGGTGCACAGGAATAAGCTCAACTGCAATTGAGATCTTCAAATGCTTAAGAGGTGAGATAGATATCGTAGAGGAAGAAATTATGTGCATTGCTCCTGATTGGGCTTTTCTATTTTAGGAAGTGTAAATGATACATTGATTGATTGTTAACTCAGAACGTTGCGTTTAAGATCAAACTATTAAGTGTTCATGGAATACTTTTCACTGGAAATTGTACTTCAATAACTGAAATTACTATACTTACCCAGGTAAGAATTTTCCTCATATAATATTTTCATTGAATCCATGTTTTTGATGTGTTCAAACTGTGATCCAAACGGATGAAGAAATCAAACTGTAATCCATGTTCTTGGCTTTTTGAAAAGCAAGTTCTTTTATTTGATTTTCGACAAATTTTGAACTTCAATTTGGTTTTGGTGAAGGAAATGAAAACCAAATCGAACCAAAACCAAATTATGTGACCATCCGAATAATTTACTAGTCCCTGAGATTGTCTGCGTACTGGAAGTGATATTTTGATACTAAAATTGTTGAGATGTTTTCAAGACTACAGTGTCTTAGATGCTGAAATTCTCCCGGGCATAAATGTTAAACGTTTCCTAGTGCAGACGGACTTGAGAGAACATACTGATAACTTCTTGGGAACCTTTTTAACTGAAATTTTCTGACTCAAATTACCCCCCCAAAGAAAAAAAAAAAAAAATCAATCCGGCACTTCAAAACAGAGATTAATTAGAGAAATTTGATGCCCAAACAAACACCCAACTCAAAGTATAGAACTCTAACCCTATGATCTATTGGATTTTGGCCTTCTAATTCAATACCCACAAACCCCTAATTCAGTAAGGAATTAGTAACAAATGGGATAGAGAGAATTAGGCAAACAATTTAGCCTAACAAGAACTTTGAAATAGCAAAGAAACCAAGACCCAAATAAGAGCTCAATTGATTTATCCTAGAGATTTTAGAGACTTGTTTTAAGGTTATGACGTCTTAATTTTTATTGGGAAGAACCCAAGATGAATCACCTTATAAAAAAGAGTTTGATCTCACAATTGATATCTAAAATTGTATTAACAATGTTATAATGAAGTATTTATAGACATCTTACCCTAGCAAATTGAGATGTAATCTCAGTCATCAGATGCCCTTTGAAGGTTTAAAACATAAAAAAAAAAAAAAAGGTGGTAATTAATGAAGAAAACAATTAATCAAAACAAACAAAATAAGTAAAGTTAATCTTATTGCTTGACAAAAGGTAGCGCTACTTGCCCTAAAGATAGGTGGTGCCGCCTGCTCTCAATACTTTAGAGCTTCCTTCAGGCAGCACCAAGCAGTGCTGCATGCTTGGTCCTAGCAGTACCAGAAAGCACTGCTCCCCTCAATCTGGGCAGCGTCACTCTCTCTCAATAGTTGCTTCTCCTATTTTCAACTTTACTCTTTTGACTTGATCTTAAGTTTCTCTTCACTCCTTGACTTGTATAGAGATCAAAACATACTTTCTGAAGCCTTCAAATGTTGAACAAGGGTCCTCCAATTTCAAATTAGCCTTCATAAAGCCTTGGAGTCCTTGAAATTTCTCAATCTTCGCTCTTATCATTGGCTCTTCAATGCTTGGTAGAATGAGTGGTTGAATAAGTGTCCCCGCTTTTATGAGTAATCTTCATGAGATAGATTCCTATTATTTTCTCCTTCTTAAAAAGGATTCATCCTCGAGTTATCGCTATCACCAACATCAAAAAGATAAAGATCACTAATGTTAAATAAAATGCCAATATTGTACTCACCGAGCAAGTCAATCTTATAAGCATTATTTCCAATCTTTTCTAGCACTTAAAATGGACCATCTCTTCTAGGTTCAAGCTTGAGTTTTCATTGCATTGGGAACCTCTCCTTTGAGAAGTTGAACCCACACCCAATCTTCGGGCTCTAAGGTCATCTTCTTGCATTCTTGGTTGCGCTTCAAAACTATTTCTTTATTCTTCTTCTTGATGTTGGTCTTGATTTTCTCATGAAGTGTCTTTATCATCTCAGCCTTCTTTTTCCCATCAAGACTCAAATGATCATGTATAAGTAAAGGAACCATATCAAAAGGTGTAAGTGAGTTAAAACCATGATCAATTTCAAATAGGGAATAGGAAGCTGTAGAGTAAATAGTTTGATTATAGGAAAACTCAATATGTGGCAAACAAATTTCCTAAGTCTTCAAACTCTTTTTGATGATGGCTTTGAAAACTTAAGTGTTTGGTTGACCACCTCCATTTGGCCATCAGTTTGTGGGTGACGTGTTTTAAAAAACAAAAGATTAGTCCAAGGTTGCACCGCAAAACTCTCCAAAATGACTTAGAAATTTAGAATCCTTATCGGAGACAATGGTCTTTAAAATTCCATGCATCCCCATCACTTCCTTGAAAAACAAATTTGCAACATAACAGGCATCATTAGTGTTAGAACAGGTTATAAAATGTATCATCTTTGAAAATCTATCAACAACCACAAAGATAGAATCTTTACCTCTCTTAGTTCTAGATAAGCCCAGAATAAAATCAATAAAAATATCAACTTAATGTGCATTTGGAGTGGACAAAAACATAGATAAATCATAAGGTAGGGACTTAGATTTGGTTTTTCTACAAGTGATACATTGGTCATAATATCTCTCTACATCTCTCTTTATTTTCAGCCAAAAGAAATGTTTTTGAAGAATGTCTAAGGTTTTAGAATACCAAAGTGTCCCGTTAAATCTCTCCCATATGCCTTCTTAACCAATAATATTCTAATAGAACCCATTGGTACACAAAGTTCTCCATCCTTAAACTAGAAGCATTCATGTCTATAAAACTTATCAAATGCACATTTCTCACAAGCAGAAAAAATTTCTTCAAACTTCTCATCATGGGCATATAATTCTTTCATGAATTCAAATCTAAGAAATCTAGTATCTAAAGAGTTAATAAGTGTATACCTTCTTAAAAAAGCATCCACCCATAATATTTTCTTTACCTTTCTTATGCGTGATGACATAAGGAAAGGGTACAATGTACTCTAACTACCTAGTTTGTCTCTTATTCAACTTTTGTTGTCTCTTAAGGTCTTTTAGAGACCTATGATAGGTTTGTATCACAAATTCCTTGAGTAAGAGTGCCAATAATTAAGAGTTTTTACCAAGGTATAGAGTTCCTTAACATAGGTAGAATAGGTAACGGCAGTCCCAGAAAGTTTTTCACTAAAATAAACAATTGGGTTTTAGTCTTAGGTTAGCACCACACTTATTCCAACTTCACCAGCAACACACTCTACTTCAAAAGTTTTTCAAAGTTTGGCAAGGAAAGAAGTAGGACTTTGCTCAATTTCTCCGAGGATATTGAAAGCTCTCTCTTGGTGTTTCTCCCACCAAAACGCAACTGATTTCTTTACAATTTCAGTTAATGGGCTGCTAAAGTACTAAAGTTTTTTATAAATCTTCTATAAAAACTAACTAGCCTATGGAACCTACACATCTCAGTTATAGTAGTAGGTATTGCCCATTCTTAGACAGCTTTAACCTTCCCCTTATCAATTTTAATCCCTTGAAAACTTGCAACATAACCAAGGAATATGATTTTCTCTAACCAAAACGAATATTTGTCAAAATTTGTATAAAACTTTTCTCTACAAAGGGCAACAAGAATACTTTTGAGATGTCCAGCATGATCTTCAAATGATTTGCTATAAATCAAGATGTCACCGAAGTATACAACTACAAATTTACCAATGAAATCCCTTGCATAGTTTTAAGAGCTGTTTTCCACTTATCTCCTTCCTAATCCTAATTTGATGATAACTTGATTTCAAATTAATTTTTGAAAACACTTTAACACCATGTAATTCATCAAGTTAGTCATCTAGCCTAAGGATAGATAACGGTATTTTACAGTTTTGCTGTTGATGGCCTGATAATCAATGCACATCTTCTAAGGACCATCTTTATTTAGAATCAAAAGAACCAGGACTACATAAGGATTTAAACTTTCAATGATATGGCCTTTTTCAAAAAGCTCCTCCACTTGATCGAGTTGCTCCTATAAGCAAGTCTATTGGATATGATGACACCGGACATAAACCCCTTAAAGGTGACACAACTTCGACAGTCTCCTTTGGAAATACATCGAGACTTTGGGCTATCCGAACATATACTTTGTGGATACAAACTTTTTACTGATACTTAATATTGGCAATAGTTTTGAAAAAGTATCTAAAAATATCAATAGCATAAAGCAAAAAAGACAAAGATTCATTAGTAGAAACATATAACCCTTTATAAACAAGAAGTAAAACTAGTTCTTTTACTTCTATTGCCTCAAGAATCTCACTTTCCTTTACAAAGAAATTTGCTATCTTTTTGCCTCCACTCTCTTTCTTTTGTTTACTCTTGTCTTTTATAATCAAAGGCTTTTGTAGTTCAAGTCTTTTTTTTAATACTCTTTTCTCTCATTTTCTTGTTTTTGTTTGGCATTTTCTATACTCTTTTTCTTCTCATTTTCTCACATGATCTTTTGGTCATTATATACCTCACTTGGGAATAAAGGAAGAAGGGTATATTTCACACCCTCTTCATAAACTGAGTAAGCATTTCTTTTTCCATCATGTTTCACATTTTTATCATATTGTCACAGTCTCCCAAAGAGAGTGTTTAGCTTGCATAAGTACTACATCACACATAACTTCATCCTTGTATTATCTCATGTCAAAAGATACTAGCATTTACATGTTTACCCCTCAACTCCCCATTATCATTTAATTATTGAAGTCTATAAGGTTTTGGGTACTTGATCATATTCATTCTAAACTCTTCAACTAAACTAGCACTAATAACTTTTGTACAACTCCCACTATCAATGATGACACCACAGGGCCTTGTTGATTAGGCATCTAGTGTAGAAAATATTCTCTCGTTGTTAATAGTTTTCATCTTCAATTGCTTGAGAGTTCAAAGATCTCCTAGCAACACCGAGTAAAGAGCATACTTGACCAACAACAACCTTGTCATCACTCTCTTCATCTTTAACCTCTTCTTCTTGCACCACCTCTTGTCGATCTCCGTTATCCTCTTCTTATGAAGACACTTCTCCATATGCATTGATATACAAGGTCTTCTTACTAGGGCACTTGTGAGCGGTATGACCATAACTAAGGCACCTAAAACATTTAATATCCCTACTCCTTTGAGGCTTGTCTATAAGCCTGCCTTTCTTCTTATTCCATTCCTCGGTTTACTAAACTCCCTTGGTGGTGGCTTAGAAACCTCCTCTTTCTTAGTAGGCATTTTGCTAGAAATGTTAGTGTTATGTGGGATACCTTTCACAAAAGTCCTCCTCTTCACTTACCTTTCAACTTTCATAGCCATGTGGACTATTTCCTCTAAGTTTTCATATAAATGCAATTCGATAGTATTAGCTATTTCCCTATTCAATCCATGCAAAAATCTTGCTCTTGTAACACCTATCCTTAACAACATTAGCTCTCATCATAGTTATTTTTAATTCTTTGTAATAATCCTCTACACTTTTGCTTCCTTATTTGAGTGATTGTAGCCTTTGGTAGAGTTCAATGTCATAATGATGGGGCACAAACCTCATCCTCATTAGATTTTTCAACAATTCCCATAAAGCCACCGTTTGTTCCCCTATTCGCCTTCTTTGTGTTTTCACTTGTTCCTACCGAACTAAGGCATATTCGGAAAATCCTAATATTGCTAACTTCACCTTGTTCCTATCACTATACTCATGGCAATTGAATAAGATTTCTATTCTTCTTTCCCATTCAAAATATATCTCTGGATCACTCTTCCTTTGGAATGTAGGTACTTTCACCTTTATTTGCTTCATCTCTCTTTCATCTTCATCCACCTCTTTTATTTTTCCTCTATTCACAAATCCCCTGTTTTGCATCTTATAGTGTTCTTCATGATTTTTCACATCATCTCATTCATTAACCCACCCCTCCCCCCTCCAAATTCCCTTTCTAAACCCCTCATGTTGTTTCCATCATTTCTTCCATGTATCCTTCCTCTACCTCTCCTCGAACCTTGCCTTTCTCTTCCTCTCTTTGCAGCTTATTGGTAGCCCCCTAAAGAGTTCTCATCCCAATCTTCACCTTATTGTTCATACAATGGAAATGTGACATTATACTAATATTTCATTCTAGGGCTATTTTATTGTCTTTACCCCTTTTCTTTGGATAACTGTAAAGGCTTGGCTTTAGTTAGATTGTAACTTCATAATATTTTTCCTCATATCATCCATTTTTGCATGTAGAGATTCAAAAGTTGCTCTCAAATCAAATTGATCTCCTTAGGCCATTGCTATGGAAATTTCAAGAAGTAATTATCTACAAATCTTGGTTAGAGAAAAGAAGTTCCTCATAATTCACTCTCTTACATGTGTCTCTCAAAAGTTGATAATCACTCAACTCTCGTGTATCGCTCCTTTTGACTTTTAATAAAATGAGCTCACCATCAAACCTTTTTCCAAACACTCAATGTCTTCTCCCCTCAAAAACCTCCTCAATTACTTGGATAGTCCAATTTATCAAATCAACCAATTCCTTGGTTAGAGGTCAACAAATATGAGCAAGGCAACAAAGTCAAGCAATCAAGTAAGAGTGCAAGGAAATAGAGTTCATCAAATTCAAATCAATAAGTAAAGAGAAACACAAGAATTCAAATAAGCGTGAATTAGATAGGAAAAAAAATAAGAGTTTACAAAATTATCAAGAACTAGGATACTAGATCTTAGTCTAGCAATATAGTTCAACTATGAAAACCTAATTGAACATGTAATATTTCCATGAAGTGTGTTTGCATGCTAAATTCATCAATGGAATAGATTCTCAAGAGTATTGATGCCACAATAACCAATAAATCAACTCATTACATTCATTAAGACATTCAACAAACACATAGCATCCCAATTTTCAGAGTTCAACATATCACAAAAATTTCAACCAATTGAGCCACAATTGTTCACTAATCACGAGTTTTCATTTCCCAAGATCATATATATCATAGAGTAATTTTGCCAACAAGATTTCAAGAGAATTAAAGTTTTTGATGACCTTTATGTAGGCACTTTTCTTAGATCTAAGAATGTTATGTTTTGGTGTCACTTTTACATGGTTTTTCTTATTCCACAAGTTTTGATTTCTAATCAAAACTTTTCAAAACTCTGATACCAAGTTTGATATGACTTCTTGGGGACCATTTTAATTGGAATTTTGTGGCTTAAATCAACACCAAAAGAAAAAAAAAAGGGATCAATTTGACACTCTAAAACAAGAATCAATTAGAGAAACTTGTTACCCAGACAAACACTCAATTCAAAGTATAGAACGCTAGGACAACAAGGAATCTAGAACCCTATGAACTATTGGATTTGGCCTTCTAATTTAATATACTCACAAACCCCTAATTCAACAAGGAATTAGTAACCTATGAGATAAAGAGAATTAGGCAATCAATTTAGCCTAGCAAGAACCTTGATCTAGCAAAGAAACCAAAGTTCAAGTAAGAGCTCAATTGATCTATCTTAGAGATTTTAGAGACTCATTCTAAAGGTAAGACTAATTTCCTAAAAAGCTCTTGATTTTTACTAGAAAGAATCCAAGAGGAATCACCTCACAAAAGAGAGTTTGATCTTACACTTAATATCTAATGTTGTATTGACAATGTTATAATAAAATATTTATAGACATCTTGTCCAAACAAATTGAGATTAATCTTAGTCATTGGATGTCGTATTACATGTCCTTTAAAGGCATAAAATATAAGAAAAGTTGTAAGAATTAACAAAGAAAACAATTAAGCAAAACAAACAAAATAAGTAAAATTAGTCTTGCTGCTCAACAGCAAGTGGCGCTGCTTGCCGCCTGCAAGAGCATTACTTTAGAGCTTCTTCAAGCAGCCGTGCTGCCTGGTACCAGGCAGCGCTATTGCTTTTAATTCAAGCAATGCCGCTTGCTCTTAATAGTTACTTTCCCTATTTCCAACCTGTTTCTGGCTCTCAATGGTACCAGGCAGCGCTATTGCTCTCAATTCAAGCAACGCCACTCGCTCTCATCATTACTTTCCCTATTTCCAACCTGTTTCTGGCTTTACTCTTTTAACTTGATCTTTAAAATATGCCCTTTGAAGCTTTCAAATATTAAATAAGAATCCTTCAATGTCGAATTAGCCTTCATAAAGCCTTATAGTCCTCTTTGAAATTTCTTAATCCTTGCTATTATCATTGGCCCTTAAACGCTTCAATGAATGGGTAAATGAATATTCTCCCTTTTTATGAGTGATCTTCACGAGCTAGATTCCTATCAGTACTTTACCGAATGAACTTGAACAATGAACTGTGATGATTTTCAATTTCAAAAGTGCTTTTAAAAGCACTTAACTGTAGTGGATGGAACAATCTAGAAGCTATTATCATATCCACACAACCATCATAAGAACGTAAATTCCTTTAATACACACGACACTAACGTTGCCTTGCAAATGATCAAATTGTACATAAATAAGACTCGATGCAAACGGAACAAATACATGCTTGGGCAAGCATATTCACGGCTACACAAGTGCAAATACATATGCAACGATGATCAATGATAAAACATTTAGGACAAGCATCAATTTAATCAACTACGCTCATTAAAACTTGGCAACAATCATAAATCCGCTCAAGACAAATCACGTCAAAATTACATAATACACACATCATTATTTCTTCTCTCCTTGTTTTTCTGGAGACTCGTTTACTCAAAAACCAGTAACTTCCATGGGCAGGACAGAATCTGTGCAAAATTCAAGTGTTCCTCCAAACGTATGTGTCCTCCGCACGCCTCTATGTAAGTTAAAAAGCAAGCTTAACAATCATTATGAGGATATGAACTGTACAGTGAAATTTGGCATCAGCTTCATTTGTATTCCAACTAACCAGAAGACTGAGGCAAACTCCATTGGTTCCGTTCAAGTAGTGTTTCAGCAACTTAACTGTGTGTGTTATCTCCCCATAGATTGTCCCAAGCACCACTTGAAGGAGCCTTGGGTCCCTCGATAAAGTTATGATGCCCATTGGGATTGTGTGGACCAGGAAGGCCCTGAGGGGCAGGAGGGTGAACTTTCTTTGGCTTTGTTCGAATTCCAAACAATCTAAGCACAAATCTGGCCAGCTCTCCATATAACAGTCCTGATCGATCAAACAGCTGCAAATCAAAACCCATAGAATCAGCAATAGCCATAAATTTCAAAAGAAAAATATGGTTTGAATCATCTTCAAGTTTCCAATTCCAAGATATTGTTTCCAATAAACTACGAGTCATGATACAACACAGTAAATTAGGGTGTACTTGTATTGCAACTTTACTGAGAAAATTTTGTTTGCATGGAAAAAGAATTTGAATTATGAAAAAAAAAAATGTGAGGCCAAAGAGAATGACAATTATTTAGGTTGATTTTTTTTTTTCATTGAATTGTGCAATCCAACTCAAATGAATTGCTATCCAACTACACCTTAGGAGATGCAAGATGCAATGAAATACCTGAAGGAGGGCAGTCATAAACATATGTAATGCCTGCGTATTTTGGTCTATCAACATAGCAACCCGACCAAAGACATTTACAACACCTTGCATCTGCAATTGTCATCAAGACATAATATTTTATTGAGAATAACGCACAAATGAAAGAATACATACGATTTTCTATGTTTTTTTGAGAGGGAATTACAAAAGCATTTGTATGTACCATGGTGGAAGAAATCAATTAAGTAGTACTTCAATTGAACACAAAAGCAGGTTCAGAGGGAGATGAAATCCTAGATTCTGATATGGGGGTTCCTTTCCAAAAAGGTAAAAAATACGAGAGAGTGGGGTGTGGGAGTGAAAATATGACCCAGGAAAAAGTGAAGGCCTAACATACAACTTCTACATTATAGTACTATAGCAGCCAACAGCAACCAATTACCTAAAGGTGGAGGCAGTCCATCAGATCTCATATTAACCGATGTGTTCGAATTCTGTGCACAAAGCAGGTGTTCGTTCCACTTGAAAAATCCTAGATTGTGCCAGATTTGGTCATTTTGATCTAAGTGATTAACAGAATATTGGAAGGCTTTAGAAGATGCCAATTTCTGATTCACTACCCCTATCTTCGTTTTGTACATATATATATATATATATATATAGAGAGAGAGAGAGAGGGGGGGGTGATGGGGAGGCACAACATACCACCCTCATTAAGGAAACCCAAAAGCTTGGTGGACTAGATGGAGCACCAAATGGATTGTTTGGATCCTCGTCACCATACGGGCCACCCATACCTCCATAGCCACCCATAGGGCCTCCAAAGCCACTATTATACATGCCTCCTCCATACATGCCACCACCATACATTCCACCATAGCCTCCTCTATACATGTTGTTTCCATACAATCCACTGCCATAAGACCCTCCATAGCCGCCATATGAACCATACATTCCCGTCCCATAGCCAGTGTTGTAATTTAAACTGGACCCATAACCTAAATGAGACAAGCAAGAAGACAATTTTCCATCAGATATTGAAGAACTCTTTTTCCTCCAAACTCAGAGATAAAAGGATTTATTGACTAGCAAAACCACATACATGCCGTGGATTTATTGACTAGCAAAACTCTGTTCCTATATTCAACCAATGCAAAACAGGATCCTGAAGCTAATAAAGGTGAAACTCTCACAATGATCAATAAATTGCTCTTTTCTGATTTGTACTGTCAGCAAAAAGGTGGCAACTCTCTAAACGGTAGGTAATGATGCTCCACATTATCTTCTTTCGCAAGCTAACATTTCTGAGGTACTCAGCAGTTAGCACCAAACCCAATCTAAGCAGCAAGCATCATTAATGAAAATCCATATTGTCAGCCAACAAATCAATGAAGGATATGGTTAAGTTTTGCAATGGGTGCCAATTGAACCAGTGGAGTAATAATGAAAATCGGTTTTTTAACACCCAAAAAAAAAAAAAAAAAACTTTGGCTTACTGTGCAAATGGAAAATTAGTAAGAGATACATTCATACCAAAAAAGTGATATGATATTATTAATTGTATTACTCCAAGTAAAACATAGCTGGAAATTTTGACAGTTCAAATTTGCCAGAATCAATTGTTAACGTCAACAATATCATACTCTTGGCCAAGAATCCTGATTACATGAATTCACACTACAACTCAGAGAACAAAATCTCAATGAATCCAGGTATTTGCAATTAAAATAAATGCACTAAAATTTCACAAAGTCTTGGCTCAACCACCCCCTGATCAACCATTAGCAAAAATTTCCTGGAACAAAAACATCATATACCTCCGTACGTTTGTTGTTGCTCCCAAGGCCTAGCAGGAACAGGCCTTACCAGAGCGGCTCCGCTCGCTGCAGTATTCCTATCGGCCGCGGAAACAATCTCACCGGGTTTTGCGGTTCCGGATGCCTCCACAACATCACTCGTGCTACCTGGCGAAGGCGGCTTGAAAGGTGCCGGACCCGATGACGACCCGGCCCGTTCCCATGGCTTCTGCGGAGAATTACTGTTTCCTGCACCAAAATTCACCATTCAAGCCGCCCCACCCCCCGCCCAAAAAAAAAAAAAAAAACAAAACAGAAAACCGCAAAATCAGTTTTGTAATCACATATATACACAATAAAATTGGGGGAAAAAATCAATTTTGAATTGAGATGTACAAACCTGATGGCTGGATTTTGTTGTCCATTGCTTCTCTCAACTCCAAAAGTTTTTCTTGTTCCTATCTATATCTGCGTTCGCATCGCAGAGTCCGAGAAAATGCGTTGTTTTTGTATTCTGGTAGCTAACAATTAAATTACTACTATACCCTTCCAATGTGCTTTTATCCATTTTAAACGTGGTCCATCCGAGGGTCGGCGGGGTCATGGTCAATTTCCATTGGCAAAAGGCCCGCCAAGCAACAATATATGTAAATTGCGCATTGGTCCCTGACGATTGTTTCCTAACGCAAATTTGCACCAAATGATTTGTGAATTTGACATTTATAGCAGCGACATATGGAATTTTTGGGAAATGGGGCTATTTTCATTGGGAATTCCGACAGTGCCACTGCTGGAATTCCAGAAGTAGTGTAATCGCATACTGTGAATGGGATCATGACCCCATTTTTAACTAATAGAAATTAAAAAAAAAAAAAGCGATGCAACCTAATGCGACCTTCTTAAGCCTCTGAGCAACACCCCCTCTTCCTCAATTTCTGGAATCCTATCTTCATCAACTTATTCAATTTTTAGCTATAAAAAATCTCCTCCAAACATCATCAAAACTTCACTAAAATATCACAAATCCAAGCTAAATGCTATTCCATGCAACCGGTTATACAAGAGACCAAAAATAGCAATAGAGTATTCATTTGTTCTCCAAGTAAAAATCACATTCAAAAGACTCACATCCTCCTGTGGGATGCATGTTAATTACCAGTAAAATTCAAAAGACTCACATCCTCCTATGGCGATTCAAGTCAACATATCTCACATGAATAACATCCAATATAATAGTATATATGATTGAAGCATTCAAAATAACAAGAACAATATTGCAAGTACATAGAGAAACTGTGTTAAAAATACAACTAAATAGAAAACGAACTAATAAATGATGACAAGGGCTAGTCTCTCGAAACAATAAAATTATTATTATTACAATTCCTTCTAGTCTGTCCATTCCTATGACAGTTGCTACATCTTGGAGGAGAGTTGGGTGTCCGATAATCTATATCACAAGGTATTCTCGATGTTCGCGGACGGTCAAAAACTTCATTTCGTATCATTTCTTCCACTGGTGCAAGTGTAAAATTAGAAGGCCTCCAATATTGTTCATCCGCCATAAAAAAAAACTGACCCTCATATGTTAACTCATAATTCCTTCTAATATAGAACTCCAAAACAAAGTTAATTGGATTCCAACCTCTGTGACGACATGTTGCAAACCCATGTGAACAAGGAATACCATATATACTCCATTTTTGGCACGTGCATGATCTCTCCGTTAAATTGACACTGTAAACATTTAGACTTCTACCCCCCTGTTGAATAGACGATTTGATCCTATATATACTGGCCTGTGCATTAAATTCAGTCATAACATGCCCTCTAGATTTATCTTCAAAATAAGAATACAACTTTCACATTTCAGATGGTAAAGGGTGTCTCAAATTAGATGCCTTATCTCTATGTTCATTAAAATATTTAACTAACTTCTGAAATAAAGTTTCAACTAAAACTTTCAGTGGAAGAGATCTTACTTTCTTTAGCACACTATTCATACATTTAGATAAACTAGTAGTCATTGAACCATATCTGTGTCCTTCATTATATGACAAAGTCCATTTCTCCAAACCAATATCCATTAAATACTTAAATGCATCTTCTTTTCAGATCCTGATTTCACCCAAATATGATTGACACTTGGTCCTTTTGCGCTCTAAACCAGCAGCGTACATCACACTTGTCAAATTAGTGTTCTTAAACTTGGCATGAAAATTTCCCTTTATGTGCCTGAGGCAATATCGATGAAAAGCCAAAGGTTCTTACCACTTATTTATATGGCCCACAACATTGATAATACCTTTATGACTATCATAAATAAAATATATATGTCTATCCAAAATGACATGTTGACGTAGGAGTTTTAAGAACCAGCTCCAACTCTCCAATGATTCCTCATCCATGATGGCAAATGCAAGTGGGAAGAAGTGACTATTCGCATCCCAAGTGGACGCTACCAATAATTTGACTCGATAAAGTCCCCTTAAATGGGTTCCATCAATTGATACCACTGAACGACAATATTTGAAACCAACAATTGAAGGTTTGAATGACTAGAAAAGGAAACCAAAAGCTTTCAAATCATCTACACTAGTCCAATGGTGTCTCCACCTCATATATAGGAATGCTAGAACAGCACTACCCCAGCTAAGCATCCTACATGCCTCCAAATCCTCGAGGAGAGGTACGTATCTTAAGTGTAGTAGGTTCCCTAACTTATCAAAGAATAGTAGGCCCCTATTCAATAGGAAGATAAGGCATCGAGCACGCTGCATGATGATGTCATCAGTCACATCATTAGTCAAAGGAAAATCCAAGGCCTCCTCAATAGGACCCTTCCTAATCCTATTTCCCCATATGTTCTCGGCCCGTGGCTTAATGCCAAGCAGTCTATCACAAAGGTTAATCCAGTCACCTTTGCTATAGTGATAAGGAGGCCCTATCACCGCATCCCCATCTATCCTAAGGCCCTATAATATCGCAACATCCTTTGATGTCACTATAGCCTGTCCTAAAGGGAAATGAAATGTATAGGTCTCCTGACGCTATCGCTCTACCAGTGCGGTTACGAGAGCATGGTCAACCTGGATATGTCCAGCTCGCCTAACTCCACCAAAACCAACCCTATCTACTAACTCCGCAACTCTACCGGAAAGGGGCGTATAGCTCCCAAAATGCGGAATCGAATCGTCTATACACCAATGGAATCTCACAAGTACACTGATCACCAGACCATACCAAAGACGAACGATGATTCGATTGAAGAGATAGTAAATTATCGACGAGAAGCCCCGGATGAATATCTATGTGCATGTGATACATTGTACATATTTAAATTAGGATTATATAATTAAACTACAATTGTATCTATGTGCATGATAGACACTCAAAGGTTAAAGATCTTAAGTTGTTTGTGCTTCATACCATGCTACAGTTTCAATGAAGTTACATAGTTTATCAATCCCTGATAAAAAACAATATAGAGAGCAAAAAACAAAGCTCCGCACAAATTAGTTTATTCAATTTCTTACATTACATCTTTTTGCTAACACTTCTCTAAAAGATACATATTCCCAACTTAGATCTATAAAACCTTTTCAATTTATATTTTTTTTTTCGGTATATTTTTGTATTTAAAAGAGAATTAAAGTATGGACTTCTTTTAAGTAAATATGCAACTATTGAGTAAGAAAAATGAAAAGAGTACAAAAAAAAAAAAAAATCAAAGCACATAGTTTTATCACCGTACTTGTCCAACATTTTAACTCATAGAGCTTCAATCACATGGACTGGAACCATAATAATGAAAAAAAGGTCTTGAAGTTGATTTTTATGACTTGATGAATTTGAGGAGTGAAATTTGTGCCTAAGGTTATTCTTTGTCAAATTGTGTTACCAAACTTGATGTTCCCACAACGACATATTCATGTTTCACCAAATTACTCAAGGTAGATTAACAAATCTTTTATCCTGCGGTACTTGGTCAACCTTATGAATGCTGTTCTGCACATTACCTCCTTATAGCTTTATTAGGGCTGGTGTTTTTAGTGAACCCATATTTGTCAAACAGATAAGTTATTTCATTCTATGAAATTTCTCTGAACTTGGTGAACATAAAAGTACTGCCATTTCCCTTATATTGGATTAACTTAGACATTTCCTTTTAGTATGTAATCAAATATTTGACGAGCTCAAGTCCAGAATCTTGCCTGCTTTAGGGCTTAATTCCAGCCATCTGAGAACCATTCCAAGAAATTGAGATTACTCACAAAACATGCATTAGGTGATTCTAATCCTTTTTCTTAAAAAAGCAAGCACATTAAATTGGTAATCAGTAATTATGAGGGCAACTTGTGGCACATTTTTTGGCTCCTGTTCCTGGTATCTAGGCTGTGAATGTACTTGGTGGAATTAACTTTCTTCTTGTTTAAGTTCTCTACTATTTTTTGTAGTTCTGGAACAAACACTTTAAAATTGACAACTTTGAAGCGTAGTTGAGGGGAGATCTTTGTGTTTGTGGATACATCAAGATTTGAATTTAGTAGGAATAAGTTCTGGTTACCAAGTTGTAGTAATAAACCAATATCTAAGTAGTTATTTCTGTCGTGAAAGAATCAATTGAAGGAATGAGTTTCAAGGAAATGTGTGTGGAATATTACTATTAAGTTGAAACACTCGAGAAGTTTTCATTTCCTTTCTGATCTATGTGAGATCAACCACAATGAGGAATAACAAGTTTGATTGGTCACCTGAGGTGGACATTTGAGTGGGCGGCGAAAAGAAGCCGGCGGCGAAGCCGGTTGCGCAGAGGGGCTCTGAAGTGAATCAATGTGACGACATTGCATTTGTTTGTTAATTTCTATCGATTAAAAATTGTGATAATGGTTGCATTCTATGCGACCTCATTTTATTTGGTCGCATTCTGACCACACTACTTCCGGAATTCCAACAGCGGCGGCCCCACTGTCGAAATTCCGAATGAAAACAGCCCCATTTCCCGAAAATTCCATAGTGACATATATAGAAAACTTTTCAATTTGGCTAACAAACTGTTACCGGAGGAATGAAATTAAAGAAAGTAGCAAATAGGATGATTGGAAAGGGAGGAAATCAAATGCATTCCTCTGTTTTAGTATAAACTACAAGGAATGTTTTTGTTTTAATAGTTATATATGTCAATTAATTTGTATTTGATCATGGTTAGGAATGTGGAAAAAAGGGCTAATTGATATTTGAAGCACTAACAAATGCATACTGATAAGGTAGCTTAACCCAAACAAAGTGGCGAAATGGAATATTTTTGAGAAAAGAGGGAAAGAACCATTTGTTTTGTTTTCTTCTACAACTAGTTTCATTTTCTTTTAACTAATACTATTCAAAGTCTAAAAACTTTCATCTATATTTTACCATATGTGGTTTGATTTTTTATGTGAAATGTTTGCTTCAATTGAGAAAAGAGATAAATATTGGAGGCTAAAGTGTGATTTATTTTACTTGTAAATCATATAATCATATTTTTATTTCTTTTATGGTTAATTGCGTTTATAACACTTAGATTTATCAAAATTACTAAAAAAATCTATGTTGTTATTAAATTACAAATGGCTCATTAGTAACAAAAGACCAGTGCAACAAAAGAAATTTATGAAAAATCATGTATACCTTGGGGATAACAATTTTTTTGCTTAAGCTGAGGGTACAGTTAGTTATCGATTTCAATATATTGTTGATTGATTATATGATTAATAGAATTTTTAATAGGTTTGATATTGGTAGATTAATCGATATTGATATTGTTAGGCATTAGTAAGAGATTTTTTAGCGTACTATTTATCAATACCGGCTATATAAATACACACATTTCCACACCATTACACCCATAGACATCCACAAAAAAAAAAAAAAAAAAACAAGTACAAAAAAATATTTTGTTTTTAATAATTGTATAGATTAATTTGGTTATATATTATTTGACTTTGTGTAATTTAAATTGACAGAGATTAGTTATGTAATTTTTTTCTAAAATAGTACTCAAAAAAATATTTTGTTTTTAATATTTTTGTAGATTAATTTGGTTACATATTTATTTGGCTTTGTGTAATTTAAATTGATAGAGATTATTTATGCAATTTTTTCTAAAATATTCATTACTATTTAATTGATCAGTGTTGGTATATTGTCTGTAACTAATAAAACTAACTATACTGTTATTAGTAAAAAAATAAGTATTCTGATTATAATCGGTATATACACACATTTCCACACCATCATAGCCATACACATCCACAAATAAAGACGAGTACAAAAAAAAAAAATATTTGTTTTTCATATTTCTGTAAATTAATTTGGTTATATATTATTTGGCTTTATATAATTTAAATTGATAGGGATTATTTATGTACTTTTTTTTTTTACTAAAATACTCATTAATATTTTAGTGTTTAATCAATCGATATTGGTATATCGCTTGTAACTAATATAACTAACTATATCAGCATTAGTAAGATAATAAGTATTTTGATAGTAATTAGTAAGAGATTTTTTAATTAGAAACACTTAATGGTAAATAGTAAACTATACTGTTACTATAGTGCTACTATTCCTAAAGTCTTACTGGGGCACGAATTTCTAACTTAGGCAAAGACGGGAACAAGGACTGCATTGTCCCTAGCCCAACTCATAGTTTTTTGTTTTATATTTATAATTATATTTATATATTTCTATGTTATATATGTTATGCTAGTTCATATATATATATATATATATATATATTAGAAAATTTAATTATTAATATATTTTAAAATTATATTCTCATAATTAAAAATATAGTTAATAGTCAAATATTATTAAAGTGTTGTAAAAGATAAATTGTAACATTTACTTTGGGAGAAGGATAGATTTTTGAGGATTAATTTGAATTTTTATAAAAAGGATTATTTTTATTTTTAAAATAAAATATAATAAATGTTTGATTGTAACAAAATAGTACTCTCATGTTTGACCTTTTGTTTTACAAGCCTTCTTGAATCATAAGTGAATGAAATGATATTGGGAGATTTAATTTTTCAAAATTGTATTCTATTTTCATAATATGTTATGTTTTAATTACTATTTATGGTATACTTTATTATGTTTTATTTATTATTTTAGAACTTTATTATTTTATTGTGAGGTTTTTTTGGACTTTTAAAATATAAGTTAGTTGAATTTTTTGACATAACTTTTTTTCTCTCATATTTAAGTTTTTAGGACTAATTGGGAAATTTTCCCACTTGACTTGCTTGCCCTGTTGGGTTCTCCCCTTTTTACTTGGGGATAGGCTAGGACGGGGATGATATTAGTGTCACGGTTAGCACCGTGACCACTTAAGGATGGGTCGACACCCAAAGGGACGAGAGGTGCCAACAAGGGCCAATAGGTGCCTAAGTGTGGGAATAGGCACCATCATGTGAAAACGAGGTGTTGGGCAGCTTAACCAGCATGAAAACAGGATGTTGGGATGAAACAGGCACGAGGGACGGTCTAGTTGGTTCCAGAAGATTCTGGAACGAATAAGATGAAAATGGGTTGAAACGGAACCAATGGGGTGCTAGCACAAGAACAATCACAACACACACATGGCATAAGTCTCTTATGCACTAGGCACGGGCACGACATGAGCCCAACACAAGCACATGTGAGCGAGGCGCGAGCCTGGCATAGGTAGCATGGGCAAGATATGAGCATGGTACGAGACAGGCGCACGACATGCTTATGATAGGACTAGCATGGGCCAACTGGGACGTGACATGGGACACATAAGGTAGTGCTTAGGCAGCACGAGCTAGAACAACCTAGAAGGGACCGAAGGAAGCTAACGGTTAATGGTCAACAAATCAAACGGTGAAAACAGAGGAACATTCTATTGGAGACCGAAAAAGATGGGGCATGGCCGGTGGGGCCCACGGTCCAACATTGGTTGAATACTGTAGGACATTCTAGAATATTGCAGGAGTCTCTAGGCTTATGTGGAAGGGCCTAGAAATTGTACATAAGAGATTAAGCTAAAATTGTGTAGAAGTTTCTAACAAGTTGGGCAAGTGGACAAGTGGGCAAGTTGGCAACTTACAAGAGCATGAACTCTCTATAACCAAAGGCTTGCCTATAAATAGGCCAAACCTCTCTCATTTGTAACAATTTAAGTTTGTGAGTTTTGAGTGCAAGTTTAAGTTCTATTCCAAAAGTTCTCTTGCTTTCCAACATTTAGCCTTTTTTTTTTTAGTTACTTAACTACTTAACCACCATACTTCCATCATTTTTTCCTTAGTGTTTGTTCAGCTTATCACTTTACTTTGGGGCAAGGCTATGTCTAGCAAACCCTCATTGTTAGTTATCGAGCTTGCTAGAGCCGCACGGATTATTGGTGTATGAAATAGCCAACCTGTGACACTAGGATCCCTACCTCTTTCTCGAATTGAATTGTTGTAGACAATGATGAGGAACTCTATGTAGAAACCTTAAGAAAACCTTATGATATATTATAAGAAGTCAAATTATTTTACTGTTTCATACAAGACAAGATTTTGGATTATTAATTCTTTACAGCATAGATATAGATTTAGAGTGTTTTTCCACAATTTAGATAGAAAAAGTCTCAAGGGGAACATTCAAATCTAATAGATTTTAGTAGATTTTTTTCTATCGTCTTAATGGCTTAGAATATGTAGTTTAATTCACTTACTGATTGAACACATTGATTTTTTTTCTCTTTTTCAACTTTGAACAAATCTTTTGTTCCTGGACTTGGTCAATATTATAAAAATGATCCTAATCTCAAATTGAGTCTATATTCCTACAAATTCATTAGGACTACCACTTTTGCTATGCTTGTTTTAGAATTGCTAGATATAGCATGGTGGTTGTGGTTTTATTTGATTTGACGGGGCCATTAAGAAATCTTGAATTCATTGGTGTTGGATATGTTACTCCAAGCTTGTTGATAAGGTCCATTAATATTTTGAATTGGAAGAAGGATGTAAGATTAGCAATATTACATTGAGATAACCATGTTTTTGGAAATGATCAAGAGTATACTATAAATGAGTTAAGCGACGGTAAGGATATGGAGATTTCATGGATGCTACCTAATGAATTAAAGTCACTTGAAATTCAACTTCATGTTGATTATTCCAAGACGAGTTTTCAACTCTTGGTTCACTTTTTTGGAATGTCGTCTCCTAGAGGTCTATTTATGGAAATGTTCAATTAAGCAATGAGTGAGAGCCTTTCCATATATGAACAACACTACTCATTTTGTTCAACACGAGAGATGAAAATTCACATCACATGAACCTCTAAGCTCTTGGTCTTCATGGTGACTGCAATTTGGCCACAAGATTTCAACCACTAAAATCTTCCAATAAGAATTTTGGTTTACAAATTATAAATATACTCCCACCCTTTTGAGATCTAATTAGTACTATTGTTCAAGGCAAAATTTTAGCTAAATTAATTGTTGCAGTAATTCATGAGACTAGAGATAACCAAAAATAGAATTTTATAGACTTTTGAGAAATAACAATATAAGTCTTTTTTTATCAGTGATGGGTCAATTGTATCATGAGGAGGAAAAAGAAGGAGAGGAGAAAAAAAAAGGTGAGATTGAAACAATTAAGTTAATACAGTAACTAACTCTCTTTAATAATTAAAAACATATTAAAAACATAAGAGGAAATATAATAGAAATTTTAGAGATAATATTATAAAAAGTATTATTGAGGATTTGAACCCCTTTCAGAAAGGATGAATATGACAATGTAAATTTAATTCTTTCTTCCTTTCCTAAAAGATGTTCACCAAATGATTCTCAATTGAATTGTAAAAAGGAGAAAAAGTAGAGAGAATATTGTTTGAATATTCTTAGAAAGTAAAAAAAAAAAAAAAAAAAGTTAGGAAGTATGTGCAAAGAGTTGCTTATAATATCTCTTAAAACTAACTATTATTTAAAGTGACCTAGCAATTTTCAATCCTTAAGTATCTAAGGATGGATGTGTCCTTATTTGCTTCTATGGATCACTAGATTATTGTTACATAACCATTTAAAAGAATGAGTTTAAGAAAGTGCAACTGTATGCTATGCAGGCAGCTCAAGTTTCTTTTATAAATAAATAAGTTAAAAAATGTTTTTAAAGAATTAAAAAAAATTCTAAAACATTTATCAATAAAATACAATTTGCAAAATAGTTTTACCTTTGTAAATAAATTGAACAATGCAATAATAATGCCTAATGAAAAAGATAGACTAAAGATAATATAAAAAATAAGAACTAAATCACATAGCCTAGACCAATAAACTCTTCTAGTTGGAAGAATCTTCAAATCATCTTCATGAAGCTTAATAATGCCACTTGAAGATTTCTTCCAAATGTATTTTTGTGCATTGAAAGTTCTCATGTGAAATATTCTTCTATCAAAATGACCTATTTCATAAGATATACACATATTAATTCACATCAATATTTTTTGTAATCAAATCTAAGTTTAATTAAAATCTTTATTGCCTTCAAGGGAAGTGCAAAAATTACTCCCTTTTTACATAACATATATTAAGGAATATCATATTCAATAAGTTAAGCAAGTTTGAATAAAAAAGAAATAAAACAGTAATAATTAATTATCTCTTCCAAAATATTGCTAGACATTCCTTCAAAAAACTCAAACTTATTGATAATTATTCATTATATGCATATTTAACATATCATTTGAACTTTAAAATCTTTAAAATTTGTTATAGATTGCTACTTGTCCTCCTATTTTCTCTTTGTTTAATGTAGATTGCAATAATTTCAAATTAGAAGTGGATTTAAGGAGAAAAATGACTGAAAAAGAGCTTTAGTAAAGCTACATGGCGTCGTTGAGGTCACTATGCACATTACCGTGCATCAACTAAATTTTAGAGTTAAACTTTTGGGAGTTCACGGTGTTGTACCCAACACTTTCCACGACAAAGTGCATGATTAGACTTCAAAAATATTAAAACTTCTGGGAGCTAATAGTGCTGTGCATCTGAACTTTAACACCGCGGTGCATGATTACAACACATGATTAAGCCAAGTCCTATGATGTTATTTCAAAGGCGATTTAACTAATAAAAAGTGTAACACCCCACTAGGATATGATTGATGAAATTTGTGGACCCAAAAACATGGAAAATATCTTCAAATCCTTATACTAGATCCAAGTTAAAAGCATGATTAACTAGATTAGGTTTCGTACCTCAAAGATATCGTGTGTTGGCTCTAATCAAATCAGACCACAAACACTGCTTGTTGCTAATGTTCTCTACAGATTCACACAGCGAACTTTGATCTTTACTGGGGACGTGCTAGTGCCCACAGAAAGAGGTTTTTTCTGGTATTTTTCTCTTGTGTCTAATCCAGAGAAACAAGATAGATCAATTAAATGTTAGATGGCTAAAGTTTAATCATCTAAGATCTAAAACCTATTGAAGACTTTAAAACATTTTTTAGAGTCTTATTCTCAATTTATCTTTTTAGATATCATATTATATCTTTTCAAACTCAAATTTAAATAGATATAAATAGCTTCTCATATTATCCCAAGCCAGATTCTAATAATCTAGACGTCCTCTAGGTACATTGAATGTAGACATATATCCAGATTTATTGAATCTAGACCTTTTTCTAGATACAATGAATCTAAAAACATTCCTAGATACATTAAATTTGGACTTCCATTCAGATTCGATAAATTTAGACACATTTCTAAATACATCGAACCTAGTCACAAAAAAAAAATCCTAATTTGTTTACTTAATATGTGACCCTATAGGTTCATTTAACACTAGTAGTGTGCCCAAAATATATTTATATAAATTACAAGTTTTAGGCAATTTCTAGCAAAATATTATAACTATCATGTTAAAATGAATATTAATGATCTCTTTGAACCAAACCACAATTTGATATTTAGTCATTTTGTCTCATGATATTCGGATTAAGTATAAGGAATAGAACATGTCATACTTATATATCTTAATCAACTATTTTTTTTATCTCTAAGTAAACTGTTCAAACAAATTATATTAATATCTCTAATTGATATATTTGAGCATGGCCATGCATTTCAATAGTTTAGCTCATCAAGGGACCCATAAATATCTCTCTCAAAGATAAGAGGGAAAAATTCCTTTACTTTCATTCACATTCCTCTCCCTGACTAGTTCTATATCCAACGGTAGCCTTATTTAATTATCTAGTTAAAGATAACTTAAGATTATGTCAAGATACAGATTCCACCAAGTAGGAAACAATGATGAATGATAAACCTTAGAGGAGGGGGGGGAATAAGATTTATGGCAAACAAAAATGGATTTTCAAAGATTTTCCAAAATCTAGAAAGAAATCGAAAGTGGATGAGTTTCAAAAGGTCAGCTTTTCTGTGCAAATTTAAATGCAGTCAGGGATCTTTCAAAGATCTACTGAATGATGAAAAATAAGCTATGTCCAAGGAGATAAATAGTGGATTAGCTACCAATTCTTACTTCAACATAAAAATGTCAAACCAAATCAGCAAATGTAGATAGAGTTGCTATGTTTTCTAGTTAGATGAGCAGTGAAATTTCAGTCGTAGAGTTCAAAATAAGTGTAAGAGAATGGACCTAAAGATTTATAGTGGTTCGATCCTCAAATGATCTACATCCACTACCTTAAGCACCCATTTAAGGATTTCAACTCAACCACTAAAGCTTTTTTACCAAATCAATGGTGGTAGGCAATACTAATATTACAATACAGGGTCACCGCATTTGGTTTACTCCCAACCTCTATATGCCTCAACAATCAAGGCTCACTCCAAATAGGTTTTACTTCCTTAACCTTGACGCAATTTAGATTAATGAAAGAATACAGATTTAGCTCACAGATTGAGCGAATGTACACCAAATAAACCAACTTTACCTTTTTACACGTTAGAATAATGGATCTTACTTTGAAGCACAGTGTAGATGAGGGATTCTTATTTTTCAAGTGTCTTTGGATGTTTTTGAAAGTGTTAGTGTAAATTCCTTACTGAAAATCGTGTTTAAATGGATTTTATAGGGGGTCGAAATTAAAGCCATAATGGCTAGTAACGGCTAGTTGCTACTGTTAGTTTTTGCAAGATTTTAGCTCACAGAATAAAAAATTGTGCTTCCGAAAGGTGCATCCAAAATAACATTTTTGTGCCACAAAGTATTTTTTAAATAGTTCTAAGTTTTGGCACTTTGGAAGCATGTTTTAGAGGGGCGTTTTGGATTCAGAGATCTGTTCACAGATGATTCTACCAAAGTTCCAGCAACTTTTCTTCTAAAATTCTTTTTACAGACAAAACATGGATAAGAAGAATACCCTATTTTTGAAATGGTTTTGGGTGCTTCAATATGAAATAAATTAAATTTAAGGTAAAGAGACATAAGAAATACACATGATACCTTAACCATAATTTTCTAGTTTATAATTGTTCAAAAGTCTTCATGGTATGCAACTTCTTTAGGTAGGATTTGACTTGATTAATCCTTCTTGTACTTCATTATCTATAAGTTGCTTAGCAATCCTTTTTGTAAGACTTGAAGAACTATGGTTAAACATGTTATAATCCAAAAAGCTTATCACATCACACATGTTAGTCCACATCAATGTTTGTCATTTATCAAAACACAGGAGAAAGCCCTTTGGGCTAACAATCTCCCCTTTTTAAATGATGACAAACTTGATAGATTGTGATAAAAAAATCTTGTATGAACATGTTAAACTGAGAGATATAAGAATTTATATTTTAGGTGTGATCTCATAATCATAAAACTGAAAGAGTGATTATGAGATAATATTAGAAAGATTAAGCATAGACTCATAAAACGGGCTCAATGAGCCTATGGCCCAACCAACGACTGTATCTTCCTTTCTTCCATTTAAAAAGATTAGTTCATAAGGAAATAGTCGAGAATTGGTCAGTAGATATAAAAACATATTAGCATAAAGATTCACATAGGGATATGTACATATGTGCACATGGAAATATAGAAGATAGTCAATAGCTATTATTGCTCCATTTTTCTATATGCATATGAATAGTAGATATAAGGATAGCATTATGTACTAGTAGATAAAATTGAATTTGTGATTTTGGGCTTCCAAAAAGTGCATCCAAAAAAAGAGAAATGCAATATTTGTAAGAACATGTTTTCGATTGGGAATTTGGAATTAGGATTACTCTCCATGTGTCTGTGCGGGGTTCGAACAAAGTCTCTCAACAATCGAAAAGAGTTTTGTATCACAGATTAATCCCAACTCCAGTCCAAAGCATACACATTCAATTACATCATATACCATTCTACACAATCCTAAATCCAAAAGAGTTTTATATCACAGAGTAATCCCAACTTTAGTCCAAAGCATACACATTCAATCACATCATATAACATTTTACACAATCCGGTCTCAATTTATCCATCGACATCAAAATCCAGTCCCTCAATTTATTCATAACACATACATCCCTACATACATCCCCAATCCAGTCATCATAGTCATTATTATACTTATCACAATCTATCTAATTCTCTCCCCCTTTAGGCATCAGTGAAAAAAAAGAGAAGTAAGAGCAACTGGACGAGAGAGACAGATAAATAAAAGTAGCACTATATAGCAAAGTAGCATAATATAGCATAATAGAGCAGAGCATAAAAATTAAACAAGTGGAGCAAAAAAAAAAAAAAAAATGTTCATCAGAATAGAAAATGAATTGTTCAGCAAAATATAAAAGCTGGTTAGCCAATTTGCTTCATAGTTTTCACACCATACTTGTTTGTAGAGATTGCCATATCACCTTGAATGACCACAGTTTTAGGCTTATCATCAACGCCACCGTTCTTGTATTGTTTGGTAAGTCTGCTGGATTTTCTTTTGATCACAACATACTTCTGTCTATGGCCGAAGAAGCTACCAGGGGCAACTAGTTTGGCCTGTTCAGGAATGACTTGGGGAGTAGTGGTTTCAGTTGTTTTGGCAGCTAGAGGTTCTACAGTAGGTTCTGTAGGAGGCCCTTCAGTAGGATTAACATCAGTATCCTTTTTTGGTAAGGGAAGGACTGTGTCCGGCTCGTGCTCTGGGTGAAAGGCTTGCTCAGTTACAGTATTAGACTGCTTTCTTTCCACATTGGTTAGTCTACTGCCTAGAGTTTGCAGTTCAGTCTTCACTTTTGCACTCAAGCTATCCACTTTGGTAGCTAAGAGATTTAGGGTATCCAAAATACTCTGTGTCTTTTGCCTAGCCTTGCTAGATGATTCCTCTTGACTTTTATCTTTCCTTTTTGTTCCAGTCATGGTAGCAGAGGCAGGTTTCTTGCCATTAGCCTTAATCTTGAGCAGCCTTTCTTTTTCCTCATCTATGGCATCCCTCAGTAGTATCCACTGATTATCAATCTGGATAAATCCTATCTTTTCAAATGAGTCCTTGCTGTAGACATTTACTTTGGAATGCTTAGGGGTAACCACGCTTAAACCGACATTAAAATGTCTGAACAACTTAGTTAGAAGATGTCAAAAGGTTAAAGCTTTATTAGTGGTATTCCGAGATTAAGTCATTAATCTTGTAGCCAGAAATCTAAAGTTAACAGACCTACCTTCTGACAATGCCAGCATCACCACCATCTGCATATTGCTTACTGAGTTTTTGTGCCCAAAATTTGGAATGACCATAGTTGAAACCATGTGATGAAGTAGTCTACCTATGCCGTTCAACCACTTGATATTGCATTCACTTGAGTTTTAAAAAATCTTCTTGCTAGTGAACTTGTTCTAAAACCTCATTTATTCAAACAAATCAGAATTTTCAGGCAGTTTGTTCATCTCAAAGAACTGTACTCCTTTATCTTTGACATCAAATATTATTTTCAGCATTCGGTGGTCGAATTCAAAATTTACACCCCCAACTCATGAGGTATACCACTGTCCCAAAAACCTATCCCATGTTTCCTTAAGTGTTCCTCTTCTCAGATTTGAATAAAGTTCCCAAACTAACATTGTGTACATGATGCGTAGTTATTTGGGTATAAAAATCATATAAAAACTAAGTATATTCCCAATCAAGTTTACATTAAGACGTTAACCCCAAATTACACATATGAGCAAGCGTACCCATCATTAACATAGCATAAGGTTCAAACGAGTGTCGATCCTCAAAGAACAAGTATATACTAATCACTTTTCTTTCATTATTTAACTGACCCAATAAAGTGAAAAAGAAATAAAATAAAAGAAATAAAAATATATACATGTCAATGATGGAGAAGTATGCAACTTAAATCATTATTCCGACAAATATAATCTTAAAGTACCTAATCATTATCATAACTAATCATTCTCGTAACATCATGAAGGATTAAAGTAGACTCACTTCTTTTCCAATCCATGAATCCCTATCTTCTGGATAACTTAGCATCACATTCCTGTCTCAACCAGTCTTATCCAAAAGATGTATTAAATACAATCCTTTGATTAAATTTCCATTCCTGGCAAACTTAAAACATGAAATTAACCAATGAATCCATTCTTGATAGACATCAATTAACCTTTAATTACCTTGTTCTTAGCAATTAACCCCTTTTCCAAGAAAGTTAAGAGACAACAAAAATGAAATTAATCAAATTGAAACCTCCATCAACCCCTTTCCTAAGCAAGTCAATAGAAAGAAACAATCAATTAATCTCGTAATACGCCCAAGTAATTAAATACCAAGAAAAACAACCAATTAATTAAAAGATCAAATAATTTTAAAAATCATGAATATCTAAAACAATGTCAAATTACAATAAAATAATTAACATATCATTGTTCAAGAAAAAAAATAAAGTAAAAGAAAACACTCATAGTCAAGCCTCATTCTTCTTCTTTTGAAGACCTTTTTGCACAACCTTCATTGAATTGAAGAATTCCTCATTTGATTTGAGTGATTTGCTATAATGATCAATAAATTCTCCCCCTTTTCCTTGTGTTTTCCATCTATTTATAGGTTTGAGAAGTGCCTAAACTTGTTGGTGTAATGTTCTTAGCCGAGCAGAAGTTGGAAAGTACTAAAACTCCACAGATTACCAAAAATTGCGTAGAAAAAATAAAGCACCACCTTAACTTCAGGGCACATCTGGTGCTGCCTTAGCTCTCGGAGCCGGCATTAGTTGTATTCTATTTCTGCAATTGTTCGCCGATTTTTTTCCGAATTCTGCACAATGTATTTCAGAATGCAGCCGGCGCTGCCTTGGCTACTAGAGCCGACACCGATTCCACTCTATTCGGTCCTGTTTCACTAATTTTTTGTCATCTCGAAGTTTGTGCAATCAGTGCATGGCTGGCGTCGGTTCCTCTGTCCCAACCGGCGCCGCCTCTAATCTATTTTGCTACGTTTTTGCTTCGTTTTACCCCAAAAATTTGAAATAATAACCAAAATACCTTTTCAAGGATAAAATCTCAAATATGAAGGAATACAACTAGTTTTTGAACAAAATGTATCACAAAAGAGCCTCAAATAACTAGAAAAAATATGACTAATTTAGCCCCTATCATATTCCTCCACACTTAGCTCTTTGCTTGTCCTCAAGCAAAGTATCAAGAACAAGTAGGAAAATAAAATGTTTCATCAAATCACTCAATCAATTTTAAAATAATATCTCTAATGCTTTTTTCATTCAAGAACATAAAACACATGCTACTACATCTTTCACAACAAATGCAAGACTTGTGTAGTGAATAAATGACTTAGTAGAACCATCTCAAGACTTAACAATATTCTCAAACCATTGAAAAGAATTTATCTAAAAAAGGATATGCATTCCATAGGCTTACCTTTCATACACTCTCTCTACTAATCCGAGACATATCATGATTCTACTTAGATCAAGTAGGACTTTTAAGCTTGTAATGTAAGGCTAAAGGTTTGTAATGTCGCTTATCAAACGAAGGATATAGGAGAATCAAATAGCAAAGAAGCTGAGAGTTTGCAAGAAAAGGATAAACAAATGAATAAAAAATTTCCAACTCTTCTTGCTCTCCTATTCCAGAAATCAATCAAACTGTAGCCTTATTTAGCAATTACAACCCCACTCAAGCAAATCCTGCATTTTTCTCTTTTTTTCTTTTCTTTTTTCATAAACTCTTCTCTATTTCTTTCACAAGATCAATCAAATTTCCAACAATGGTGTCAAGTACTTTATATGAACTTAACTTTTACAGCTCAATCACCATCCCTTTTGTGATTTTTCGTCTCTCTTTTCCTTTCAAAATTTTTTCTTTTCTTTCTTTTCTCTCTTCTTTTCACTCTTATTGCTGCTTTTCTTTTCTTTCTCAATTTCTTTCTTTCCATCTTTTCTAGCAGCTTTATGTTTTCTTTGTGTTTAATCTCTCTTTCTCTTTTTTTTCTTTCATTGCTTTCTTTTCACTTTCCAGCTCAACTCAACTCTTGATACATGACTGCAAGTAACGAGTCATGATCTTTCTCCAAGTACTCTCCCTCACATTCTCCTTCATGTACTTTCATCCATCAAGAGCATAAAGATTTGAAAAATTATTCAAACTCTCAAAAACAAGCAATGGACAAAGTATTGTGACGGGTTTTAAAGAAAGAAATCAACAATTTAGGTTCAAAATAGGCACTAGGGATAATATGAAAATAGGTAGGCTTAAAAAGCTCAAACTATCCAAAGAAGGCTTATTACCGTCATCCCTAAGATAAATCATGATTGTCTTTCTTATTTCGCTTCGAGAGGTATTCAAGTAAATTCTAAAATACTCCATGAATTTTAGTAGAAAAACATGTTTAGGAACAATGCAAAGTATTTGATCAAGAACTACTTCATCCAAGTGAGTGCAAAAAGTCATGCATAAGCCATAAATGATCTAGAACATATGCTCTATAATCCATCATAAAGACATACATTAAAAATACAGCTTGTGAAACCCCAACTAAAACCAACCATAGAGTAAGGGGGTTGTGATGCATATCATATTTTCTTGCATGCATAAATATATTTTTATATGATTTTATGTGCCTTGAATATGTGAATTGTAGCCTAGATGGCTTGATTGTAGTTGTTGAGTAAGAAGGGTAAAATGGTAATTTTGCTTGAGGAGGAATTAGGGAGATAGCTTGAGGATTATATAGGAAAAAGATTTGGGAGAGAAAATAAGAATAAGAGTTGTTGTGGTTTAGTGGTTAGAGCTTTGGAATAATTCCTTAAGGTCTTGAGTTCAAATTTCATCAATTGAGTTTTAGCATGATTAAATTTTATTTTTGTTTAGGAAGGCTATATTTTGGCCTTGCATGCTTTAGGGAAGAGTAGGAGTGTTGTCCTTGGGGAGACATGATAGGAATGTCCTAATCCCACTCTTGTGCCTTACAAAATTTTTTAAGGGATTCATACCCTTCTTGATCTCTAACTTTTCTTACTTCTTAATCAATTAGATTGTTCCATTTATCTAAGCCATTTTATTTCCAAAAAATTTCCAGCAAGCTTCTTTGATCTTGGAGTGTCGAAAATGTCTGTGTGAGGATGTCTTCTTGACCGAAAATGGGGAGGAGTTGTGGAAGGTTCCCAAGAGAATCAATCTCCATGGTTGAACCTTCAAACTCCAACTTATGTGTGTTCATCTTCTTCATGTAGTAAATTAGAAATTTTTCCAGCTTGTTGATCAGTCCAATAGTCAAAATTTTCAGCTATCATTTCCTCTCTAATGCTGCCAGAAAAATGACCATATCATTTAGCTTGAGGATTGAAAATTCCAGCCAAAACCGGACTGCTCAAAAAACTGTGCAAACCAGAAAATTTTCTGGACAGTTTTCGCAGCTTAGTGAGCCAAAAACTAAGCTGTTTCTTCTAGGTTTTCAACCAGCAATCCAACCTTGTTTTTCCTCCATAAAGAAAGCTGGAAACTAGCCTTAAAAGGCCCTCCGTTGGCCCTTCAAACCTTCTGCAAGCTGACTGAAATATGGTAGAAAAATCTGCCTAGAAATTCTAGCAAGCTTGCGAAAAACCTGATCAGAATTCCAGCTTGTTTCTCCTTCACCCTCATCCAAAACTCATCCTATTTTTCTGTGCAAACTCACCCTGATCAGCCATGAACTGAGCTCCATCATTTCTCCAGAGTTTTGCACGAAAAATAGCTCCATGGCTGCTCCTAATATTTATCCATCAATCACTCCAATCAAACCATTAATCGGAGTCCAGAATTTCAGAAAGATATTTCAACAAACTACCATAGATTAACCCTCAAACAACCAGAAGATTCCTTCACCATTGTACACCATATTTTTGGCCACTCTAAAGCTCCTTCAACCATCATTCATCTTAGCAAAAATCACAGCCAAGCAGCCAGCCATTGAAGCTTCCAAAAAGCTCTTCATTAACCAAGATCTTCTTACCATATTTGTTTCTAAAATTGATTCCCTAAAATATTCTTTTTGGATTTCAAACAACCAGCTTTCCTTTACCTCTCAAATCAGAAAATTCAATTACCAAAACCCTCCCAAACAATCGGCCACTCCTTCCCAAATAGAATTTCGGCCAGCTCTCTCTCTATTCTCTCCATTCTCTCCAAACCAAGAACACCAAGAACATCTACTAACATTCTCACGCCTAAGACCACTCCAAACCTCTCCAATCTTCTCCAAAAACTCCAGATCACACCTACTCAACCCCTTGAAACCACTTCTACAATTTTTAAAATCAAATACCAAAATCAAAGCCTCACTTTTGGATCAAAAACCAAAATTTTCTTTAAGGCTCAAAAGCACATTCAAGGTAAGCATGAACGATCATTCATCTTCAACTCTTAATGAATACATATATATATACATATATATATATATATATACACACACTAATATACTTTCTCTCTCTCTCTCTCTCTCTCGGTCGAATGGTTAATCCAACCATGGCCAATTTTTCTTCTCCCTCCTTGGAAGAATCAAGCTGTCCACGCGAGAGGATTCTTTCGAAACTTCTCCAAGGTAGTCATCATTCAAGTAAGCCTCTTCAATCTTCTCTTTAAATTCTAGATTCATGTCTCTTAGATGTAGTTGGATGAGGATGGAATATATTTGGAGATTGAGTATGTGTTTACATGATGGAGTTGAGATTGAAGCATGAATGAATATGTTTATATGATAGAGTTGGGATTGATGCATGATGATGATTGGTCTTGGTTAGATTATATGATGCTTTAGGGTTTGTTGCATGCCTTCATGTCGTGAGTAGTATGATTAATCAAGCATGTTAGAGATTATGTCACATTTGGTGAATAGGGTTTATGTTCTTGTATTCTTGTTGAGGCCATGCATATGATTATGTTTAGTGGAGTTGAGATCATGTGTTGGTAAATTTAGATCTATGCCTTTATTCATAATTTGGATGATTTGATGATTGGTGCAGAGTGTATGTTCATGATTATGGTTAGTAATAGAAATTATGATCATGACCTTGTTATCCCTAAGCTAATTAAGTTAGCCAATTTTATTTCATCAATAAAAATGATCTATGCTATAATTTCTCCTAGTGATTTCGAAAACCCTAAGAAAATATGGTTTTGAACGGTTATATAAAATAATAATATTTTAGTCAAATAAATGATAGCTTTTGTTAAAGAAATAAAATATATAGGCATTATATATAATAATATCATTTAATCAAGCCTTTTATATAAATAATCATAATAGGTAAAATATTAATTTTGAAAGTCATATATTCATAAATACTAATAAAATTTATTTAATCAAAACATAATAAAATTTACTTGCTATTAATTTTATTTACCAATTATTCTCTAACCATTAGTTATTATAAATCATTACTTTAAATAATACCATCTAGGACCTAGGATCCCTAATCAAATAAACCATGATTTATTTATGGAAGGATTTAAACCTACAATTTATTAGTAGCTATTTCACAAACCCTAGTATTTTAATATTAAGATAGATTTATTTTATAAATCCTTTTATTTATTATCTAGCCTTAAAGTTTGGGACATTAGGGTCATGATTGTAATAAGTTGAGTTTGAATTATTTATGAAAGTGAATTTTGGCTTGAGTTTAATTATGGCTTGTGTTTACCTCTGGAGGGGTTAGGTAAGCTTTTGGAGATCTTTATTTTATCTCGAGCAAAGGATCAGGTAAGCTCCTACATAAAACTTGTTTGTTGCAAAAGGTTACTATGGCAAGCTAGACTCGAAGTATATGAATGCTAATTTGGTAAAGGCAATTAAGGATAGTTTCCTTTCTTGTTTCAATCAAACCACTTATTTGAAAATCAACAAGTAGTTTTACTCAAATACCAAACTATTTCTAAAACTGATTTTGACAAGGACTTTAGAAACCCTTGATTGCCATTTTGAAGTAAAGCTATGTTTTACCAGTTTTCTCCCAAGTGGGACAATCATCGTTGAGTACTCAATAAGGGTAGGCTAGTAGTACTAGTTTTGAAGAGCAAGAGTGAGTCTTCTGGCAGGAGGCCACCTCTAAAAGATGAACTCAACTTAGAGAAGCATCAGTACTACTTAGTCATGCCGGTCTGAGCTAGCAGTTTTTAGTCATGTGGACTATGTGTTGTTGGAATGGATAACCGATTTTGTTTGGGTGTAGAGAAGGAGGAGAATCTTACCTGGTAGGCCGATCACCTACCTTTTTTTTCAGCCTGTATAAAGTGTGGCATTCTGACCGTTGTATGGTTATGGGGCCCAACATGTGGTAACCCATAGCCGCCTTTTGAGTGGTTGATTTTATTATTCATCTATGGTTGGAAAAGTCAAAATGCCATTCTTGTTTTTAACATTGTTTATTGCTTGCCAGTATTTTTCTTATGAAGTTCTTACTCCTTGCATTCATGAATTGTTTTCACTGGACACTCAAAGTACACACGGACTTACTGAGATTTTTATCTCATCTCCCTTTTTACCATGATTTCAGCTCGATCTTGCTGTGGGGATGAGTAGCTAGTTGTTGCCTGCTTGGAAGATATTATGATTTATTTTATGTAATGCTTTGGGAGTTGAGAGTGAACAATTTTATTTCGGATATGTTCTTAAATTTTTGGGTTGGAATAAGTTTTAATTTTCAAAGTATTTTTTTATTTTTATTTGTGTGTCCTAATTATAAAGACTCATTGTCTTTTGGATAGGGCAACATCCCCGGCCCTGTTGGGCCTAGGTAGTGGGGTGTTACACAGCTTGAAATCTCAAAGAAAGTCAGAACAATTTTGAAAAATTTTCGCTTAAAATTTTTGCTCCCAAGAAGGCTAAGGTATATGTATAGAAAACTTGTCAATCAAATCACCCCCCCACACTTAAACTGGACATTGCCCTCAATGGCCAAATAACTATAACAAAGAATAAACCATACCATAGGACCAAAAATATAAAGGAGAAGAGATAAGAAAAACAAACTTTCATTCATTGGGCATTATGCTGTACAAGAGTTGAATGCTTGAAGAACGAGGCAGTGGCAAAGTACCTAAAAAAAGAAAAATACAAAAGAGCACACCAAAGTATAAAAACTAGAAAGGAAAATAAATCAAAAACAAAAGAAAGAAAGTAGAATAGTACAGAAAAATCAAAGTGAGTACGATAACCCAGAAATTTTATATTGCAGTGTCTAATAGCATTTCCACGTGCTCCATTTGGCGGAGAACATCACTGACATAGCGTTTCACTCGATTGCCATTGACTTTGAAAGTACGCCCAATGTGGTGAGTGATTTCAAGGGTTCCAAAGGGAAATATTTGATTCACCGTGTATGGTCCGGACTATCATGATTTCAACTTACCGGGAAAGAGGTGTAATTGAGAATTGAATAATAACACTTGATCCCCTTTCTCAAATTCGTGTTGTCAAGTAATATGATTCTCGTGCCATTGTTTGACATTTTCTTTATACTGTATAGAAGTATCATAAGCATCCTTGCGTAACTCTTCCAAGGCTACGAGTTGGAGTAACTTGGACTTCCCTGCTGTCTCAAGATCAAGATTAACAAGCTTTATCGCCCAATAAGCCTTATATTCAATCTCAATAGGTAGATGACATGATTTGCCATAAATTAACCGAAAGGGGGTCATGCCGATTGGAGTCTTAAAAGCTATCCGATAGGCCCAAAGAGTGTAATTCAATTTTAGACTCCAATCCTTCCTAGTATGATTCACAGTTTTTTCCAAGATTCTTTTGATTTCTCGATTGACCACTTCAACTCGTCCACTTGTTTGGGGGTGATATGGGGTAGCAAGTCTATGGTTCACGCCTAGATGTTTGAGAACCTTTTTCATTTGTGTATTGCAAAAATGAGTTCCTCTATTACTAATGAGCACCTTAGGGACACCAAAACAGGTGAAAAGTTTTTTTTATAAATTTGACTACTACCCTTGCATTATTAGTTGGTAAGGCTTGGGTTTCCACCCACTTAGAAACGTAGTCTACTACTACCAAAATATATTTATTTCCCATAGAACTTAGAAATGGGCCCATAAAGTCTATTCCCCAACAATCAAATACTTCGCAAGGTTGAAAAATTTGTAACGGCATCTCACTAAACTTAGAAATGTTACTTGTACGCTGGCACCTATCACAACCTTGGACAAACCTGTGGGCATCCTTGAATAATGTGGGCCAGTAGAATTTGGAGTCGAGCACTTTTCGTGCAGTGTTGTTGGCTTGGTAGTGGCCTCTGGCAAGTCTTTCATGACAATGTCTGAGAATATCTTTACCTTCCTTAGAGTCTACACATCAACGAATGATTTGGTCCGCCCAACACTTAAATAAATATGGATCTTCTCAAAAATAATACCTTACGTTGGAGAGAAATTTCTTCTTTTGTTGCATTTTAATAGCTTGTGGAACAATTCCTGCAACCAAGTAATTAGCAAAATTAGTTAACTAAGGGGTGTTTGGCATCTCTCCTTCTATGAGCAAGAGTTGCTCATCTGGAAAGGCGTCATCGATGTCCTCTTCTATCAAGGATTCCAAATTCGGGTTATGCAAAATTGACAAGTGGTTCGTAGCTAAGTTTTCTGCACCCTTTTTGTCCCTAATCTCCAAATCAAATTCCTGCAAGAGTAGAACCCATCTTATCAATCTTGGTTTGGAATCATATTTGGTTAATAGGTACTTCAGGGCCGAATGGTCCATGTACACAATAACTTTGGACAAAATAAGATAAGAACAGAATTTATCAAAGGCAAACATTATGGCAAGAAATTCTTTCTCCGTTGTTGTGTAGTTTTCCTGTACATCCGTCAAGTATTGCTCGCATAGTAGATAGGTTGGAAGTACTTATTCCGCCTTTGTCCCAATACTACACCAACTGCAAAATCACTTACATAACATATTAGTTCAAAGGGAAGAGACCAATCGGATGCAATTAGAATGGGCGAATTAATCAACTTCTCTTTAAGTATGGTAAAAGCGTTGAGACATTTTTCGTCAAAATTAAACACAACATCCTTTTCAAGTCAACAGGTAAGAGGTTTTGAAATTTTTGAGAAGTCTAAGATAAACCTTCTGTAAAAACCTGCATGACCAAGAAAGCTTCTTATAGCTTTTCCCGAAGTAGGAGGAGGCAGCTTCTCAATTGCTTCGATTTTGGCCCTATCGACTTCTATACATTTTCTTGAAATTTTATACCCCAACACAATACTTTCTTGCACCATAAAGTGGCATTTTTCCTAATTAAGTATGAGATTAGTCTCTTCACACCGTACTAGTACCTTTTCAAGATTAGATAAACACAAGTTAAACGAATCACCAAAAATTGAAAAATCATCCATAAATACCTCCATGATGTCCCCTACAAGTCCTTCAAATATGGCTGTCATGCACCTTTGGAATATTCTGGGATCATTGCAAAGACCAAATGGCATCCAACGATACGCAAAAGTACCATATGGACACGTAAAAGTGGTCTTTTCTTGGTCTTTCGGAGCTATGGGGATTTGTAGGTAGCTAGAAAACCCATCCAAGAAACAGTAACACTCATGTCCAGCTAACCGTTCCAACATTTGGTTAATGAAAGGGAGAGAGAAATGATCTTTCCTAGTGGCTTTGTTTAGCAGCCTATAATCTATGCAAAACCTCCAACCCGCGACCAATCTCATAGGGACTAGCTCATTTTTATCGTTGGGACTCACCTTCATTCCTCCATTCTTTGGTACGACTTGAGTAGGACTTACCCACACACTATCAAAAATAGGGTAAATGATGCCTGAATCTAAGAGTTTAACCACCTCACCTTTTACTACTTCACTCATGTGTGGGTTTAACCTACGTTGGGGTTGCACTACGGGTTTTGCACCTTCTACCATCAAAATCTTGTGAGTGTAAAATGATGGACTAATTCCCTTTATATCAGTGATTTTTCAAGCTATAACTCCTTTATATTTTCCTAACATACTAACCAATTTAGTCTTTTGTTCTGTATTGAGATCTTTGGCAATGATCACCGGCAATTTGCATCCTTTAGACAAGAACACGTATTCTAAATGTTCGGGCAGGTTTTTTAAGTCCAATTCGGGTGGGTCTTCTATGGATGATTTCACTCTTCCTAAATTGCTCTTCTCAATTTCCAGATTATTCATCCCATCCTCATTATGCCAGTCTTCTGAATACGCCATTGACATTTCCATCAACTCCTCCTTAATGGATTCCTGCATCAACTCAAAAATAGGTTCGTCAAGAATATCAACTCTTAAACAAGAATCATCAGAAGATAAAGGGTGTTGCATGCTCTTGTGGATTTGAATGACTACCTCCTCATCCCTAACCTTAAGTGTCAATCTCCCCCCATGAACATCAATTAATGCTTTTGCTGTAATTAGGAAGGGCCTACTTAGGATTAAAGGAACTTTGGAATTTTCATCCATGTCAAGAATAACAAAATCTACTGAAAATATGAATTTATCAACTTTTACCAACACATCTTCTATTATGCCCCAAGGATATTTGATAGATCTATTTGCGAGTTGAATACTCATCCTAGTGGGCTGTGGTTCTCCTAGGCCTAGCATTTTAAATGTTTTATATAGTAATAAATTAATGCTAGCATTTAGGTCAGCTAATGCATTGTAGACATGAATAGTGCCAATTAAACATGGGATAAAGAAACTTCCTGGATCTTTTACTTTATGTGGCAAATTCGAGTTGTCCTGCAGGATGGCTGAGCATTCTTCGTTGAGGACTACTGTGGACTTTCAATCACTTTTTGTTGACGAGCATGCTTTTGAGGAATTTGGCATATTTGGGCATATGAATTAAATCTTCACTGAGTGGGATGTTTATGTGCAGTTGTTTAAATACCTCAAGAAATTTGTCGAACTGAGCATCTTTTTGGGCTTTGTGTAACCGGGTAGAATACGGTATGTTAGGCTGAAAAGGAGGCTTTTCAAGAGATGGACAGGGGACAGCCGGCGCCGGTTCTAGTGCTTCGGCCGGCGCCGGTTTGGTTCTGTGCTGCTTTGTTTCGGGTTGACTGGATATCCGACACCGGTTCTCTTCTTTCAGCTAGTGCCGGTTGTCCTCTGGACTATCTGGTAATTCTTTCCCACTTCGCAATGTGACAGCCGCTGTTTCCTCACGGGCTATTAGGGTTAGTTCGTGGGATTTTATCACCATGTCCGTCAAAAATCAAATTTGTCGTTCCATGTTGCGGATCATTGCTTCGAATTTCTTAAATGTGGAATCGATTTTCTGGAAACGCCTTGTGACATGAACAACAAATTTTCCAATTAGGGTTTCAAGTTTTGTTCTGGTGCTGTGAGTGTCATCTTAGGAGGGCAATGGAGGTACTGCCCCTTATTAGACTTCCTCAGATTCCAATTCGCCATTTCTCCTAAACATAGAAGTAAGTTAGATACGAAATTCATGATTACAACAAAAGGAAAAGCTTACAAAGTTAGTCAAGAGGACATAGTCAAAGTTAGTAGGTTATGTTACAAAGGTATACACAAATACACAAAATACAAAATATAGCATCTTTTTGTAGAAAGAACAATTATACATAATTTACATATTTGTATATTTACATATTTACATGGTTAAATCAACAAAATCTAAAATTTCATGCTATTGGTCCCCGGCAACAGCGCCAAAAACTTGATGCGTATTTATTTGGGTATAAAAATCATATAAAAACTAAGCACATTCCCAATCAAGTTTACATTAAAACGTTAATCCCAAATTACACATATGAACAAGTGTACTCATCATTAACATAGCATAGGGTTCAAACGAGTGTTGATCCTCAAGGAACAAGTATACACTAATCACATTTTTTTTATTGTTTAACCGACTCGATAAAGTGAAAAAGAAATAAAATAAAAGAAAATAAAAATATATACATGTCAACGATGGAGAAGTATGCAACTCAAATCATTGTTCCGACAAACATAATCTTAAAGTACCTAATCATTATCATAACTAATCATTCTCGTAACATCATGAATGATTATAGTAGACTCAGTTCTTTTCTAATCCATGAATCCCTATCTTCTAGATAACTTAGCATCACATTCCTGTCTCAACCAGTCTTACCCAAAAGATGCATTGAACACAATCATTTGATTAAATTTCCATTCTTGCAAGCTTAAAACATGAATTAACCAATGAATCCATTTTTGATAGACATCAATTATGCTTTAATTACCTTGTTCTTAGCAATTAACGCTTTTTCCAAGCAAGTTAAGAGACAACAAATATGAAATTAATCAAATTGAAACCTCCATCAACCCCTTTCCCAAGCAAGTCAATAGAAAGAAACAATCAATCAATCTTGTAATACGCTCAAGTAATTAAATACCAAGAAAAATAACTAATTAATCAAAAGATCAAATAACTTTAAAAACCATGAATATCTAAAATAATGTCAAATTATAATAAAACAATTAACATATCATTGTTCAAGAAAAAAAAAGCACTCATAGATAAGCCTCATTCTTCTTCCTTTGAAGACCTTCTTGCACAACCCTCATTGAATTGAAGAATTCCTCATTTGATTTGAGTGATTTGCTATGATAATCAATGAATTCTCCCCATTTCCCTTGTGTTTTCCATCTATTTATAGGTTTGGGAAGTGCCTAAATTTGTTGGTGTAATGTTCTTGGCCGAGTAGAAGTTGAAAAGTATTAAAACTCCACAGATTACCAAAATCACGTAGAAAAAATCAAGCACCGCCTTAACTTCAGGGCACAGCCGGCGCCGCCTTGGCTCTCGGAGTCGACGCCGGTTGTGTTCTGTTTCTCCCATTGTTCGTCGATTTTTTTTTTTAAAATTCCGCATAATGTATTCTAGAATGTAGCTAGTGCCGCCTTAGCTATTGGAGTTGGCGCCGGTTCCACTCTGTTTCGTCCTGTTTCACCAATTTTTTGTCATCTCGAAGTTTGTGCAACTAATGCATGGCCAGAGTTGGTTCCTCTGTCCCAGTCAGTGCCGCCTCTAATCTGTTTTGCGACGTTTTTGCTTCATTTTACCCCAAAAATTTGAAATAATGACCAAAATACCTTTCCAAGGGTAAAATCTCAATTATGAAGGAATACGACTAGTTTTTGAACAAAATGTATCACAAAAGAGCCTCAAATAACTAGAAAAAATATGACTAATTTAGCCCATATCAATACAATTTCTCATTCACAGATAACAGCGCTCCCCAGCCAATCGATTCAAACAATTTTAGAACATTTGTAAAATTTAAAAAGGCATCCACATCAACCTGATAACCAACAACGATTGTTCTATTCCTAGATACCTAATATTGTAATAAGTTTTAGCACTTTCTTTCTCGGGTAGATGCTCCAATGAAGCAGTATGAGAGGTGGGTTCATCGACTATCACATTCTTGTCCTTTTTCTTTCCAACTGCTTGAGTAGGAAGGGCTAATTTCTTTCTTGCTACTTTGTCCTTCTTGGTCTCTTTAGCCATTTGTTCGATCGCTTTGCTGGTTTTCGAAGTTTTAGCCATAGCAGATGAAATTTCAAGTCTCTTTATTTTTTGTGTAAGAACGATATGCAGAGGAAATAGAGAGAGATGGAAACTTTAGCTTTTGAAAAAAGAGAAAGTCATTCAAGTGGGTTTGAAATCCTTTGGGCTTTACGAGGGATTTAGCAGATAAGTACAATCAAGTACATTGAAAATGGTGATTTTTTAGAGATTTGAAAAGATATTTTGACGGAGAGAAAATATTTGCAGCTAAAAGAGAGAAAATAAGTATGGATATTTAGAGTTAAAAAATTTGAAAGGTTTGGGCACAGAAATCGTTCATCCAATTTGTCTGTCTAAACATGGATTACACATGGCAATAAGATGCCACAGTTTTTTACTTTGAAACTCAGTCTAAAATACCTATCCAATTTTGTCATAGGGTATTTTAACTTCAGAGATGGTTCTAGTGAGGTTTATTTTTGGATTCACATCTTCCAATTTTAGCATCCAACATCTTCATCCAAAATTAGACTTTGTTAGTATCTTGTAGGAACAAACAGTTAGCACCAAGAAAAAAAAGTTAATTTTATAATTGGGTAATTCCTAAGCCTCTCCTCAGATGATTGAATTTATCTTCAACCAATGGTTTGATGAATATATCTGTAAGCTGATCATTAGTAGAAATATATTCAACACAAATATCACCCTTAAGCTCATGATCTCGAATGAAATGATATTTAAACTCAATGTGCTTAGTTCTTGAGAGCTGAACAGGATTTTTGGTTAAATTTATAGCTATAGTGTTGTCACACAGAATGAGAACACACTTAAAATTAAGGCCAAAATCGAGTAAAGTGTATTTCATCTATAAGATTTGAGCACAACAGTTTCCTGCAGCTATATATTCAGCTTTGGTTGTTGAAAAAGACATACAAACTTGCTTCTTGTTGTACCAAGAAACTAATGAATGTCCAAGAATTTGAAAATGCCCACTTGTACTTTTTCTTTCAGCTTTACATCCTGCATAATCTGCGTTCGTGTATCCTATAAGATCAAAAGAGTTAGTTCAAGGATACCATAGTCTATAATCATGTGTCCCAATCAAGTATCTAAAGATACATTTTACAGTATGTAAGTGTGATTCTTTGGGACAAGATTGGAATCTTGTACAAAGGTATACTAAGAACATGATATTAGGATGGCTAGCAGTGAGATACATAAGTCTTCCAATCATGCCTCGATATTTTGATTCATCTACCTTCTTACCCTTTTCATGTTTGTCAAGCTTAGGAGAAGTGCTTATTGATGTACTGATTTCCTTTGCTTGATTCATTCTAAACATTTTGAGGAATTCTTTAGTATACTAGGGTTGATTTAGAAAGATCTCATCATTGGTTTGCTTAATTTGTAGCCCAAGAAAGAATTTTAGTTCTCTCATCGTGTTCATCTCAAACTCTTGTTGAATAGTCTTAGCAAACTTCTTATATAAAGTTTCATTAGTAGCTCTAAGGATAATATTATCAACATATATTTGAACAATCAAAAGATTATTAGATTTTTCAGATTTGATGAACAATGTAGTTTTAATAGCACCTCTTAAAAAATCTTTTGAAAAAAGAAAGCCACTAAGTCTTTTGTACTAAGCACGAGGAGCTTATTTTAAACCATAAAGAGCTTTGAATAGTTTGAAGACATGATTTTAAAAATGTTCATGAATAAAACCAGGAAGTTGCTCCATATATACTTCTTCTTCAATAAAGCCATTTAGAAATGTAGTTTTAACATCTATTTGATAAATCATAAAACCTTTAAAAGATGCAAAGGCAAGCAACATTCTAATAGATTCTATGATAACAATGGGTGCAAATGTTTTTATCATAATCAATGCCCTCCTCTTGATTGAATTCTTGAGCAACAAGTATAGCTTTGTTTCTAATAAAAACACCATACTCATCGAGTTTTTTTCTAAATACCCACTTGGTGCCAATCACGGGATGGTTAAGTGGCCTAGAAATAAGTTTCCAAACTTAATTTCTCTCGAACTAATTTAATTCTTCTTGCATGGTTATAATCCAAAAATCATCACACAAAGCCACATTAATGCAATTAGGTTTAATACTTGAAAATAAGGCTAGATTATTAATAAAGTACTGTATGATTTTGACACCACAGCTTAGATCTCCTATAATTTGTTCTTTTGGATGTCTAAGTTTGTATTTCTATTCATTTAGTATGCTTGGATCAATGTGATCTTCGGCTCTTTGCTCATTATCCTCAACTTGTTGTTCTTCCAATTCTTCTTTTTTAGTGTGGTTGTTAAGTGATAGAGCTTTGTGATGTTCAACAACATTTTCCTTTGAAGTACCTACATCATAATTATCTTTTCTAGAGGAATATTTGTCAGATTCATCAAATACGATATGTACAGATTCTTCCACACATAGAGTTCTTTTATTGTAACTCTATATGCCTTTTTGCTGAAAGAGTATCTAAAAAATATAGCCTCATCTGATTTACTATTGAATTTGCTAAGATTGTCCCGAGTATTGAGAACAAAACATTAGCATCTAAAAACTTTGACATATGAGATGGATGGGACTTTGCCAAAGATAAGTTCAAAGGGTGTTTTTTGAAGAAAAGGTCTTAGTATAAATCTGTTTACAATATAGCATGCTGTATTTACAGTTTCAGTCCAGAAATATTTTGGAAGGGAATTTCATAAAGTATTGATCTTGTCATTTCTTATAAGGTCCTATTCTTCCTTTCACTATACCATTTTGTTGAGGAGTTTTTGCAGCTAAAAAGTTACGAGAGAAACCATTCTCATCACAAAATTTTGTAAACTCATAGTTGTAAAATTCTCTCAAATTGTCACTTCTAATTGAAATTAATTTGCTCCCAAGGGAATTTTGAACACGGTTGAATAGTTTTGAAAATTCAAAGAATGTTTCATCCTTTTGTGCAAAAAATAAGGTCCAAGTGAATTTCGAAAAATCATCTACTAATACATAAGCATATCTCTTACCGTCAAGGCTAGTGGTCCTTATAGGTCTGAATAAATCTATATAAATAAGTTCAAAAGGTTTTAATGTTGAAATCATTTTCTTAGGTTTAAAGGATGTCTTAATTTGTTTTCCAAATTGGCAAGCATCACACAACCGGTATTTATCAAATTTCATTTTGGGTAGTTCTCTAACAAACTCTTTTGAAGATAATCTATTTAGCAAATAAATAGATACATGGCCTAGCTTTCTATTCCAAAAGTAGCTATCATCATCATTCATCGAAAGACATTTTATATCATGAGCAATAAGATCATCAAGATATAATACATAGATATTTCCAATGCGATTTGCAATGAAGATGATTTCATCACTGGAATTATCAATGATGGTGCATGAATCTTTTTCAAATTTAACTTTACAACTATTGTTACATAATTGGCTAATACTAAGAAAATTATACTTTAATCCATCAATCAATAACACTTGCTTAATAATAGTAGAGGATCCTTTACCAATATAACCTATGCTGAGAATTTTTTCATTTTTCTTGTCTCCAAATATGATAAATCAATTATTATTACCTATGCCAAGAATTTTTCCATTTTTTTGCCTCCAAATGTGATAAATCCATTATTTGTAGATTGAATGTCCTTCATTAGTGTTGTATTTCTAGTCATACGTCTAGAGTATCCACTATCCAAAAACTACTTTGTAAAGCTCATCTTTTTATGGTAAGTGTACCTATATATAAGATGGAAGAGTGACTTTTGGTACTCATTCTTTCTTGGGTTCACGGGGGTTAGTAATGGTTCCTTTAATTCTTCACACTGTTTTCACCTCAGATTCTACTTTCTTCCTAACATGACATTTAGATGTGTTATGTCCACTTTTAATATAATATGTGCAACAAGTATGAGTTGTATATGAAGAGCTAACTTTTATAAAATGAGATTTGTAATTTCTAACTTTGTTCACGTGCCCATATCCAAGACCATTTCTGTCTCCAGCTACATATTACATTCCAAGTAATTTATCTAGATTATTTTTACCATTTGTGAACTTCTCAATGCATATAGAGAGATCATCAACTCTTTTTTTCATGTCATCAAAATAATTAAGCATAATTTCAAGAGATATTACTTTATCACACAAGCATTTATTCTTAAGTGACATGCAATGCAAAGAAATTGAAATAACATCCTTTTCAATATATGAACAATTAATGGAATCAAGTAGAGCTTTGTTCCTCTTAATAGCTTAGCATTGTCATCTAACAATGAATTAATCTTCATTTTCATTTTCTTATTTCTTCTAGATAGTTTTTTGAATTCATGGAACATGTCAATAAGAAGCTCACATGGATCATCTGAATTTGCACAAGCAGAATCGTGTAATTTAGATACAGAATTAAAGGAGTAAGAATTATTTATTTTTCAATGGCCATGAAGTATATGTTGGTTATTTTGTCTTCAGATTCACTATGTTCTTTAGTTCTGGATCCATCTTGATCCCAAGTCCTGACCAGCCCTTTTCTTTTCTTTGCCTTAACATCCATTCTTTTCTTTTTATTCTTCTTGACCTCATTTTTTTTGCTATTAGAAGTCATCAATAAAATGCTTAGTACTTTTACATTCATAGTATTGAGGTTTGAATGATGAAGTTTTTCCCTTCTTTTTGACAAATTTCTTACCCCTTTTACAGTTGCTTTTTCTGAACATCTTCCTTAATTTTCTGGCAACTATTGCCAATTCTTTAGTGTCTAAATCAATGCCATAGTCACTTTTAAATTGTTCACTATTAGCTTCATCATCAGCACCCTTTAACGCTATTCCTCTTTTGCCTCTATTATCATCATATTCTTGAAACCTTTTAAGTTTCATTTCATGAGTTAAGAGAGATCTAATTGATATGATTTTGAGAAGCACCAAAATTGTGGATTAAACTCAAGAATAAGAACCTTAAAAAACTCACACACAACTAAACTAAAATGCTAGGAAATCAACACTCTTGTGATAATGTGAATCTAGCCTACTTCAAAAATACTCTAACACCCCAATCTATCAAAGATTAGAACACCAATGATAGGAATTTGAAGGCACCTAACTCAATCCTATCAAACACACTAGGCAACCTAGCACATAAGAATAGAGAAGAAGTTGAAATTATCTCTTAAGGTTTAGAGACAAGATCAAAGCTGGGACTAGATCCTTAGAACTATTCTTGATGTTTATAGGAATCACCCAAGAGGATCACCCTCACCAAACTCTCAAAAGAGTTCTTGAATTCTCAAAATGTCTATTATCTCCAAAAATTATGTTTACAAAGCTATAATAGGGTATTTATAGTCCCCCAACATAACCTAACTAATTAGTAAGCTAATCATAGAATTAGAGGACCTTAATATAATTATTAAGGTCCTATTACATGCTTTAAAATAGTAAAAGCATAATAAAAGTCGTAAAAATTAAATTATAAATGTAAAAGGTTGAAAATAAGAAAAATAGCAAAAATTCGGGGTTGTACTGAGTGGGCTGGTGCTAGCGCCGACTTAAGACTGTCTCTTAACAGTGATTCGGCAGAATGGGGCGGGCGCTGGCCACCTTCTAGGCAGCCATTCCATGCGTTGTTCGGTCCTTTCTCATGTAGCGCCGTTCCCTCGTCTGTTTTCTTGATGTTTTACACCCCAAATATTATTCTTGATCTCTAATATGTCCTTAGTTGTTCCCTTGATCTTCCAAATAATTTTGAAGCCAAGATTGTTTCCATTTGAAGCTCCCTTGGGTTTCATTGCTTCAATTACCCTTTTGCCTTTCCATCCTTGATCATTTGTTTGCTTGACCTTCTACAAGAATTGTTGCCTTTTTTGTATTCCTTTTAGCTTTTCTTTTATTATCCATTTGTTCACATATCTCTTGGTCCTGGTTTGTTGACTTTGTTAGCTTGATAACCTCCTTGAATCCTCTTGAAGATCGTCTTTATCTAAGGAGCCATGAGTTGTAGCTTGATCGTTCTTCCCCCTTCTTTGGATTGATCTTTAGGCCTGGGATGATTCCTATCATTTCCCCCTTCTTGAAAGAGATTCATCTTCGAATCAAAACCTGTACTAGATTTCAAATAAGAGTAATGTTGTATAGATAAAATATCCTACCTTGGTATCTCATTAACCTCTTTGATTCTTCTTTTTACTACCCATATTTTTCCTCTCATTTTATCTCCACTCTATTTAATTTTCTCGTTTCCCTTTTTGTCTCTCTTTTCTTTTTCTCTCAAACTTGAGGTGGTCACTATCCTCTCATCCCCGTCTTCCTTCATTTTGTAATTTTTATCTCATTTTCTTCTCTTATCTCAACTTCTTGTTCCCCTTCTTTTGTCCTTCCCTCTTCTCTCTTTTTTGCTCCTCATTTCTTTTCTCACTTATCTTCTTTTTCCTCTCCTTTCCCTCTTTCCTTTACTTTTTTTTCCTCCTAAGATATTTTGATTTCTCAAAACTTCGCTAGGGGATAAGGGAAGTAGAGTGATCTTCTTTTCATCTTTCCTCAAAGAATAAGTGTTCCTCTTCCCTTTATGGACCACATCTTTATCAAACAACTAACGTCTTCCTAACAAAATATGCCCTACATGCATGGGAAATACATCACAAACCATTTCATTCTTATACTTTTCCATATCAATAGCAACCTTGGCTTGTTTGTTCATCTTCACCTCTCCACAATTGTTCAACCATTGTAACTTATAGGGTCTAGGGTGTTTCAAGGTTTCTATTTCTAACTCCTCCACTAATGTAGCACTAATAACATTTTTACAACTCCCTCCATCAATGAGGACACTACATGGTGTTTGTTTGATTCGACACCTTGAAAAGAATATATTCTCTCTTTGCAAATTTTCTCCTTCTTCCACACCCTCACAAGCATTTTTAACTTCTATTGCTACTTCAATCAATGAACAAGTGGGTTCAATCACAATTCCCCTTTTACTACCTTCTTCCCCTTCAAATTTACCCCTCACTACATTCTTCCTCACCGGATGAGATATTACCTTGGTCATTTTTTAACACCATCTTCTTGTTTGGACACTCTTGGAAGGAATGCCCATATCTTAGATACTTGTAGCATTTGATGTCCCTACACCTTTGAGTTCCCAACAAGGCCTTGCCTTTCTCTATCCTCCTTTTATCTCTTATCTTAAGGTTTTCATGCAAGATTGGACTAGATAGCTTACTCCCACTAGCTTCATGCCTCATTTGTTCATGCACCACTTCTAGCCAACTTTCATTTTTCTCCCTTTATTTTAGAGCTCCATTCTCTACTTCAACTCTTAATTTCATTTGCTTCTCAACAAATTTAACACCATCATGCTCTACTCCTTCTTGCTCATTCTCCTCCAACACCCCTAAGGAATAGGTTTTGTCCTCTAAAAAGAAGAGAATATTTGTGAATTCTGTAGTCACACCTTGAATTGAACATAAATGATCCACTTCATTCTCCCCATCATTACTAAGCTCATCATCACCTTTTGTTCAACCTTCTCAACTTTTTTTTTTTATTTTCTTGCACCATATTTTGTTTCAACTTTTTATTCTTTTGCTCACATTCTTCTCTTTCTTTTCTTGCTTCTCCTTAGTTCTCAACAACTACAACATTTTTCGTAGCCACTTTAGTTTCAAGTCTAGTTTTTTTGTTCCCAATTTATCTCTCTCCTTAGCAATTGTGCAAACCATAAAGTCTTTTATATTCCAAATAATGCGGACAATCAACCTTTGTGTAACTTCTACTACAACAAATCTCACAAGTCAATCCTCTACTACTCATTTGTTGCACCATTCTTGTAGAGGCTTAAGATTCTCCCATTTTTCCTTGCAACTATTCTTTCTCCCTAAGTTGTTGTAGCAAACTTGGGCACTTGTAGTGATAATGGCCATCACTCCTACTATTGTAACAATTATAGCTTTTCCTCTCATGCACCCTTTCTTCCGGTGTCTTATGCACTACATTCCTCCATTTTTGTTTAATTCTTTTTGGACACTTATAGGAAGTGTGCTCAAAACTCTCATACATTTTACATTCACTCTCCCTCAAGTTATTTTACACCCCATGCTTTGATGTTTTTTGTGCTCCTTCCATATACACTTCCTCATTCCAATATTCCTTACTCCTATGTTCTTCTTCTTCATATTCCCAATTTTGTTCCTTAAAACTACCATATCCCACTCGAATAAGATTCTCCATTATTTTCACTTCCCCTACTCCAATCTTTTATAGGACTCAAGCTCTTACATTCTTGATCAATTTTCCCTAGGTCTCTTTCATAGCTATCATACTCCCTTCCACTTGTACTTGGCCTCTCATCATGTTCATCTAAATATCCCATACTCTCATAATCATTCTACTTATATCCTTGCTCATGTTCATTATATTCTCCATGACTACTTTCACTATAGCAAGACTCTTCATAATTGTCACTCTCTCCACTTCCACTCCAACTAGCCATTGTGAAGTTCTTTCAAGAGAAATACCTCAAAATGTAAGTAAAAAACATAAGAGAATTCTCACTTCACTTTCTCACGTGTTTACACTCAATATTAGTGGTAACTCTTTACTCGTATTTGCATTCTTCTTGGCTTTTGTTAAAATGAGCTTACCCTCTTACTTTTTTCAAACTCTCAATTCCACATCCAAGTTCTTCCTAACTCTTTCCCATTTCAAAGGATTTAGTTATACAAGTCAAGTCAACTAAATTCTAAGGGATAAGAAAGAAAGGTATCTTAGAGGCAATTTATCAAACACTTGGTAGGTGACACTAGATGGCTCAATTATAGCAATGATTTTCAAGTGGAAGATGTCACAAAACTAACGGTGTTTAAGAAGAAAAATTTAGTAACACTAGGCAAGCACCACATGGAGTTGAAGTAAACAAATATATGAAGAGATAGGATTTCAACAAGTAGACAAGCTAGTTTGTGATAGGATTCAATGGTAGATGATGATCAACAAGAGATTCAAAAGAAATGGCCGTACAAGCTCAAAGATTCTCCAAGTAGAATGAATATGATATCTACTAAGAAACTCCACAAGGAAACAATTCAAGAAACTACAAGAGTGAGGACTCTAAGATGAAAATGATCAACCATCAATCCCAACTTAAATAGCTCAAGAAATTTGCAACTATGGGACTTCAATCTACCAACCTCAAGGAGTTATGGTATGTAAAACTAATGCAGGTGAAAGATGTAAGCCAAGAACTCATACAATGAATGTAAAGTCATTTAGGCATTTTATCAAACACTTGACATGCAATGTGTAACCCAACACAAACTTTCTAGCATGCCTAACTACAACACCAATTAACTTCACAAAAGCACTTTACTAATCAAATTGATCATCATACTTCATGAATGGAAGCTTTGGTAGTTAAGTATGAGCATTCACAAATCATTGAGGCAACATATCAAACACATAGAGTGCAATCCTATAGCACAATTTGGTATAGCAAATTTCAGCTTGGTTTTAGCCCAAAATCAACAAATTTTGTCACCAAATGACCTCCGAAACATTAATATATCATATAGGATCAAATTAATAATATTCCCATAGCATAAATTCAAGTTCTTGACATTCAAAAATAATAAGAGAAAAAGTGACGAAAATTTGAAAATTCTCAATAAATCTTAAAGAAGATTGTACTTTAGCCTAAAAAAAGTTGGTTGATTAGAATCAGCACATTGTAAGCTCTGATACCACTTTTGATATGATCTTAAGAAGCAACAAAATTATGGATTAAACTCAAGAACAAGAACCCTAACAAACTCACACACAAGAACACTAAAATGCTAGGAAATTAACACTTGTGATAATGTGAATCTAGCCTACTTTAAAGATACTCGAACACCCTAATCTATCAAAGATTAGAACACCAACGATAGAAATTTGAAGGCAACTAACTCAATTCTATCAAACACACTAGGCAACCTAGCACATAAGAATAGAGAAGAAGTTGAGTTATCCTTTAAGGTGTAGAGACAAGGTCAAAGGTGGGACTAGATCCTTTGAACTAACCTTGATGTTTATGAGAATCACCCAAGAGGATGACCCTCACCAAACTCTCAAAAGAGTTCTTGAATTCTCAAAATGTCTATTATCTCCAAAAGTTATGTCTACAAAGCTACAATATGGTATTTATAGTCCCCTAACATAACCTGACCAATTAGTAAGCTAATCATAGAATTAGAGGACCTTAATATAAGTATTGAGGCCCTATTACATGCTTTAAAATAAGTAAAAATATAATAAAAATCATAAAAATTAAATTACAAATGTAAAAGACTGAAAACAAGAAAAATAGCAAAAACTTAGGGTTATGTCGACTTGGGCCGGCGCCGACTCTGGCTTCGGCTCAAGACTGTCTCTTGACAGTGATCCGATAGAATGGGACCGGTGCCGGGTTGGGGCTCAGGGCCTGCGCTGGCCGCCTTTTGGGCAGCCATTCTATGCATTTTTTGGTCCTTTCTTGCGCAGTGCCGTTCCCCTGTCGGTTTCCTTGATATTTTACACCCCAAATATTGTTCTTGACCTCTAATGTGGCCTTGGTTGTTCCCTTAATCTTCCAAATATTTTTGAAGCCAAGATTGTTTTCATTTGAAGTTCCCTTAGATTGCATTCCTTCAATTGCTGATAGGGGCTAAAATTATCATTTTTTTTACTATTTATTTGAGGTTATTTTGAGATACTTTTGTTGTAATAACTAGGCATATTCCCTCTTATTTGATATTTTTCTTTTAAAAAGTATTTTTGATGACTTTGTACAGATTTGAGTTGATTTCGAGCAAAAATGTGAAAATTTTAGAACAGACTTGGCACTAGGCCCAGCCAAGGGACTAGGCATCGGGTCTATTCTGGTCAAATAGCAAAAAACGGAGTAAAACTTAGGGGAAGAATAGAACAAACTTGGCGCCAGGAGGGTTGACTAGACTCAGCATCATGTCTATTTTGCCCAGAGGCAATTGTGCGTGAATTTGGTATTTTTCCAAAGGATTTTGGTATTTTCTGAATTCCACTCAGATTAGACTTCTCAAGCAATAAATTTTGGTATCAAAGAGGCTTATAAATACAAGAAAAACACAAGAGAAATGTATGATTTGAAGGATCTAAGCTAGCTACTTAATTACCACTCAAAGGAGCATTGTTCAAATGAGATATCAAGAGAAGAAGAAGGGCTTGTATATGAGTTTTATCTTTTATTCTTTGTTTACTTTTCTAGAATAATGGTGTGCTTAATGTTTTGATTGTAATTGAATATTATTTTAGAGATTATAATTTTGAATTAATTGGAATTTTTTATCAATCTATTGTTATATTTGGTATTTGATTACTTGTTATCATTAGTTATTGATGTGAGTTCTTCTAATTGACTTGGGATAACGATGTTAGGAGTTTATTGCATTGATTTTATATTTGTTAAATCTTAATGGACTTAAACGATGAAGTTAAAATTATAGGACTAAGTGATAAAAAATTAGTTGATTTCACCTTGAACAAAGGGTCATTAGCTAATTTCATATTTATGAGGAATTGAACTTAATGTATGTTTTGGTTATGTTGGCTTGATTGATAAATTTGTTAATTTAATCAAAAGATAATAATTCCATTGAAAAAAGAAGTGGAATTTACATAAGTAAGTTCATGACTTGGGAAATGATTGAATTTTACTTTATATTCCTTTATGATGCTAAGATGATAATTGATTGTGATGAATGCTAGTTGATTCAATCTTGTGTTTTCAAGATAATTATCTAGTTGTATGAAATTGTATCCTTGAGTTATATTTATTTTTATCTTTATTTATTTTCATTTTTAGTCTTTTTTTATTTTATTGGCTAAACAATAAAATTTGGATAACATAAGGTGGGAGCCTAAATTCTCATGGATTCGATACTTGCTATTCCCTATACTATACGATGGGTATACTTGCCCTATATGTGGTTTTAGTGGTTGGCATTTTAATTAAAACTTGCTTGAATGTGTAACTTGTTGGTAATATTTTTTACATTAAAAAACACGCATCAATTGCCCTTTTACCTTTCCATCATTGATCATTTGTTTGCTTGACCTTTCACAAGGATTGTTGCTATTGGTATCTCACGCGTATCATATACGGTGCAGCGAAAAAAATAAGAACGAGATACCATCCCAGGATCCGCATATGTGTGGAAAACAAGATATATATATAGTAAACAAAGAAATAAAGATAACAGCTTTTACCTTTATTTGTTTGTGTGGAAAACAAAACTTTCCTTCTTCAAGTATGATAATTGTGGCACGATCCAGCAATCCTCTTGAAGAATCTCCACAAAAGTTGAATATCCAACCACTACAATCACAGTGTGTGATTATCTCTAACAGTAATCCACACAGAGGATACACTCAAGCACCAAGATTTTTGTGCTAGCAGAAAACAACAATGGTGGCTGGGGTTTTTCTTGTTCTTCTTGTTCTTCACAAAACCAGAGAATGAAGAAGAAGAAGATCCTTGCTGTTCTCTTGGAGAGACACACAAAAGTTGAGATAGTGTGTAGAGTAGAGAATAAAAGATCATATCATATATCCACTTGCGTGCCCTTTGGTTTTTGTAGAATTGGATTATATGACCTTTGATTTTCAAGTTTTGTTTTTCTTGTGTGACCATTGAAGTCACACGAAAAGCTTAACAATAAAACCACTTTGGTTATATCTCATATAACCAAAAGCCTCTACAAAAACCACATCTGATAATTCCAAACAATTCTCTAATTGCAATTGAATCCATCAAGTTCTCAGAATTACAAATTGGCCCATCAATTATAATTAATTATAATTTGGCCACATCAACTTCTCTTTCTCATAATAAACCCTACTATGTTATCAAATAACATCTTGAGTATATATTCCTCTTTTGTGTGCGACCTATTAGGTTTCCCAGTCAATTGGTAGTGAACATGAATTAATCCAAATGTCTTTGAGATTAATAATCCTTAATTAATTAGAATTAATCCTATTAATTCTAATCAAGATTAGTTTATTAATTCATCAATTAATAAACCCATATTCCTAGATCATGAGCAGTAACTAGCAACACATCATGATCACCCAAGAGTCCAGGAAATCAAGTGGCTTGACATGAACCATTCAATAACAAACTACAGTGCAATTAACTCATTTCACCATACAATATCTCATTTGGTCTGGAGCACGGAACTAGTACCAACTCCCTTCAGAATATATATTAATTCTGTCCCAAATATAATTATAGTTGTACTAGGAACCCACTACTCTCAATGTGTCCCAATTGGAACCCTTTCCAATACACATACACCTTGGTCAAGGACTTATGTGTAGTAATTCCTACAAGTGACCGCGAGATATTTGCCCCTACTATTAGGAGTGGTGAATCCTTTATTGACCCTCTCAATTACTTTCGTTTACCTCACAATGTACCCAATATCCATCTCATAGGCAGCCATCGATCGAGCTCCAGAGATTGGAATCAAAGCACAAGGCTCAACAAACAAAGTACCTTGGAGATCTCAAGTCTAAGGATACTTGCACGTTTGCCATATTGAGATTATATCACTGGCACTAAATAGTTATCCATGTGATTATCTCATAACTAGGTCATCCAATGAACGTGTTCCACTAACAAGCATCCATGTGTTAACTTTGAGTATCCCAATACTCACGGATATGAGAACTACCACCTGATCAAGATCAGGAGATCAGGAAGTCTTAACACATGCTAGTCTTAATGCATTAATGATGTCCTGTCTCATTCATACTATGACTAGAGACAATTTAAGTACTAACACTATACAGTGTAGTAGGAATCTCATATCATGATTTTCTTAACACAGTGTCGTACTAGGGACTTTATCCAACAGCTATATTCCTCAAAAGTAATCAAAAGAAATTGTAAGATAAATAATGCCTTTTATGAAATAAAATGTGTCATATACAACGTACAAGTGATTGCCTCTAGGGCATAACACTAACAGTTGCCTCTTTGTACTCCTTTTTGGCCTTTCTTTCATTATCCATTCCTTCATATATCTCTTGGACTTTGGTTTGTTGACTTTGTTAGCTTGATAACCTTATTGAATCCTCTTGAAGATCATCTTTATCCAAGGAGCCATGAGTTGTGACTTGATCGCTCTTCCCCCTTCTTTAGATTAAGCTTTAGGCCTAGGGTGATTCCTATCACTAATCAGTTCTTCAGTTGGTAGATTATTCAAGTCCTTAGATTCTTCCACAGCCAAGGTTTTAGGCTGCTAGCTTTTTGGGAAGGCATCAAGTATTTTTCCTTTTTGCTATCTAAGGGAATAGATTTTCCCATATGCCTTCAATCTATTCATAATATTTGTGAATCTAGTGAACATATTAGTTATGTTCTAATTTAGTTTCATGATAAACAGCTCATAGTCACGGACCAAGAGTTCTAACTTTGATTCCTTTACTTGATTTGTCTCTTCATGAGTGATCTCAAGTAATTTTCACATTTCATAAGCTGAATTATAATCACTAACCTGGTTGTGTTCATTTGCATTAAAAGCACAACACAATATATTCATTTCTTGGAAATTTAAGGTCATTTTCGAGGTGCCCTCACTGTTATATTCATCCCTCTGTTTAGATACTTTTCTGCCTTCGATAATTTTAAATGGTACAAATGGTCCTTTTTTTAATAAGATTCCATAGCTCAAAATTAATTGAACGTACATAGATCTTCATTCTATTTTTTCAGAATGTATAGTTGCTTCCATTGAACAGTAGTGGTCTGTTTGTTGAAGACCCTTCAATATATGGTAGGGACGAAGTGTTTGCCATTTGGATCTTTCCTACAAGGCTATTAGGCTAAAAATAATGTAAACCAATGCTTTGATACCAAATGATAAATCTTAGAGTAGGGTGAATAAGGTTTATATTTCAAAAAAAAAAAAGAATTTTCAAAGATTTTCCAAAATCTAGAAAGAAACCGAAAATGGATGAGTTTCAAAAGGTCAGCTTTTCTGTGCAAATTTAAATGCAATTAGGGATCTTTCAAAGATCTACTGAATGGTGAAAAATAGACTATGTCCAAGGAGACAAATAGTGTATCAGCTACCGATTCTTATTTCAACATAAATATGTCAAACCAAATCAGTAAATGCAGATAGAGTTGCTATGTTTTCTAGTCAGATGAACAGTGAAACTTCTGTCATAGAGTTCAAAATAAATGCTAGAGAATAGACTCAAAGATTTATAGTGGCTCGATCCTTAAATGATCTATATCCGCTACCTTAAGCACCCACTTGAGGATTTCAACTCAGTCACTAAAGCCTTTTTTCCAAATCAATGGTGGTAGGTTACACCAATCTTACAATAAAGGGTTACTATACTTGGTTTTACTGCCAACCTCTATATACCTCAACAATCAAGATTCATTCCAACTGGGTTTTACATTCTTAACCTTGACGCAACTCAGATTAATGAAAAAAAATATCGATTTAGCTCATATATTGAGCAAATGTATACCAAATAAGGAAGCTTTACCTTTTTACCTTTTAGAATAATGGATCTCACTTTAAAAGACAATATAGAAGAGGGATTCTTATTTTTCAAGTGTCTTTAGATGTTTTTGAAAGTTTTAGTGCAAATCCCTTACTGAAAATCATATTTAAATGGCTTTTATAAGGGTATAAATCAAAGCCACAATGACTAGTAACGGCTAGTTGCTATTGTCAGCTTTTGCTGGATTTTGGACTCACATAATAAAAATTGTGCTTCGGAAAGGTGCATCCAAAACAATATTTTGTGCCATGAAGTATTTTTTGAATAGGTTTAAATTTTAGCACTTTGGAAACAGGTTTTGGAGGGCGTTTTGTATTCAGAGATCCATTCAAAAATGATTCTACTAAAGTCCCCAAAGCTTTTCTTCTAAAATTCTTTTTACGGACAAAATATGGATAAGATAGGAAAAACAAATGATACCTTAACCATAATTTTTTTGTCTATAATTTTTCAAAAGTTTTCATGGTATGCAATTTCTTTAGGTAGGATTTGACTTGATCAATCCTTCTTGTACTTCATCATCTATAAGTTACTTAGCAATCCATTTTGTAAGTCTTGAAGAACTGTGGTTAAACATGTCATAATCCAAAAGGCCTATCACATACAAATCACACATGTTAGTCCACATCAATATTTGTCATTTATCAAACACAGAAGAAAGCCCTTTGGGCTAACAATGAATTAGGTCAAAGGACATATAATATCTAATTTGAAAGAGAAGTACTTATGACATGTTTCATGAAGTATTCTCATAATTAGTTATGTTAAATACAATGTTCCATAACATTTATTTATATTTTTACTTGATATCTCATATATCTATTACTAGTAAAACATAGTCATCAAATCATAAATATACTAATATTAATTTATTATTATTCCACCATAACAATCGATTCGGGATATTTTAAGAATAGTCATTCTACTTGCTATAGGGTTTTACAGTCAAGTCACGTACTTGATGACCATAAAGCAAAATATACTATTCATGAAAATAAATGCCTCATATTTATTGCAAAATATACTAAATAACAAATACAATAATTGTTTAGGGTTTATCCCCAACAATGACCTGAAGAGGGTCAGGGATGTTGCCCCATCCTTAGGATTAGGGGTCTTTATAACTAGATAAAAGTAGAAAATAAAAATAAAATTTAGACTCAAATACAATCCTTTTAATCTATTACAAAAGTCTTCAAAATAAACTTAAAGTAATACAAGACTAAAACAACATAAAAAATAAGCGTTCAACCCAACCCTTGATCTCTAACGATTCCCTACCTTAGTGAGATTAGTACTTCTTGAAACATGGCAGGGAAAATATGTGAAAAAGATTTCTCAGTAAGTTTTGTGTGTGGTCATGGTGAATTTGAAATATTTCATGATGCATTGTACATAAACATGGGTAGAAAACATCTGTAAGTCATTATTCAAGGTACAAATGTTTAGTGGTTTCTATTTATATTAAGCACAAATCGATCAATTTGAGTTTAGAAGTTTAAAATTAGAAATGCTTTAAAAAGTCAAAACCGTTCATAATTTAATTGCAACACAATCTCCATAAATTGAAGAGGTCATGAAATCCTGCATCATGACTAGTTACTGCGAAACCCTGCATCACAACGAAGTGGGCGATTGGCCCATCGGGTAGGATTCTCCTCTATCTCCTACCCAAACTTATCGGTCATCCATCTCAGGATATCAGTCTCACCAAGATTGGGTGCTAGCATGGACTGGCCTGACTTGCTAGTATTAATGCTTCTTCCTAAAAGAGTTCATCTCCTAGAAGTAGCCACCTATCAAGAGACTAGCTCTAACTCTTAGAAGCTATTACTAGAAGCCTACCCTAATTAAGTACTCAATGATATCTTATCCTATTAGGGATATACTCAAACACACACGTTTAGAACTATGAAGTCAACAAACATAGTGTGACTTTTGTGCAAAGCATTTTTAGGAATAAGTTTTATTTCCAAAAAGCATTAGTTTGGTCAAAATATTAATTGGTTCACAAAAGCGTGTTTTATTTATGTTTATTCAAATCACGTATACATCTAGACACAAAGTATTCAAAAGAGTAATGACTTGCAAACTGGTGCTTGATTTACCAAAATAAGTTATGCGAGGACTTACTTAAATTAGGGTCTCTTGATAAATGTAATCATTGAGTAGTTAGATCTAAAATCCCAACTCCGTTTAGTAATAATAAAACATCTTTTTAGATTTTATTCAATCAATTCAACATGTTTACAATAGAAGAGCCAAACCACTCAAATCCCAGTAAAAAAACATTTGAATATATAATCAACATAATATTATTCAACTCAACCAAAGCCCTAATCATGTATGACAATCAAGCATGTATACTCTAGATCAATGAAAAAGGAAGCAACAATTCATAAGGAAAACAACTCCTCCAATACACACTTCTATCATAGATCCCTATACCATGTAGATAAAGTCATGCATAGCAATAAACATAAATAATCATGTTTGCAAATCGTCTTCCCTCCGTGTGTCTGTGTGTGTGTGGATAAAAGGATCACAAAGTGCAACATAGTATTCACAACCCCAAATTTTAGTATAATCCTAACCATTCATTTACTAAAAATAAGATAACCATATGAATCATGCTAAAAAGAAAGCAACATAAGATCTCAAATTACCCCATTCAACCAATCTCCTTCTTTACATGCATTCATGATCTATTTAACACAAGTAATGTACTTAGCAGTGAGACTGGACAACATAGCTAGGCTTAGATGGATTCCTATTACTTGCCATCTTTCCCTAAATTTCTTCGGTATTTGCTATTGTTCTCTATACTAAACAATAGATGTGCTTGTCTAAATATGTGTTGTATGAGTTGATTTGGCATTTTAAATTGTAAAACTTGAGTGATTGTGGGCATTGTTGATATTAATTTCTATATACATGCAAAATGCACATCATTGTGGCCATACCTAATCTAAGTGCTCGAGGAATTAACAAAACGCTTGTGTATTCTCAGACTTACCCAAGCTATCAATATAACTGAACATTCCTAAATGAACTTGGCCACCTTACAGGTTTGGCCAAACATGCGTAGGAATACTCATGCCCATTCTAAAGATTAGCTAGTCAAGCTTGAGGACACCCAGGTGTCCCCAAGCCAAAAGCTAAAACGAAAAGCTTGAAGTCAAACTAGGACGCTTGAGATCAGTCAATATGCCTGTGCCTAACACCCGTGCCCAGCGCCTAGTGCTGTAACCAAAGTCGGCTCCCTCCATTTTCTATTTTATATTCGTAGATAAGAGTGTGTTGTATTTTTTGTAAATTTCTTAAGACCTCTAGGACTATGCATGCAAATTTTCATAGATTACTTCTTTATAGGAAGCAAGGAAAAAAATTTACTTGGACAAATAGTATCTAGTATTGTCACTTGAAAATTTTTTACCATAACTATTATAGGAAGCAAGGAAAATAAGAGCAGGTAGAAACAAAAGTTATCAATTGTCACCTATGGTGTTCTCCCATACCTAAACCTCTTGTGAATACTTCATGCAAACTTCTATTAGAAGGAAAAATTTCCTTTATTCAAACGATTGTGCCGTTTACAATCCATTTATTATCGTTTTCATTTTGTTCATTACCGTTTTCAATTGTGACCACTGTGAACAAACTCTAAACAAGCAAACAAGCATTGTGGAAGCAAATGTAACTTTGGCTCGATCTTAGCAAGATCATAGGTATTACAATTAGCCTTGAAGAGTGCAAAAAATGACCCGTAATAATAGCTTCTAAAGTAACAATAATTAGTATCTGAGCAAGAGTTGGACATGAATCAATTGGTATTCAAATCACCACGAAATAAAAAAGCAAGTCTTACAAGAAAATGAGGAGAATATCAAGTAGCCATGTCTATCAGGCCAGCCTACAGTGTTGTTTTGGGCCACTTTGATCCCGAGAGGGCCATGCAAGTCAGTCTTTAACTAGCAAGCGTATGTCTCTTGCCGACCTTAGAGCTATCTAAACTAGGCCCCATGAACTAGTCATAAGGACCACCTAACTTGCGATCTTAGTATGTTGAGTCTTAGGCTTTGTCCTCTTTTTTTTTTTTTTAGTTGTTGTTTAGTTTTTCCAATTAAGTATAAAAACCTATAAAGATTAATTACTATTTGAAATATACCAATTTGGAATTTCTTACAAATATTTTTTATATTTTTGTAATTAAAAATAAAATTATTTATAAAGACTAAAAGTCACCTTGAAGTGCATGGTGGGGTATTTGGCTTGAATTAACAATTTTATTAATGACAAAATAATTACGTAAGAGGGAAATTAGCACTTTAACCTCTTAAAAGTGGCACAATGATTAAAATTTAAACATAATAATAATATCCTAAAGTATCAATAAATTTAAACAATTACATATGAAAAATAAAATTATATTATCGTAATACAGTCTAAATACTGTAACAACCTATTCATCTTCATCCGACTCATCATCAATAATCCACACATTGACCTCTTCTCCTCAGCTTTGAACTGATTTGCGCTACATATTAGTTTCTATAAAGTATGAAGAATCAATTGAACTTGTCTCTCATCAATTGTTTGACCACTCAAACTAAAGACATTTTTGAATATCACTGTGGATATAGGCAATTTCAAAAGATCAGGTACTATTTTTAATAGAACTAGATACTCCTTTACATACTTCTTCCACTAAGTACAAACATTAAAGTGTCGGCTTTCATCTTTCACTGTAGGTTATATTTTGTAAATTACTATCTCATTATAGTTTAAATATGATCTTCTTCAGCTATTCATTATGCTTTATAGGTCAAAAGAGGATAATAAAAAAGTCAAAGAGGTAAATCTTCATGTCAAACTACTAAATGAACATTTCACTTGGAGTTTTAGCAGTTACATCTTTAATGCAATTTACCTTAACTTGCCTAACTCCTGGGTTTTTATTAAAATATAACGTTCCATAAAATTATTCAATAATACTATAAAATCTAAGAGTTTTCACTTAAGGATTTAAACATAATGCCATGAAGTACAAAATAGAAATGTCGTCATAATACTTCCTAAATTTTGAATTCGAAAAAACCAAAAGGCAATCTAGTTTTTATAAATATTTAGCCATCTCATCTCATCTCTCTTTTTTTCTTTTTTTTTTTTGGTACTTAACAAAAATTACCTACAACTCGACCTCTTGTTGCTTGAATTTGTTGTTGTCTATATAAGTTTTCAAACCAATCATTTTGTACCCTATTCATGTATCTGAAGGTATAAATGGCAAAACATACACACAGAAGCAATCAAAAACAACAAAAAATAAGGCACAACTGAAGAATGGAATACCTCTGTGCTTTAAAATTTTCTTAGGCTGAATCGTTGGAATCGATTGAATTGCTTCTAGCTGACTAGTCGAAACTTCTGGTTCTATGCTCCTCTCCTCTGGCTGTTGTCCTGCAAGTTGTCTGCTATGATGCATGAACACATGCGAAGCTCCTGGGCTTTCAAAATATTACCTTCGCCTAATTGGCCGGTGAATGCCAAAGGACTAGGGATCTTTGGTCTACTAGTTACCTTTAACTTATTCCTAGTAAGGAAAATCAAGGAACAACGAACGCTTGGCATCTATTTTTAAAGGACAAGAATTCAGAGAGAGGAAAAAAAAAACGATGAGAGAGATCAGTGAGTGTACTCCACTCTTTTTTTTCACGAAGCCAGTAAAACTCTAATCACTAGAGTTATACATGAAACAGACTCTACGTGAGTCTGTATTTTCCCGAGACTTTAAAAAACCCCTAACACAATCAATATAACGTATAAGGCTTTCGCCTCATTAGGTATGGACTTACTTCATGGACCTCTGGTCCAGTCTATTGGGTTGGAAATTAAAGTATTTATTTTATTCTTGGACTAACACAAGCCTATAAATAAACAATTTAATTAACCCAAATAAATCAGAATAAATTCCTCAAGCCATCTTTTTAATTTAGACCCAGTTTAATAATTATTCAATCTGGGTTTGGGCCCTGAATAATTAATAAACAAACTAAACTAGATAATTAATTCTCTCTATAGGTCTTTTATTTTATTCTAACCCAATAAATAAACTAGGCTACTTAAATAAAATCTATTTAAAATAAGACAATTTCCTTAGTCTAAAACCATCAGGACTTATGGGCTATTTCGAGGACCAAAAGATACATCACTTTGGCTACTAAAATGACCAAAATACCCCTGCTATAAAAATAACTGTATTTATCATTTTAAATATTTTCTAATATTATCATAAGGAAATATTGACCCCAAGGATAATGTTGTGTTAATAATGTCTTCGACTTACATGTGTTATGACTAAAATACCCTTCTACACATCACCGTTCATTTAGAAATGAAGAAATGTACTAATACATCTCTAAATGACATCTACCATCATTAGATCTTTAGTCCAATACGACTTCCTAGAATGTTTCCGCTTTCCAAGGGAGGAGCTACCCTTAAATAAACATCCAAGTCATGTTCCCCAGAACTTTGGATATTTAGATCATTTGAACAGTCACAAGGGATGATATAGTATTGAAACTATTTATATAAGTCTGTCTTAACTAACTCGTCACATATACCCAACATGCAAGTATATTGGTCCTACAATAGAACCTCAACTATAGTACATCAAAGTATACGTTTCTAACTTTGCTAAACTACAAACTCATACTCAAGCCATAAAGTATAAGTCCACGCAATAGCTGTAACATCCCACTACCTACGTACCTCAAAAGGGGCGGGGATGTCACCCCGTCCTAGGGACAAGGGGTCTTTATAACTAGGTAATAGAAAATATAAAAGAAAATAACTTAATAATAAACTTATTACAATCCTAAAACAATGCTTATACAAGTCTTGAAACAAATAGATGGTAACTAAATCCTTCAATAAATAAATACATCAAAATAAATCTTCTAAGCTCATGGCAGCATAAGTAAATTGACCTTCCAAGTAGGATTGACCTGAAGACATGATATAAAAGGTGTGAGAAATATTTCCTAGTAAGTCCTGTGTGTGCTCATAGTATTTCAGGAAAAACAGTTCATGTATGCAAGTTTTGAACAAGTCACAACAAAGAGTCTGCAAGTCCAGAAATTTGTCTTTGAATACTGAGTGGTGTATTATCAGCATTTGTAAAGTAAAAGTGCTCGATTTTTAAAGACATAACCACTCAATTAAAGTTGTATATGAAACTGTGTATCATGAATGGATATGACGCCACATTTTGTGCACCATGACAAGAGAACGGTTAGGATGCCACACTTTGTGCATCATAACAAGAGAATGATCAGGATACCACACTTTATGCATGTTGATACAAGGTGGGTGTACAACCCACTGGGTGAGATATTCCTACATCTCTACACCTAAACTTACTGGGTGTCTACTCTGGAAATAAACAGTCCACCTAAACTATATTGCTAGCTTGAACTGGCCTGACAAAAAAGAACTATCATCTTGTCTAGGTAGGGTTCACCCCTCAGAGGTGGTCTCCTACTGAGAGACTTATCTAACCCTTCAAAGACTAGTCTTAATAGTCTACCCCGATTGAGTACTCGACATTGTATTTGTCCCTTTTGGGAAAAGAAGGATCATTCAATGTGTTTTTTTTTTTAAAGAGCAATTATGGTTTACCAAATTCTTGTCAAAGTTAGGTTTTAGGAAAAAGTTTAGCATTTTGTGTAAAATTGCTTGTTCAACTTGAAATTGTTTGATTGACTGAAAAAGAAAAAAAAATTATCCATAATTGCATCCATAGTACATTTTCACGTGTTCATCATGTTTTGACTTGTTGAAGTGATTTTGCTCTTCAAATAACTTTATGAAAGGACTTACCTGATCTCTTGCTTTTTCTTGATACAATAGTCTTCCAAGATGGTTCAAGGCACATTAGCCCTGCCTGGGGTAAATATAGGGTATAAGTCCCAACATCCAAACAACACTTGCTTAAATAAATAACTTCCAACCTAACATACTTAAGTTCAACTAGTTATAACAACATCCAATTAAGGCAATAATGTATTAGGCTCTATAACTGGTTGATAAAGTATTTTATAGAAAGTTTGATATGCCAATATAAATAGGTGATATAAATAATAAATAAGTAATAAATTATAATATTAACTATTTATTAACAAATAATAAGTAATATTAATAATAAATTATAAATAATTTTAATAATAAATAATAAATAGTAATAAATAATAAACCATTTTAATAGTAGTTAACAATAATATTTACTATTATAGCTAATATATGAGTTTAAGTAAAAGCTTTGGTAAGGCTAACTAATAATAATATGAATATAAAAGATGTTTTATATTAATTAATTCTCATATATTATTAATTATATTTAATAATGCTTAACAAAAATATTACTATTTATTTATCTAATAAAATAATAATATATTAAGTAATTATTAATTTTGAAAATTTTAATGTTGGTCGAAACCAATAAATTAAATAAAATAATAATATTATTATTAAAAATATTAATAATACAACCAATAAAATAAAAATTAATAATAAAACAATATTAAATAATTATAATGCTGCTAATTAATAACTATACCAAATAATAATAAATATTTATTGCTAAATTTTTAGTAATAATTAATAAGTAAATAAAGGAATAACTAATTAATAAGTAAATAAATAATAAATATTAATAATTAAATATATAATAGGCAATACTATAGATGTATGTTAAATATTATAAATAATAATATGTAATAAAATAATGTTCTAAATATTATGCTAAAAAAATAAGTGGGTAAATAAATAAATATATTATAATAAGTATAGTAGGGCTATATCAAAGTATAATTTTTCAAGAAGTACTATATTAAAATAATAGCATCATATATTATAATAACATAAGTTATAATTTAATAACATATACCATATATAATTATATATTACGTAGTCTTATCCCACGTCCCCCAATCATCACTTAAGCAATTTTTTTGAGACAAAGCTACTGAATAACAAAAACTCAAGTAAAGCATTTAGCTTCATAAATAGATACCCAAATTTAAATATACAAACCCATGACCCATTCAACACCAAAAGTGAACAAAGTCACGACACCACCGTTTCTTATATCATTCAACGCCAAATTTACAAAATGCATGCGATCGTATTTTCAAAATGAATTCTCCTTGAAATCTCATTCCCACCGATACCACCATCACAATATGAAACCACATTTAACATCGTATGCCACAGTAATCAATACATTCATTTTCCTAGGAATAGAATATCAACAATGATCACGTGAACTGTCGGCATAAAAAGGAAATGAGAAAAAAAAATGAAGAATTCTTTTCAGTACCTTCAGAAGAGTAGCGCTCAAATCCGTTTAGAAGCTAGATGTATTAAACTCCTATACAAGATATAATACGGCGTCTTGAAGCCTTGAGAAGACTGGAGAAGCTGGCATTAAAGGAAGAGAAAGGATATGTGTATGTGTGCACGCGTCGATTTCTGGAAGGAAAAGTGAAGCCTTAGCCTTGGGAGAAAAATGGAAGTGGAAACCATTGTTTGGAGAGAAAATGGAGAGTCGTGCAAGTTGAGGAAGAATGAAACAAAAAAATCTGATATTCTTGTGACTAGTTGATAGGAAGTGATAACTTGGTGAGTGAGTTCAGGAGAGGTTCTAGACATTTGAAAATTAAATAGAGTTCAGATGATCAACTTCAAATTCAAAGGGGTTCCATAAAATCAGTAAACTCTAAATACGGCTTGGTAGTGATCATAGTTGAAAAAGAATTGGCGTGAATATTGGCCAGATTAGAAGCAGAAACGGTATAAGCTTTAAGAAGAAATATGGGTTAACAAAATGACTATACTTCTGCAAAGAAAAAGAAATTGGATGTGATGTGAATCTAAAAAGAAATAATAGAAATATTCCCAAAGCTTAAGGATTTTGATTGTTGGCATCCTTTGAATTTTGAATGAGATTTTGTCTTTGAAATTTGAATAAGATTTTGGCTTTCGAAAAATTTTGTAATTTCAGTTTGATAGGAGAAAAGAAGAAACGAAAATTTAAATTTAATAATGACAATGCAAGCTTTTCATGCTAAGATTCTAATGTTTAGTTGCACATGAAAGAAAATGATTATTAGAGTTCACATAATTCAATCTTCCATAAGATAAGAGACTCCCAGCTAGTGGTCCGCGGGTGCATGAGCAAGATGCAAGGCACACAAACTGAAGGTAAACCCAAGTGCATTAGGAAATGGCGTGGGTTTAAAGAAGGAAAAGATGATGGCTTGATTTCATGGCAAAAGTCCTTTTAAGCTTAAATAAAATTCATTTTGTGGGAGATATCATGCAAATTTCTAAGAGTCCTTGAATTCAAGCTTTAACAAATTAGGAGGAAAATGGCCGCTGGATAGAGATGAAAACCAGCTAAAGAAAGGAAAAGAAAAACAAGGTATTTAATAAATTTAATAAGAGATAAGATTTGAACTCCGGTTGTTAGGAATTATTCACTAAGCTTTAATTACTATTTCACAACAACTCTTGTGTTCTCTACTCCAAATCAATTACTCCTATCTCCTAGCTCCAAAATTTACCTACTTCCTTTCTGATGAATCTAAAATAAAAATACTCCTTATTCCTAACACACAATAAAAATGCATATAAACAATTTTAAATTCCTTCCAATTTTCATCTAGGAAACACATGCACATGCAGCATCCCATGAAATGTAACTATTCCTTCTAACCCATGGTAGGTTTAGGTGGGGTTTTACAGTAGCAGTAGTAGTTTAGGTTTCTACTGTATAGTACTTTCAGAAACCACTACTACATGTCCAATTCTACATATTCGAAATACGCTTGTGTTATGAAATGAGAGGACTATTCACTGGCTAAAGATAAGCCATGCCCCATTTAGAATTCACATCACAATAACCTTACCATGGTGAGATTTCCATTCTCATCATTTGGTTAGGAACAATAGTTTATATGTTAAGTAACCCGTGATCCATACCTTACTATGAAAGTCCACTATTTATATAGACCAATTACTAAACACAATGGGTCTTTTCTAATGAAATTATGCAAAAAAGTAATGTAAAATTCACAAATAATTTTTGAGAATAAATCTTTTATTAATATAAACCAATATTACATTAGAAACCTAGTATAAGAGGGCATACATTCCAACAATCTCCCACTTGCACTCTAAGACTAAGAAAGTCCATAAGTGCCAACCCCTATGGCGTCTAAGTGTCTTCATAAATCTCTCACAGCCAAAGGTTTGGTGAAGGGATCTGCTAGATTGTTCTCCAAGACTATCTGTTCCACCACGATTTCCTATCTCTGGATGAAATTCCGGATCAGGTGGTACTTGTTAGGAATTCTCCCATGCAAAACCAAATTTACACAGCTGAAGAAACGAGAATTCCACAATGAGGATCACATTTATATGTCAAAAGGGATCAAAATAGGTGAAGACAAATTACTTTCAGAGCGCTTTTGTGAAACAAAAAATTTCCTTTTGCTCTGAGGCACTATCTAGCAAACACAGAGAATATCTTCTCTTTCATTCTGTCAAAACACCACAATCCAAGTGTAGGATTGTCTCCAATAAAGTCCACAGGAGAATGGTGCTCAAGAATCACCAAAATTTTTGTGCTAGCAAAATTCCATTGGCGGTTAGGTTTTGTTGTTTCCAAAAGAAGAATAATACAGAAGGAGTTCTCGTTTTTTTCAAAGAAAAATCAAACCTCTGTATCTGTAATAATTTATGATCATAGTCCCACGAAAAGATATATAACTAAATATCTCCCGTATCTATTTGGTAATTAGAATCCATTACATATATGGATTCTTAATTACTAATAATTATTAGGATTACAATTAATTACAATGTAGCCCATAAATTATAACAAATTATAATTTGACCACAATAACTTCTTCTTTTCACAATCAACCCTATAATGTTATCGAATAACATCTTGAACACTCAATTCTCTATTGTTTATGACCTATTAGGTTTCCCAGTCTATTGGTAGCAAAATATGAATTAATCTAATCATCTTTAAGATTAATAATCCTTAATAATTTTAGAATTGATTTATTAATTCTAATAAGGATTGATTTATTAATTCTCTAATTAATAAATCCATATTCAATAGATCATGAGTAATATCTAACAATACATCATGACCACCTAAAAGTTCAGAAAGTCAAGTGGCTTGACAGAAACCTTTCAATAGCAAACACCAGTAGAATAAACTCCTTTCATCATACAATATCTTATTCGGTTTGGAGTACAGAATTAGTGCCAACTCCTTCCAGAATAATAAATTAATTCTAGAAGTACATGTTCCCAGAATCAACTACTTATCATATGTATAATTTGGAACCGTTTCCAATATACAATCACCTTGGTCAAGGACTTCTCGAATAGTGATTCATACAAGTGGCCATGAGATATTCACTCCTACAATTAAAAGTGGTGAATCCTTTATTGATCCTCTCAACTACTTTTATTTGTTTCATGTTGTACCCAATATCCATGCCATAGGTAATCTTGTTAGGACTCCAGAGATTGGAATCAAAGTCCAACACTTAGCAAATAAAGTACTTTGGAGATCTCAAGTCTAAGAATACTTGCACATTTACTATGATGAGATTCTATCACTGGCACTAAATAGTTATTCATATGATTGTCTGATTGCTAGGTCATCTAATGTACTTGTTCAAGTAACAAGTATGCACGTGTTAACTTTGAGTATCACAATACTCACAGATGTGAGAACTACCGACTGATCAAATCAGAAAGTATAACACATGCTAGTCTTAACGTATTAATGATGTCCTATCTCATTAATACTACGACTAAGGATAATTTAAGTACGAACACTATCCAATTTAGTAGGAACACCACATCATGATCTTTATCATGATTTCCTTAATACAGTATTGCACTTGGAACTTTATCTAACAGTTATTTTACATGAAAGCATAAATAAAATAAACTGAAAGATAAAGAATGCCTTATTTTATTTAATAATGCACAATATACATAATACATGTGATTGCCTCTAGGGCATAACACTAACAAACTCCTACTTGTACTAGAGCCAATCATTCATGTATCTAATATCGAATGACTCAACATGGCTGTTATGTTTCTTTTGTAGGTAGGTCAGCTATGTCCTTATATGTGAAAATTTTCTCTATCTTTAACATCTTTTCTATCGATGATTTCATAAATAAAGTGATAGCACTCAAATTGAACACGTAGCCTGATTGTGACTTTTAGTCATTATTATCAAATTGGAAACCTGTATCAATACCTTTTACTAATTGAAGAATAGAGACAATATCTCCTATTAGCAATATGTCATTTACATAAAGAGATATGAAAACAACTGCACTCCCACTAACCTTTTTGTATACATAAGGTTCATCCATATTTTAAATGAAACCAAAATCTTTGATTGTTTCATCAAAATGGATGTTCTAACTCCTAGAAGTTTGCTTAAGTCCATAAATGGATCTTTTGTAGATTGCACACTTTTGTGCTATCATTTGATGTGAAACTCTCATGTTGTATCATATACACTTCCTTACTCAGGTTTCTATTTAGGAAAGCTATTTTCACATCCATTTGCTAGATCTCATAATCATAATGAGCAGCAATGGCTAGGAGTATTCTGATGGTTTTATCATAGCAACTGGTGAGAAGGTTTCGTCATAGTCAAAACCATGCTGTTGACGATAACCCTTAGCCACCAATCGTGCTTTATAGGTAACTAGGTTACCATCCATGTCGGTCTTCTTCTTGAAAATCTATTTGCACCCAATAGGTTTAATTCCTTTGGGTGGATCAACCAGAGCCTATGCTTGGCTGTCATACATGGAATCCATCTCTGATTTCATAGCTTCAATCCATCTGTTAGATTCTAAACTATTCAAAACATCCTTGTAAGTAGTAGGCTCATTATCATCTATGAGCAATACATCATTATGGTCACTAATGAGAAATTCATATCTCTTAGGTGCCACATGTGATATTCCATCTAAAGAACACCTAGAAGTAGGGTATGCGTGACCTAAATGGCATAAGTATGCTTGTATGTGGACACATTTGGCATGGTATAGGTGAATTATATGAGCTTGTAACGTGGAATAAATGTTGTGCATATGATAATAGATTTAAGTGTAGGATGGCGTTAACTAAAATAATTTAGTCAATTAATTATTAGATGATAAATAATTGATATTTATGTCTTTGTCATACTTGAGCAATTTCTTTTATTTATATCCATTAGAAACTCATTATATGGTTGTTTTATTTAATTACTTATGTATTAAATTTTAAGAAGTAATTATATAAAGATTAGCAAGAATTTCCTTTTTATTTTATTTTGCTTAGAGAGATTTGGGTTTTTTAAATTAAATATTTAGTTGGGCTAGGAGAATTATTTAGAAGGGACTACTAGGCTTCTAGAAGCCCTATTAGCCGCCACATTGGGAAGAAAAAACAAGAAAACCAAATTCTTATGTAATTGGGAATTTATCCTAAAAAGAATATTAATATCCTTTTCCAATTCTATAATGCTTAGGAAAAATTAGGGAATATTCCTTCTTATTCTCTCTCATGTGTGCTGCCACCTAGGGCCTTAATACCTTAGGATTTTAGTTAATTAATTAACTGGAACTTTAATTAGATAAATCCTTTAGAAAATAGGCTTTTCCTATTTCCAAAACCCATTAAAACTCTTTTATATTAAACCTAATTAATCAGTTTTTCTCTCCTAATTCCTACCTAGCTGCCACACTTTCTCTCCCTCTCCCTTCCACACGAAAATCCCTTCCTCTCCATTAGCCAAAGTTAATTATTTTGCTAACGGAGAAAGTTCTGCACAACTTAGCAACTTGGGAGTATCATTCTAAAGTCGAATCTTTGGCTTTCTTGCTGGTAACAGAAGTTAGAAGCCATCTACCCCCTTCTTCTAAGATTTCTTGAGTTAGGCAAAGAAAGAGGTGACGATAAATTATTTCTTTTCTTGGATTTTCTTGACTACTGTCGGTAAAGGGGAAAAATTAGGGTTTTTGTTATAAAAAAAAAAAAAAGATCTTATGTGTTCTTTGCGTGGAATCTGATCGTTATCATTAGATTATGCTTAAGTATTAAAAAGAAACCAACTTTTAAGAGTTTTGATGGAAAGAATACATTTTTGTGCATTATTGATGAAATCTGGAAAATTGTTGATTCTCTAAGATTAAAGTAACATAAAATAGAAAAGAAATTATTATTGCAAAGGCTTTTGAACTTATTTACTATACATGTTTAGGTATGATTTATGCTAGAGTTCGTGCAAGAAAACCTTTATATTAATCTCAGTAATTTTTTTTTTAAAGCATGAGAAAATAGAGTATTCTGTTTTTATCGATCAGTTAAATTTCATGGGTAATTTTGTGTAGAAAACTGCTGAATATGGGAAAGGTCAAAACATAGAAGTTGTATACTTATGTGTGTAGAAGTTCCCTGAAATATTTTACAATTTTAGGATGAGGGGTTAATGAGTTATGAATTTTTATTTAAGTCTGGACGAGTCTGGACAAAAAAGTACAGTAGCGAAAATAAATATTCTAAGTGTAATTGGGGCTTAATTTGAATGAAAGAGAACCTTAACTCTGGTCTATATGTATTAAGGTGTATCTCTGTAAAATTTGAGATCAATCCGAGCAGTATTCATAGGTACCATGTCTTTGAAAAAACTGAGATACCTTGCTGGAAATCTTGTTTAACCTAGGAAAAGCTAAGGAAACTTTCTATTATTAACTCATATGTGTTTCTTATGTGTAACAATGGTGTAAGAAGGCATTAGGATGTGATAAAGGATTTAATGTAGGAAACCCTAATAGTTCCACTATTTTATTAACTCTCATTAATGTTGTTATTAGTATTAAAAATAATATTGTTAGTATCTTCATTATTATTGCAAATATTAATACTATTAATATTATTATTACCATTAATATTGATATTATTATTCTCATTGTTGTTTTAATAGTACTATCTGCATTTGTCACCTAATAAATCACCTATCCATTAAATAATATATTACCTTGGTAATTTATTTTCCTATATCTATAAACAAATAATATTTTAATTAAGTAAGTAAATAATTAAATAAATATCTATTTATTTAAATTCTTTAGTCACTTAATATTTTTGCATTAGATAACTTAAATACTTTCTTGAGCAACTTCTATTTTAAATAACTGGTCAATCCTTTATGCAATATTTCTATGAATAATTCCATTGAATAACACTTGGGATTGAAGTAGAAAGCTGGGCGAAAAGTTAATTGGATTGCTTGTTGTATGCAATTGATTTCTTGAAATACTAGGACTAGATTGTGACTGGATGACTTTGTGACTTTTAGACATAGAAGGTTAACAAGATCAAGGATTCACTCATTTCGAATAAGAAATTAATTTGCTCTTCTGAGGTAAGTCCTTGCATACAATCATTTGTAAAACATAGCAATTGCAAGTTGTCAAATGTTTTGAGGTATCAATGGAAACATGGTTTAATGTGATAAAAAGTTAGCATGGCCAGCTTTTCCTACTCTTCTCCAAATCACGCACTATTTCTTAAAACAAAAGGGTTTCAAAACACTTCACTTGATTTTTGCACTGAATGGTTTTATAAAGGTTGACCAAGCCATGCTTGATACTTTCTTGTTGGTTACTACTTGATGCTAATGTGTTGTCTTGTGGCAAAAGCATTGAGTACTGAATAAGGGTAGGCTACTATCACTAGTCTAAGATGGGCGAGCTAGTTGTTCGGTAGGTGGCCACCTCTGAAAGATAAGCTCATTCCTGATTAGGCGACAGTGTTAGGGAGTCAGACAAGTCTAAGCTAGCAAACCAATTCCAAGTGGAACGGTATTTGTATTCCGGTGTGGAGAATCGAAGTTAGCATGGGAGATGGAGGAGCATCCCTACCCAGAGGGCCGATCACCTACCATACTATAGTGCAGTAGTATTACAGTACAATTAGCAGGAGTCATGATGCAGGGTTTTATGACTCGGACTATGATGTAAGGTTTCATAGTCCATGTTTTTGTTGAGTGGTTGATTTACTTGAGATAAAATTAATTATTGAGATTGCAAATTGAAAACATGTAACAACCCGCACCCTAGGTACCTAGATAGGGCAGGATGTCGCTCCGTTCAAAGGATTAGGGGTCTTTATAACGAGGTACAAAATAAAAAAAAACTATTAAATAAAATTAAAGGAATAATTTCATTACATTCGGAAGCAAAACTTATACAAGTTTAGAAAATCAAACTAACAAACGTCTCTTGACAAAAATTCAGAACATAACTAAATAAATAAGCTGGAGTTCATCTCCTAATGCTTCACCCTGCTCAATATAAGCAACCCCTAGAAATCATGATATAAAAGGTGTGAGATTGACATCTCAGCAAGTCCCGTGTATACAAGTGTCAATTAAAACCATTTTGTGTATGCAGGTTTATCCAAATCACAAAATCGTATTTGCAAGTCAATCTTATCAATAACAGTTATACAAATGAGCCTTACTAAATAAATCCAAATCAATTCACAATAAATCACCGTTTCATCACATTCATAATTCATTAAGTAGGGATTAGTAAATGATTCAACAATACAGTAATATAATCCATATCATGGTTACCACCATGATAGCTTCCTAATGTATTCTTTTAATAATGGGTAGTGGGGGATCCACCCACTAGGTGAGATACTCCTCCATCTCTACACCTAACATTTCGGTTGTCCAATCCGAATCAACAATGTCCACATGGACCAATATACTAGCGCAGATGGCCTGACTAAGTAGTACTGTCACCTCTCCAAGTTGAGTTTATCTTCTGGAGGTGGCTTCCTGCCATAAGACTCACTCTTGCTCTTCGAAATTAGTACTACTATCCTACCCTCACTGAGTATTCAACGCTTCCCGATTAAGGGCAGAATCAATTTTCCTTTTTCGAAAGTCTTTGATTAGTTTGATTGCAAAACGTGGTTTTCGTAACAGCATTTTCAAAATCGTTTGACAATAGTGTAAGAAATCATTTTTGAATTTGAATAAATAAAATTTAGTAAATTCGTTTTGAAAATAAAACATCCACGTTTCCAATCCAAGTTTCATAACAATCCAGTATAACTCACAATTTTTAGTCAAGGCTCAATCCTTCTGTTAAAACAACATATTGACATCAATTCCAAATAACATTGTAAAAATTACTTACAAACATATAACTTGTATTGAAATAGTTATGTAGGAACTTACCTGGATATTCTAAAAAATCAACCAAAGTGATCCTTGATATCTTTTTCACTTTCTTCCTTATCTAGAATCAATGATTCTATAATTAGAACCCAAATATGCATCCACTTATTTTTTCATGTATCATGAATGCCTATGATCATACTAATCATCTAATTCATCCATAACACTTAGGTGGATTAATTCATTAAATCACCTCTATGCTTTCCATAGTCATATATCTCACCCATGCATACTTACACTTGGCTCACATCAACTTATATAATGACCCCCCTTAATCAACTACCATCAATTCCATATATTAACCCTAACTGCACCAAAAGATCGCATATTTATTCAACATACAATAGTTTTAGATCATCATAGCAATGTTTAACCATGATTTACTCCCTATACACCTATTCATGCTTTTCATGCAAGACTTCATGCATATTAGCATCACTATAAGGTCAACCTTATTTAAATCAGTAAAGTTAATCCTTAAATACCTTTTTTATGGCACAACAAGAGCAAATATGGTGCCTTTAGTGCTTGATGGAGTTTACTTTGGAAAGAAGAGTCGAGTGGTAGCTCTTGGTTTCCTTAATTCAAAGATCATGAGATGATAGGGGTAAATCAATCCCCTTTGGTTCGAAATTTAGGAGAAAAGAAGAAGAGGAATTGAATAAAAGTTGAAGGGGTTTGAAGAGTTGCTTACCTTGCTCTTAGGGTTCGATTTTGGTGGAGATTTGTGCTGTTTTGGCCAAGTTATTGGTGGGGGTTGGTGGCTGGAATTTCTGGGCAGAAGAGGGTGTTTAGGGTTTAGTAGAGTTTGATCTTGCTTCGGTCTCTTGATCACAAGAAGGAAAAGATGACAGCTTTTGTCCCTATTGCTGTAGCTGAATTCTAGCAAGGTTTAAAGGGGTTTAGGGCTGGTTTTTTGTGGCTATTTTCTGGTTGTTATTGTGGCCACAATAAGGGAGGAAAAAGAGATAAAAGAAGCTGGTTTTCTGCCTTCCTCTTGGATGAAATTGGGAGGAGGGAATAATAGGGTTTTGTGTGTAGCTTTTGCCTAAGATAAGAGGGAAGTTGAGAGTAAGGAAAAACTGGAATTTTCGTCGAGAGAGAGAGAGAGAGAGAGAGAGAGAGAGAGAGAGAGAGAGAGAGAGAGAGAGAGTGTGTGTGTGTGTGTGTGTGTGTGTGTGTGTGTGAATAGTGACAAAAATTGGTGGGAAGAAGGGGAAATTTCTGGTTTTTGATTAGCTGAAAAGAAACTTGATTGATTAGGGTTACTTAGGAAAGTCCCCTCCTTTATTTAGGGAACTTGAAAGGAAATAAAACTCATCAAGGTGGCGGCTAGGGTTGGTTTTATTCCAGAAAATTCAGTTAGTAAAAATGGTATGTTGATTCAAGAATTAATTTAGGTAATGCCCTAATTTATTTTAGGCAAAAACAATTAATTGAGGAATAATTATATTCTTGGAATAAAATCTAGATTATTGGAATAAAGCTACAATTTCCTTTCCTTAAACACTAGCTTTCGAAAATACCATAAATCTTAGGAGAATATTTATTTCCTTTAAAGCTTTGGACATGGTCTCTTTATTTCCAAATAAATCTTTTAGAGGGAACAACTTTGGGAAACTTTCCTTTTTTTGAAAGTAGTAGCTGTAATATCGTTTCTAAAAGAAATGTTCCTATAATCTTTTTTCCATAATAAAACCCTTGAGTAAGATCCTTGAAAAATTCTAGATGATAAAATAATTAAACTTCCTAAAAGTTTGAAATAAAATATTAATTTGAGAATATTAGGAATTTAATTTATATTAAATTCTTTTTAATAAAACCCAAAATAATAAAAAAAAACCCATATTTTAGGAAATTGGAAAATAAGAAGGCAGCAGCCCTTAGGATTTTTGGCCAAGGGAAGGGAAAATAAGGGAAAAAGGGTTTATCAAAAGTGAAAAGGGAAAGGGTTTGCAAGAGTTGGGATTCGAACTCAAGTCACCAAAGAATACACACCAAACTCTAACCACTATTCCACAATAATTCTTAGTAAATATTCTCTTAATAAATTTCCTTGATTCCTACTCACTTGCTCCATCCTCTTTCTATTAAATTCTCCTCAATAAAATAAAACTCGACTAACTCAAATAACACGACAATTAATTCATGCAACAATAAACTGATATTTTTATGAAAATAGTTCAAATCATTAATATAAAATAATGTAACATGCATGTCTTTTCCCCACATACTAAAGGTGATCTAATACGGGGTTTTGCATCCTCTCCCCCTTAAGAGAATTTCTTCCTGAAATTCAGTGTGCTAAACTCCTAAAGCAAATTCGAATACTTCCTCTTCACCCATTCTTTAGTCTCCCACGCTGTATCCTGAGTACCGTGATGATCCCACAAAATCTTCACCATAGGCATCTGTTTACTCCTCAACACCTTGACACTCTAATCCAAAACCTTAATTAGTTTCTCAACGTAGCTCAAATTAGGCTGTAGAATCAATGGCTCCTCGTTCAATACATGCTCTAGGTCAGGGTTGTATTTCTTCAACTTGGATACATGGAACACATCATGAATTCCTGCCAATCTCTCTGGCAACTCCAATCGATATGCTACAGGTCCAATCCTTTCAATCACTAGAAAAGGTCCTAAGCATCTAGGACTCAGCTTCCTTCCTTCAGGATGCTTCAGAATCCCTCTGCTCAGCTTTATCTTTAGAAAAGTCTGGTCTCCTACTTGAAACTCCAATTCTTTTTTTCTGTTGTCAGCATAACTCTTCTGTTGGCTTTGTGCTGCTTTCAATCTCTCCATTATCATCTTTACTTTGCTTGCCATTTCCTCGAAGTTTACCTCCCCAGTCTTGCCGATTTGCCCATCCTCAATCCAACTCGAGTACAGCAGTACTTGACATTTCCGTCCGTATAGCGCTTCATTGGGTGCCATCCCAATCGATGCTTAATGACTATTGTTGTATGCCAACTCAGCATAGGATATACAATCTATCTACTTATCGTTAAAATCCAACACACAAGCCCTAAGCATGTCCTCCAATATCTGGATGACTCTTTCGGATTGTCCATCTATCTACGGATGAGTAGAAGTACTGAGCTTTAGAGTCGTTCCCATTGAATCTTGAAATTTGGCCCAAAACCTCGATGTAAATCTGGGATCCCTGTCGGATACGATACTGGTCGGCACTCCATGCAATCTAACTACTTCGTGAATATACGTCTTGGCCAATTTTTCCATAAAGTCCCTCATATTTACTAGAATGAAATGAGTTGTCTTGGTCAATCTGTCAACTACTACCCACACAGCATCCTTCAAAGTCTTAGACATCGGTAATCCAGTAACAAAGTCCATCGTCACCTCTTGCCACTTCCACTCGGGAATAGGCAAATGCTGTAGTAATTCAGCTGCCCTCTTATGCTCCACTTTTACTTTCTGACACATCAGGCAAGTAGAGATGTATTGCGCCACATCTCTTTTCATTCTCGGCCACCAGTAGGCCTTTTTTAGATCTTGGTACATCTTAACTTCTCCCGGATGAATAGCATACTTGCTCTTGTGAGCCTCATCCATTATCTTTCTCTTCAATAGGGGTCATCCGGTACACATAGTCGCTCTCGAAAATACATCACTCCTACTTCATCAGACCGAAATTTCTAATTTCCTCTCTTCACTTCCTTTGCCTTGAAAGTCTGAAATTCTTAGTTATTTCGCTGAACTTCACCAATCTCCTGCCTCAGCTTGGGCTCTAATTTTAGGTTGCTCAAGCTAATTTTCCCTTCTCCCATTTGTGTCTTTTGTCCCAAGAACTCTTGTACTATTTGTACCTCTTGCACCCTCATGCTAGCTATCCTCACATTCCGACTCAGCGCATGAGCTACCACATTCGCTTTCCCCAGATGGTAGTTAATTAGACATTTGTATTCCTCTAAGAATTCCATCCATCTCCTCTATCTTAAGTTTAAGTCCTTTTATATGTACTTCAAGCTCTTATGATCCATCAAAACTTCATAACCGCCCCATACAAATAGTGTCGTCATTTCTTTAAAGCAAACACTATCGCTGCCAACTCCAAATCGTGTGTCGAATAGTTTACCTCGTGCGGCTTCAACTTCCTCGATGCGTAGGCAATAACTTTCTTGTCTTGCATTAGCACCGCCCTTAGACCTTCCTTAGACACATCCGTGTACAAGGAGTAGGCCTTACTTTCTTCAGGTAGGCTTAATATTGGTGCTATCATCAATCTCTTCTTAAACTCTTGGAAGCTCTTCTCGCACTTATCATTCCAAACGTATGGCACATCTTTCCTTAGCAATCAGGTCATCGGTGTCATCAGTGTAGAGAAGTTTTTAATAAAACGACGGTAATATCCTGCCAATCCAAGGAAACTCCTGATCTCAGTTATGCTCTCCGGTTGCTTCCTATTTGAGATAGCCTCGACTTTCGATAGGTCCACTTTGATTCCATCTTTAGATATTACGTGACCAAGGATAGCCACTGAGTCCAACCAAAACTCGCATTTGCTAAACCTAGCATAGAGTTTATGCTCCCTCAATTTCTCCAGTACTAACTTTAAATGCTTTTCATGCTCCTCAGGACTTTTAGAGTAGATTAGAATATCATCTACGAGCACTACAACAGACTTATCCAAATACGGCTGGAAAACCCTGTGCATAAGATCCATGAAAACGGCGGGTGCATTAGTTATTCTGAATGGCATCACCACGAACTCGTAATGGCCATATCTAGTGTTAAAGGTTGTCTTGGGAATATCCTCCTCCTTGATTCCCACTTGGTAATAACCTTGTCGAAGATCCAACTTAGAAAAATAACACGAATCTTGCAAGGGATACTTGTTCTTGATCGTGAGATTATTTAGCCCTCTATAGTCTATGCACAATCTCAACGTCCCATCCTTCTTCTTTACGAACAACACCGGGGCTCCCCATGGCAATGTACTGGGTCTTATGTACCCTCGCTTAACTAATTCTTCCAGATATTCTTTCAATTCTCTCAATTCCGCGGGCAACATTCGATAAGGAGTCTTCAACACCAGCTTCGCTCCAGGAACTAAATCGATAGTAAACTCGACTTCTCAGGAAGGTGGCAGAGAAGTGAGTTCCACTAGAAATAGATCCACGAAGTCCTTCACAACTTCGGTGTTTTCCAAAGTACACTAATCCTTAGGCTTATTGATTAGATAAGCCAAATATCCTATACAATCATTCTTTAGCATTTTCCGCGCTTTTGCGCCTGCTATCAAGAATTTCAACTTCTTTACCTTTCTCTCATTAAACTCTAATACATCGCATCCGAGTCTAACAAACTGCACTGTCTTGGCCTTGCAATCCACTCTTACTCCATGCTTTGCTAACCAGTCCATACCCAGAATCAGATCATAGTCGTCGATGGGTAGGATTATGAGGTTTGCCTTCAAAATCTCTTTTCCAACTATAATATCACACTCTTGCACCATCTTACTCGCATCTCTCTGCCTTCCCAAAGGTGTACTAACTAACAAAGTATAAGGCAATTCTACCCCGCCCCAACCTAATCAGCATGCACATTTATCGTTCACGTATGAATAAGTTGATCCAGGGTCTATCAAAGCAGAAATAGAGACCTTGCATAGCAGTTCTACGCCTTGGTGCCATCTACTTGCACCGAATACAAGCCTTATTAAGGAAAGTTCATGGCATGCAATTGATCAACTTATAGATTTAAATTAATTCACAATGCATTGGAAAATAAATTTTGCCAATGATGCTCCAAATGAGTTAAAGAAATCAACGAATCATATTTTTATCAACCAATTCCAAATTGGTACAGAATAAGGGAGTATTCCATAGATACCCCTTTTTATTCTTGCTAAACAAAATTTTAGAATAAGGAATAAATAATAAATCAAACAAATGAACAAACATCTCTTTAATAAAATAAAAGACTAAGTACTAAAGATCCTAAAACTCTAAGCATTACTAGAGTCGCTAGAATCCTCGAAAGTCTCTGTAGGAGGTTCCACTAGCCATCCTGCACTGCTATTAGCATGATCCATATCGCAATTTATGTCACATCTGCTTGCAAAACCAAAGGATCTATACTTCTTCCTAGGCTGCCCTAACAAACTCACTTCAGTGTCTCTACCCCTTAGTTTGGCTCTCAACTCTGCATCCCTAAGCTTGTCCACTGCTAACATCACTGCCCTCATAGGCCTTCCGAATTCCTACTTGTATGACTCACTTCCCAGAAGCGTCAGGACTCCTTCCTTTATGGATGGGGTCGTAGGTGTATTAATACTACCCTCCCTCTCAATCACTTCCGCTTCACTCTCGCTCTCTAGCTCTCCTATCCCCCCCTCAATCTCAAGTCCCCTAGCTCATCCTCACTCTCATCATTCATTTCTCCTCCCTCCCCTATCTCCTCCTCATCATCTCCCTCATACTCTTCCATATCCCAATTCTCCTCAAGTGCAGGCATCTCAGGTATCAGGTCCTCAGGTTCTTTCTCTACTCCAAAGTCTTCTATCATAGGTCGCCTATGGTCTACCTCGTCCTCACTCAAAATCCATCCACCCTCGGGTTCTGCCTCTAAATCAGATGATGATGAATCTAATATGAGGATGGGGTTAGGTGCTCTACCACCTGCGATGCTGCACATAAAAGGCCAGTCTCGAGTCACAACTGCGGATCTCCAAGTCATTATATAAAAGAAACATAAAGAAATCAGAACAGAACCAAATCTCACTCTCTAGAGTTGAAACACTATTCAATAAATCTCAATTCCTAAGGTTTGGGTACCACTCAATCAAGCCAATTGCCTAAACCTAGGCTCTGATACCACTTGTAACACCCCACACCCTAGGTACCTAGATAGGGCAGGATGTCGCCCCATCTAAAGGATCAGGGGTCTTTATAACGACAAACAAAATAAAAAAAATTGCTAAATAAAATTAAAAGAATAATTTCATTACATCCGGAAGTAAAACTTATACAAGTCTGGAAAATCAAACTAACAAACGTCTCTTGACATAAATTCATAACATAACTAAATAAATAAGCTGGAGTTCATCTCCTAATACTTCACCTTGATCAATATAATAAATCCCCTAAATCATCATATAAAAGGTGTAAGATTGACATCTCAGCAACTCCCGTGTGTGCAAGTGTCAATTAAAATGATTTCGTGTATGCAGGTTTATCAAAATCACAAAATCATGTTTGCAAGTCAATCTCATCAATAACAGTTATACAAAGGAGTCTTGCTCAATAAATCCAAAATAGTTCACAATAAATCACCGTTTCATCACATTCATAATTCATTAAGTAGGGATTAGTAAATGATTCAACAATACAGTAACACAATCCATATCATGGCTACCACCATGATAGTTTCCCAATGTATTTTTTCAACAATGGGCAGTGGGGGATCTACCCACTAGGTGAGATACTCCTCCATCTCTACACCCAACATTCTGGTTGTCCAATCTGGATCAACAATGTCCACATGGACCAATATGCGAGTGCGGACGGCCTGACTAAGTAGTAATGTCACCTCTCTACGTTGAGTTTATCTTCTAAAGGTGGCCTCCTACTAGAAGACTCACTCTTGCACTTCGAAACTAGTACTACTAGCCTATCCTCACTGAGTACTCAACGCTTCCCGATTAAGGGCAGAATCATTTTTCCTTTTTCGAAAGTCTTTGATTAGTTTGATTGCAAAATGTGGTTTTCGTAACAGCATTTTCAAAATCGTTTGACAATAGTGTAAGAAATCATTTTTGAGTATGAATAAATAAAATTTAGTAAATTCGTTTTGAAAATAAAATATCCACTTTTCCAATTCAAGTTTCACAGTAATCCAATATAACTCATCATTTTTAGTCAAGGCTCAATCCTTATGTCAAAACATCATAATGACATCAGTTCCAAATAACATTATAAAAATTACTTGCAAACATATAACTTGTATCAAAACAGTTATGCAGGGACTTACTTGGATATTCTCAATAATTAACCAAAGTGATGCTTGATATCTTTTTCACTTTCTTCCTTATTTAGAATCAATGATTCTATAATTAGAACCCAAATATGCATCCAATTATCTTTTCATGCATCATGAATGCCTATGATCATACTAATCATCTAATTCATCCATAACACTTAGGTGGATTAATTCATTAAATCACCTCCATGCGTTCCATGGTCATATATATAACACCCCGCTACCTAGGCCCGCCAGGGCTAGGGATGTCGCCCCGTCCAAAGGACAAGTGGTCTTTATAACTAGGTCACACAAATAAAATAGTGGAATAAAAATAATACTTTAACTTAAAATTTATTAAAACCCAGAATGAATCCAAGAATTCCCAAAAGAAAAACAAATCCATAAATAAAATCATCCACTCTCAACTCTCCAAAGCAATACATAAAAATATAAGACAACATTCTCTTCCAAGGCAAATAACACTAGCTACTCATCCCCACAGCAGGATTGACCTGAAATCATGGTAAAAAGGTGATGAGACAGAAATCTCAGTAAGTCCATGTGTGCTTTGGGTGTTCAGTGAAAACAGTTCGTGGATGCAAAGTGTGAAATCTTTATAAGAGAAATATTGGCAAGCAATAAACATTAGTCAAAAGCAAGAGTGGTGTTTTCCTCTTTTTGAAACCATACAAGTGTACAATAAAATCAACCACTCATAAAGGTGGTCATGGGTTACCACACGTTGGGCCCCATAACTATACAACGGTCAGAATGCCACACTTTGTGCAGACTGACAAAAGAAATACTGGCAAGCAATGAATGATGTTCAAAAACAAGAGTGGCGTTTTGGCTTTCAAACCATACAGGTACAATAAAATCAACCACTCAAAAAGGGTAGCAATGGGTTACCACACGTTGGGCCCCATGTCCACATGGTCAGTATGCCACACTTTGTGTAGACTGACAAAAGGTAGGTGATCAGCCTACCAGGCAAGATACTCCTCCTTCTCTATACCCAATCAACAACCGGGTGTCCATTCCGGCAAAACACAGTCACTTGACTGAAAAGAACACTGCTAGCTCGGACCGGCATGACTAAGTAGTACTAACGTTTCTCTAAGTTGAGCTTATCTTTTGGAGGTGGCCTCCTACCAGAAGACTCACTCTTGCTCTTCAAAACTAGTACTACTAGCCTACCCTTATTGAGTACTCAATGTAACGTATCCCACATGGGAAAAATGAACAAAACATAGTTCCACTTGAAAATGGCAATTAAGGTTTTCCAAAGTTTGGGGCAAAACTGGTTTTAGAAAGAGTTTTAGGTTTTGAGCAAAACCGCCCATTGATTTGCAAATATTTTATATGTCAAAAATGAGAATGGAAATATTCCTCAATTACCTTTACAGAAATGAGTGACCATGCACTCTACATTTGGCTTGCCATAAAAAAAAAATCATTTTTCATCAAACAGGTTTTATGCAGAAGCTTACCTGATCCTTGCTCACAACAAAGGTCTCCAACAGCTGACCTAACCCCGCATGGGGTAAATACAAACCACAATCAATCTCAAGCCAAAGATTCAATTTCACAAATAAAACTAACTCAACTTACTACAATCATGTCCCTAGTGTCCCAAGCTTTAAGGCTTGATAATAAATAAAAGGGTTTATAAAATAAATCTAGTTTGATATTAAAATAATTAGAGTTTGGGAAATAGGTACTAATAAGTTGAAGGTTTAAATCTTGCTAAAATAATTTAGAGTTTATTTGATGAAAAGTCCTAGGTGGTACTAGGTAAAATAATGATTTATTAATAATTTAGTTGTTAGAAAATAATTGATAACTAAAATTAGTTGAAAATAAATTTAATGAGTCTTGCTTGAAAGATAATAAATGAATTTTTAATGGGTTTTGATTAAAAGATAATAATTAAATTTTTAGTAATAAATATTTTACTAATTATGATTATTTCCATAAAAGGCTTTATTTGATATTATCATTATATATATATATATAATATCTATATATTTTATTTTTCTAGCAAAAGCTATTATTTATTTGACTAAAATATCCTTATTATACATAATAATCCAAATTTACCCCTCCTAGGGTTTTTTTGGAAATTACTAGCAAAATCCCATTATGAAATATTTTATTCATGAAATCAAAATTAGCTTAGGGACAACTAGATCATGATCATATTTCTATGGCTAACCACAATTAAGGACATATACAATCCTTCAATTCATCAAATCATCCAAATCATGCATATAAGTATAGATTTAAATTTATCAAGACATGATCTAACCCCTACTAGTATAAATATGATCATAGCTTCAACAATCCAACATGAATATAAATCATATTCACCAAAGCTTACATAATCTCTAACATTCTTCATCACAAATACTACCTATGACATGGAGACATGCATTAAACCTCAAATCATCATATAATCAACCAAGATAATCCATCCATGCATAAATCCCATCTCCTTCATATTCATACATACATTCATGCTTCAACCTCAACAATATATACTCAAACCTTATCCGCAATCCATCTTCTATCAACATCATCCTAGAGACATGAATCTAGAATTTAAAAGAAGGGTTAAAACGGCTTACTTGATTGATGAATTCCTTGAAGTATTTTTGAATGAATCTCAAGCCCTAGATGCCTAAATCCGTCCAAAGGAGATGAAGGAAGAATGGCCATGGAGAAGAAACCATTCGGCCAAGTAAGTGAGTGGTTCGGCCAAGAGAGAGAGAGCATTAGCATGTTTATTCATATATATTTTCACTAGAAATCAAGATTGGAGAAGATGAAGTTGTTAGAACAAACCTACCTTGAAGGTGTTCTTGAGGCTTCACAAAATTTCTGATTTTTGATCCAAAAGTGCAAGTTGGATTTTGAAGTTTGATGTTAAAAATGGTATGGATGGACTCACAACAATGAATAGATGAAATCTAGAATTTTTAGAGGTAGTTTGAAGTGATTTGGAGAGGTATTAGGTGAAAGGAAGGAGTAGGTGTTCTTGGTGTACTATGTGTTCTTGAAGGTTGAAGAGAGTAGAGAGCTTTTGGATGGAGGCTGCCGAAATTCTGAGGATATTAGGGCTGCTGAATTGTCTTGTAGGGTTTTGGAAGAGGTTTTTCTGGTTTGTAAGGGAAAAGGAAAGGCTAGTTGTTAAAATCCTTGAAGAATATTTTTGGGAAGCAATTTTGGAAACTAGATATCACAAGAATATCTTTGATTATTGGAGAACTTTCGGAAATCTGCCATGGACGAATTTCTAGGCAGTGTTTTGGCTGAATGAAAGCTGGTTGAAGGAGGCTTAGGGTGGCTGAAATTATGGAGTATAATGGTGAAGAGAAGGTCTGGTTGTTTGAGATATATTTTATGGAAAGTTGTTAAATCATGGTGGCTGGAATTTTGGTATCCAAATCAAGGTATGATTGCAGAAATATTTTAGAAATCTTTTAGGCATCCATGGCTGGATTTTCGTGCAGAACTTTAGGAGGACAATGGAGTTCAGTTAATGGAGGTTTAAGGGTGGTTTTTGCAGAAAAAGAATGGAGTTTCGGCTAGGAGAGAATTAGGAAACAAAGTTGGAAAAAACCACTGCACAGATTTTCGCAAGGCTGGAATTTTCTGGGCAGTTTTCGGCTGCCCTTTTCCAGGCGATTTGCAGAGGCTTTGAAGGGGAATTTCTGGGGCTTTTAAGGCTGGTTTCCAGCCTACTTCATGGAGGAAAAACATGGCTAAGATGCTGAACAAAAATTGGAAGAAAACAGCTTGGTTTCGAACCTCCAAAACTGCGAATCTGCCCAGAAAATTTTCTGGTTTTGCACAGTATTTGTGTAGTCCAAAAATGCCCAGGAAAATTCAGATTTCAAGCTGATCAAAAGGGCTATTTTCTGGCAGCATTTGTGAGAGAATAATGGTTAAGAATTTTGTCACCTTGAAGGCACACAAAGCTGGAAAAATTTCAGTTCTAAGCATGAAGGAAAATGAACCTAACTAGAGTGAATTTTTAGAAAGTTCACTAAGGAATTTAATTCACTTGAAATCTTTCCCCCTCTTCCATTGTTTCGGTCCATATGATGTCTTTTACTAAGACATTTCAAACCTTCAAAGCCACCGCACATTGCTAGAATTTTTCTAGAATAAAATTGGCTTGAACAAAATGAACAAACTAATGAATTGAGAAATAGGAAAAATTAAGGATCAAGAGGAAATGAATTCCCCTTAGGAATTTTGTGTAGAGCAAAAGAGTAGGATTTGAAGACTCCTATCATGTCTTTCATAGGACAACACCTCTACCCTACTCCAACACCGGTAAGGCCGAAAATGATACTTCCAAAGCAAAAATAAAATTTAACCAAGCTAAAGCTCCTATAATGGAATTTGAACCCAAGACCTCAAGAATTAATTCTAAAACTCTGACCACTAAACCACAACAACTCTTGTTCTTATTTCCTCTCTAAAATTCTTTTCCTATTTAATTCCCAAGCTATCTCCATATTTTCACCTCAGGTAAAAATTACCATTTTGCCATTCTCACTCAATAATCATAATCAAGCCCTCTAGACTATAAAACACAAATGCAATGCACATAAAATCATATAAAAATATATTTAAACATGCAATGAAATATGATATGCATCCCAACCCCTTTACTCTAAGGTTGGTTTTGGCTGGGGTTTCACAATATATGTCACCCATGCATGCTTACACTCGGCTCACATCAACTTATATAATGTCTCCCCTTAATCAACTACCATCAATTCCATATATTAACCCTAACTGCACTAAAAGATCGCATCTTTATTCAACATACAGTAGTTCTAGGTCATCATAGTAATGTTTAACCATGCTTTACTTCCTATACACCTAATTCACAATATTGCACTATCAAACCCCATCAATTCTATCTATTCATACTTTTCATGCAAGACTTCATGTATATTAGCATCACTATAAGGTTAACCTTATTTAAATCAGTAAAGTTAATCCTTAAATACCTTTTTGACGGCACAACAAGAGCAAATATGGTGCCTTTGGTGCTTGATGGAGTTTACTTTGGAAAAAAGAGTCGAGTGGTGGCTCTTGGTTTCCTTGATTCGAAGATCATGAGATGATAGGGGTAAATCAGTCACATTTAGTTCGAAATTTAGGAGAAAAGAAGAAGAGGAATTGAATAAAAGTTGAAGGGGTTTGAAAAGTTGTTTACCGTGCTCTTAGGGTTCGATTTTAGTGGAGATTTATGCTATTTTGGCCGAGTTATTGGTGGGGGTTAGTGGCTGGAATTTCTGGGCAGAATAGGGTGTTTAGGGTTTAGTAGAGTTTGATCTTGCTTCGGTCTCTTGATCACAAGAAGGAAAAGATAACAGCTTTTGTCCCTATTGCTGTAGCCAAATTCCAGCAAGGTTTAAAGGGGTTTAGGGCTGGTTTTTTGTGGTTGTTTTCTGGTTGTTATTGTGGCCACAATAAGGGAGGAAAAAGATATGAAAGAAGCTAGTTTTCTGCCTTCCTCTTGGACGAAATTGGGAGGAGGGAAGAATAGGGTTTTGTGTGTAGCTTTTGACTAAGATAAGAGGGAAGTTGAGAGTAAGAAAAAACTAGAATTTTTGTCACAGAGAGAGAGAGAGAGAGAGAGAGAGAGAGAGAGTGTGTGTGTGTGTGTGTGTGTGTGTGTGTGTGTGTGTGTGTGTGTGTGTGTGTGTGAACAGTGATGACAATTGGTGGGAAGGAGGGGAAATTTCTGGTTTTTGATTAGCTTAAAAGTGTTGGGGATATGCCCTAGAGTCAATTTGTACTTATACTATTGTCATTATGTTTTATATAATAATATGAGGCTTTCCGTTCCATAAATAGTGAGTTTTGTTTTGTTGGTCATCAAGTACGTGACTTGATAGTAAAACCCTACAATGAATACAATGACTATTCTAAAGTCATCATCGATCGATTATTATTATTGGAATAATAATAAATTAAGATTAGTATGTTTTTGACTTGATGTCTATGTTTTACTGGCCATGGATATTTGTGATATCGAGTCAAGACATAAATAAATGTTAGAGAACATTGTATTGGACATGACCCACTGTGAGAGTACTTCATGGAATATGTCATAAGTACTTTCTAGCCATAAAAATATTGAAAGTCCTTCGACCTAAATTCATCATAGTTTCTTACTTGATAAATTCTATATTTTGACATTGTCTAAAGTTGTCTTTAACTAGATAATAAATTAGACTACTGTTGGATATAGAATAAATCAAGGAGAGGAATATGATTGATTGTGAAGGAATTTGTCCCTCTCAGTTATGAGAGAGATATCCATGGGCCCCTTGATAAGTTAGACTGTTAAAAATGCATGGTCGTGCTCAAATATATCAATCTAAGATATTGATATCATTTGTTTGAACAGTCTACTATGAAATCAAGAAATAATTGATTAAGCTTAATAAGGATGACATGCTCCGTGCCTTATGCTTAATCTGGATATCGTGTGACAAAAGGACTAAATATAAAATTATGGTTTGGTTCAAAGAGATCACCGATCTTCATTTAACCTGGATAGTTATAATATTTTGCTAGAAACCGCTTATAACTTGTGGGCCATTTAAATATGATTTAGGCACACTGCCAGTGTTAAATGAACCTATAGGGTCACACAATAAGCGAATTTGTTAGGTTATTTTTCTGGTGACCAGGTTCGATGTATCTGGATGATGTCCAGATTATAAGAATCTGACTCGGTAAATTAATTAGTTAAATTACCGAGATAATGGCAGAATCTTATCATATTAGTTTTAATTTAATTTGAATTTAAATTAGAATATGATAAGATATTATTAGGGTTGGACTCTAAGAGGTTCAGGGGTTTTTAAGAAAACCCTAGCCGTCTTTTCAATAGTCCAATTTTTCGGTTGAGAACATTCGTGCCATTCTCTACCAGAAAAGAAAAAAAAAAACCTCTCAAACCCTAGGCGCTAGCACTCCCCGGGTATCGAGTGAGTTTGCGGTGTGTATCCGATAGAGGACGTTCGCATACTGCAGCGTCTGGTGATTGTTCGGGTTGAACGTACAACAGCGTAACCAGAATCGAAGGATTTCGATTACAGCAACCAGAGGTAATTCTTAAACCTTAGATTTTCTTAATCGTTTACTTGGGTCCTCAGGAGGGATTCGTGGATGTTTTCCGCGTTTAGGAGTCCACGAATTTTAACAAAAAGAATTTTGATTGATTAGGGTTACTTAGGAAAGTCCCCTCCTTTATTTAGGGAACTTGAAAGGAAATAAATCTCATCAAGGTGGCAGCTAGGGTTGGTTTTATTCCAGAAAATTCAGTTAATAAAAATGGTATGTTGATTCAAGAATTAATTTAGGTAATGCCCTAATTTATTTTAGGCAAAAACAATTAATTGAGGAATAATTATATTCTTGGAATAAAATCTAGATTCTTGGAATAAAGCTACAATTTCCTTTCCTTAAACACTAGCTTTCGAAAATACCATAAATCTTGGGAGAATATTTATTTCTTTTAAAGCTTTGGACATGATCTCTTTATTTCCAAATAAATCTTTTAGAGGGAACAACTTTGGGAAACTTTCCTTTTTTTGAAAGTAGTAGCTGTAATATGGTTTCCAAAAGAAACGTTCCTATAATATTTTTTCCATAATAAAACCCTTGAGTAAGATCCTTGAAAAATTCTAGATGATAAAATAATTAAACTTCCTAAAAGTTTGAAATAAAATATTAATTAGAGAATATTAGGAATTTAATTTATATTAAATTCTTTTAAATAAAACCCAAAATAATCAAAAACCCGTATTTTAGGAAATTGGAGAATAAAAAGGCAGCAGCCCCTAGGATTTTTTGCCAAGGGAAGGGAAAATAAGGAAAAAAGGGTTTATCAAAAGAAAAAGGGAAAGGGTTTGCAAGAGTTGGGATTCGAACTCAAGTCACCAAAGAATACACACCAAGCTCTAACCACTATTCCACAATAATTCTTGGTAAATATTCTCCTAATAAATTTTCTTGATTCGAACTCACTTGCTCCATCCTCTTTCTAATAAATTCTCCTCAATAAAATAAAACTCAACTAACTCAAATAACACGACAATTAATTCATGCAACAATAAACTGATATTTTCATGAAAATAGTTCAAATCATTAATATAAAACAATGTGACATGTATGGCTTTTCCCCACATACTAAAGGTGGTCTAATACGGGGTATTACAAAATGCCACTCTTGTGTTTAAAACGATTGTTTAAGAATACAATTGCGCTTATGGTGTTTTAAAATTCATCTCATGAAACGGTTTGAAATTAGCACTTCCACCCATACATGACTTACTAGGAAATTTATTTCTCACTCCTTTTATGCATGTTTTCAGGATGTGAGCACTATTGACACGACTGGGCTAGAGTCCATGATTTTGGAACTTTACAATTATTTGTTTTATTCAGAGACAGTTACTCTGTTATTCTATACTTTGAGACACTGTATGTGTTTATTTGGATTCTAAAACGTTTCAGTTTTTATTTGAGGTATTTCTTTGGATAAGCCTTTTATTACCTCGTTATAAAGACCCTTTGTCCTTGGGATGGGGCGATATCTCCGTCCTTTTTGGGTACGTAAGTAGTGGAGTGTTACACAACACGTATCTTACTTGACTTATGAAGTTCTTTTGTAGTTAAAGGTTCATCTATTCTCTCAATAAATGTAGGATCAGACGGTTTGTCCTTGTTTGTTTGTTCTTTTTGAACTTCACTTAGTTCAATCTTACTATCCTTGTCCCCTTTAAGCATGTGCTTCTTTTTTAAGAAGATAACATATTTCGAAACAAACACTTTATTTTCAGAAGAAAGATAGAAATAATATTCGAAAGATTCTTTCGGATAACCCACAAATAAACACTTGTCAGACTTACTGTCAAGTTTGTCTGACTGTGGCCTTTTGACAAAGGCAAGGCAACCCCATACTCTCAAGTAGGATAACTTTGGTTTCTTGCTAAAGAACATCTCAAATGGGGTAGTATTAACGATTTCTTATGGAACTCTGTGTAGAACATAAACAGAAGTCTCTAGTACGTACCCCAATTCAATTTTGGTAAGTCTGTAGAAGCCATCGTAGTCCGTACCATGTCTAGAAGGGTTCTGTGAAACCCCAGTCAAAACCAACCTTAGAGTAAGGGGGTTGGGATGCAGATCATATTTTTTTTGCATGTTTAAATATATTTTTATATGATTTTATGTGCTTTGGATTTATGTTTTTTTTTTTTATCTTGAAGGCTTGATTGTGAGTATTGAGTGAGAAGGGCAAAATGGTAATTTTTGCTTGAGGTAAAAATAGGGAGATAGCTTGAGGATTAAATAGAAAAAATATTTTAGGGAGAAAATAAAAACAAGAGTTATTGTGGTTTAGTGGTTAGAGCTTTGGAATTAATTTTTTAGGTCTTGAGTTCAAATTCCATCATTAGAGCTATAGCATGATTGAATTTTATTTTTGCTTGGGAAGTGATATTTTCGGCCTTAGGTGCTTTAGAATAGGGTAGAGGTGTTATCCTAAGAGAGGCATGATTGGAGTATCATAATCCTACTCTTTTACCCTACACAAAATTCCTAAGAGAAATTCATTTTCTCTTGATTCTTAATTTTTTCTATTTCTCAATTCATTAGTTTGTTCAATTTGTTCAAGCCAGTTTTATTCTAGAAAAATTCCAGCACTGTGTTGTGGCTTTGGGGATTCAAAATGTCTTAGTGAAAGACATCTTATGGACCGAAACCATAGAAGAGGGGGAAGGATTTCAAGTGAATTAATTTCCCTAGTGAACTTTCTAAAACTTCACTCTAGCTAGGTTCATTTTCTTTCATGTATTGAACTGAAATTTTTCCAACTTCTTGTGCCTTCAATGTGTTGAAATTCTTAGCCATTATTCCCTCCCAAATGCTACCAGAAAATGGCCCTTTTGATCAGTTTGAAACCTGAATTTTTCTGGCCATTTTCGAACTGCACAAAGGTTGTGCAAAACCAGAAAAATCCTTGGGCAAATTCGCAGCTTTGGAGGTCCAAAACCAAGCTGTTTTCTTTCAGTTTTTGTTCAGCATCTTAGCCAAGTTTTTCCTCCATAAAGAAGGCTGGAAACCAGACTTGAAAGACCTCTGAAATGGCCTTCAAATCCTCTGTACATCAGCTGGAAAATGGCAGCTAAAACTGCCCAGAAAAATTCCAACCCTTGTGAAAATCCTATGCAGAATTTTTTTCCAGCTTGTTTCCTAATTCAGCCCTAGTCAAAACTCCACCCTTCTTCTACACAAACTACCTTAAACAGCCATGAACTGAACTCCATTGTCCTCCCCAAACTTCTGTAGGAAAATCCAATCATGGCTGCCCTAAAAGATTTCCAAAAAAATTACTGCAATCATACCTTGATTGGATACCAAAAATTCCAGCCACCATAATTTAGCAACCTTCCATAAAATATCCCTCAAACAACCAGACTTTTCCTTCACCATTATACTCCTTATTTTCAGCCACCCTTAGCCTCCTTCAACCAGCTTTCATCCAGCCAAAATATTGCACAAGCAGTCGGCCATGGCAGCTTCCCAAAAGCTCTCCAATAATCAAAGATATTCTTGTTATATTTAGTTTCCAAATTTGCTTCCCAAAAATATTCTTTAAGGATTTCAACAACTAGCCTTTCCTTTTCCCTTCCAAACCAGAAAATCATCTACCAAAACCCTACAAGCAGTCGGCCAACCCTAATCCCTTCAGGAATTGGGCCAGCCTTGAACAAAACCTCTCTACTCTCTTTAACCTTCAAGAACACATAGCACACCAAGAACACCTATTCCTTCCTTTCGCCTAATACCTCTCCAAATCACTTCAAACTTCTTCCAAAAATTCCAGATTTCATCTATACACTACCGGGAGTCCATCCATATCAGTTTTAACATCACACTCCAAAATCCAACTTGCTCTTTTGGATAAAAAACCAGAAATTTTGTGAAGGCTCAAGAATACCTTCAAGGTAGGTTTGTTCAAATAACTTCATCTTCTCTAATCTTTGATCTCTAATGAATATACATATGAATAAGCATGCTAATGGACTCTCTTCTTCTCTTTTCTCTCTCTCTCTCTTGGCCGAACCACTCTCCGTCTTGGTTGAATGATTTCAACCATGGCCATGCCTTCTTCATCTTCCTTGGACGGATTTTGACATCTAGGAGTTGAAATCCATTCGAAACTCCTTCAAGGTATTCACCAATCAAGTAAGCCTTTTTAACCCTCCTTTTAAATTCTAGATTCATGTCTCTAGGATGATATTAGTAGAAGATGGATTATGAATAGGGCCTGAGCATGTATTGTTGTGATGAGTTGAGATTGAAGCATTAATAAATGTGTGTTTATGATGGAGATGGGATCTATGCATGAATTGATTATCTTGGTTGATTGTATGGTGTTTTTAGGGTTTAATCCATGTCTCCATGTCATAGGTAGTATTTGTGATCAAGTATGCTAGAGATTATGTCACCTTTGGTGAATATGATTTATATTCATGTTGGATTATTGAAGCCATGATTATATTTATGCCAGTAGATGTTAGATCATGTCTTGATAAATTTAGATCTATGCTATTATGCATGATTTGGATGATTTGATGAATTGAAGGGATGCATATGTTCATGATTGTAGTTAACAATAGAAATATGATCATGATCTAGTTGTCCCAAAGCTAATTTTATTTCATTAATAAAATAATTAATATTATAATTTTTCTAGTAAATTCAAAAAAAAACCCTAGGAAGGTAGATTTGGACTATTATATATAATAAGGATATTTTAATCAATTAAATAGTGGTTTTTGAAAGAAATAAAATATATAGGTATTATATTATCAAATAAAGCCTTTTATGGAAATAATCATAATAAGTAAAATATTTATTATTAAAATTTAATTATTATCTTTTAATCAAAACCTATTAAATTTTATTTATTATTTTTCAAGCAAGACTCATTAAAATTTATTTTCAACTAATTTTAGTTATCAATTATTTTCAAACAACTAAATTATTAATAAATCATTACTTTACCTAATACCACCTAGGACTCTTCATCAAATAAACTCTAAATTTTTCTTAGCAAGATTTAAACCTTCAACTTATTAGTACCTATTTCCCAAAACACTAATTATTTAAATATCAAACTAGACTTATAAACTCATTTTATTTATTATTTGGCCTTAAAGCTTGGGACACTAGGATCACGGTAGTAGTGAATTGAACTAGTCTTGTTTGTGAAAGTAAATTTGGGCTTGAGATTGATTGTGGTTTATATTTACCCCAGGCGAGGTTAGGACAACTGTTGAAGACTTTTATTTTATTCAAGCTAAGGATCAGGAAAGCTCCTGCATAAAACCCGATTGATGTAAAATATTTATTATGGCAAGCCAAATATAGAGTGCATGGACACTCAGTTCTACAAAGGCAATTGAGGATTAACTTCTTACTTATGTCAGACAAACAAACTATTTAAAAATCAATAAGCAGATTTACTCAAGCTCAAAACTCTTTCCAAAACTGATTTTGACAAAGACTTTGGAAACCCTTAATTGCCATTTTCATATGGAACGATGTTTTGTTCATTTTCTCCCAAGTGGGAAACGTTATTGAGTACTCAATAAGGGTGGACTACTAAGGCTAGTCTTTGAAGGGTTAGGGTAAGTCTTTCAGTAGGTGGCTACCTCTGAGGGGTAAGTCCTTCCCGGATAAGATGTTCGTCCAATAGGTCGTGCCAGTTTGAGCTAGCAGTTTATTTTTCAGTCAAGTGACCGTGTTTTGCCGGAATGGACACCCGATTGTTGTTTGGGTATAGAAAAAGAGGAGTATCTTGCCCGGTAAGCCGATCACCTATCTTTTGTCAGTCTACACAAAATATCGGCATTCTGACAGGTTATGGGGCCCAACGTGTGGTAACCCATGACCACCTTTTTGAGTAGTTAATTTTATTGATTATGTATGGTTGGAAAAGCTAAAACACCAATCTTGATTTTGACTAATGTTTATTTCTTGCCAGTGTTCTCTTATAAAGGTTTTATACTTTGCATTCACAAACTTTTCCACTGGACACTCAAAGCACACACGGACTTACTGAGATTTCTGTCTCACCACCATTTTTATCATGATTTCAGGTCTATCCTGCTGTGGGGATGAGTAGCTAGATATTGCTTGCCTTGGAAGACTTTCTGATAAATTTATTTTTTGTAATGCTTTGGGGAGATGGGAGTGGATAAATTTTATTATGGATTTGTTTATGGTATTCTTGGATTTATTCTTGGGTTGTAATAAATTTTAAGTTAAAGTATTATTTTTATTCCGCTATTTTATTTGTGTAACCTAGTTATAAAGACCCCTTGTCCTTCGGACGGGGCGACATCCCCGGCCCTGGCGGGCCTAGGTAGCAGGGTGTTATAGGTTCAATTTCTTCTCTCAGATACACCATTATGTTGAGGTGTATGTAGTGGAGCCCATTAAGATAATATCACATTATCTCTATCTTGAAACTCTTGGCTTAAGCATTCATCTCCTTAATCAGATCTTAGAGTTTTAATCACTACTAGAAAAAAGTGATTTACCAATTGACAAAATCGGTTGGTAATTAGCTAAATTCGATTGGTAATCATGATTTACCAACCGAATGGCGTCGCATGCAAAAACCTTAGCTTGTAAATTTTCCGACCGAAATTTTTTTGAGTCGGTTGTTAATTGCTAACCGCATTTCGGTTGGTACTGTAAAATCGTCAGTTGAAAATTTGGCATTAAGTTTGGCATTTAAGTTGACTATTTTGGTTGGTAATTACCAATCGAAATTCGGTTGGTAATGTAAAATCTTCGGTTGAAAATTTGGTATTAAGTTTGGCATTTTAGTTGACTATTTCAGTTGGTAATTACCAACAAACATTTATATTACCAACCGATTGTTGCAGTTGGTAATTATCAACCGAAATTGTAGTTTGTAAATTTATAATTTTTTGTTGGTAAATTTGTATTGAATAAAAGATTGTAATTTACTAATTACCAACTGAGACATGTTTCTACTAATCGATATATGTGTAGATAATTACCAACTGACTTTCAGTTGGTAATTTTTTTTTTTAGTTGGTACTTTTATTTATTTACCAACTGACTTTCAGTTGGTAATTTTCCAACTATTTTAGTTATTTAAAATTTGTTGATAATTTTTGTTGTTGGTAAATTACTAACCGAGTTATTCAGTTGCTAATTCTTTTTTTCCGTTGGTAGTTTTCTTTCTTTACCAACCAAATATTTAGTTGGTAATTTTTTATAGTAATTTAAAATCTGTTGGTAAATTACCGACTAAATTGTTTGTTGGTAGATAGTTGGTTTAAAAATTAATAACTATTATTTATATATTACCGACCGAATTATTTTCAATTACCAATTGAAATACCAACTAAATTCTATTCAATTACCAACTGATTTTTCAATTGGTAATTTTTCTTTAATTTGGCATAATTCTGGTTCATCTGAACATATAACCAAACACCTACATTTTACAAATTCATAAAATAATAAAGCCAAAACACATCCACAAACCCAACATAAACATCATCAAATCCAACACAGACATTATCCTTCCACAAATTCAAAGCAAATACAATTCCCTCACAAAATATCACAAATCCTAACCAAACATCATCTTTAATTAAACATAAACGATTATCATAATATGAAAATGAGATGAACTGCAGGTCCATGGCTTAACAACAGTGAAGGAATATTAATACAATTAAAAAACACAATGAAAGAATATTAATTTTCTGGTTGATTTGATCCACTTAGGTCCTTAACCTTATGTGTTAGCAAAGAAACCTCTGCTGTCAACCGCTCATTTGTCTTCAACACTTCTTGAATCTATGTGTCAACAGCCTTTTGCACCAACACTTCTTGAATCTATGTGTCAACTTATTTGGAGTATCAAGATGATAAAAAAAAAAAATCGACAAAGTTTCCCCTATATACTGGACGTTTCTAGGCACAAAGCCACCACAAAATCAACATTAAAAAAAAACATTAACTGTCACAATAATTATTCAATAGGGGTAATCACCCATTACCCATGAAGAATGATCACCCATCACTCGCGAGGAATGATAACCCATCACTCACGGGGATCCATTCATATAAGTTAAAAAAAGAGAAAAAAAGATACAGTGGGTATCCGACTAAAATAATATAGCTAACCATATAGTAAAGGAATTATTAAATTCCTTAACTCATTTCTATTCCATTTCATATCTGTAGAATGAGGGATGTTAGTCGAAGTCGTAATTTCAAACATTTTAATGTTGACATATTAGTGAGTAGCAGTAATCTTTTCTTCTAATAGAGTATCAACAATCCTGAATGATATGCAGAAGAGGGGGAAATCCTTATACAAACTAATTTAGGAACAAGAAATTCTTGGCTGTATGAGACAAACGTTATCATGACAAATGTGAGATGCAGATTAAAGGAACCAAATACACATGTACAACCCGTTTAATTTTGTTAGCAAACTGCAATTTCTATTAGACTTGGAGAGTTTTTCATAATCCACCACAGATCAGAAAAAAGAGAAAATCTTTTAGAAACTAATATATCAATGAAATTCAACAGCTATTAACCACTAAGTGTGAATTCTCTCTGAAATACTTCGAACAAATTTACTAGTTCTATCCACTAAGTTTGCACATTTTCCAATTTCATTGCTTCTCAAACATCTAAAACAGTAAATCATTCATCAAACTCGCAATTTTTAATTGAAAAAACACATAATGACATAAACTGTCAACAAGCAGATTGATGTAATTACCATCTTGAACCGATCTAAGGTTCCTGACAAGATCCCTCTTGATGAATCCATGCCATTTCCCTGATGATGAATAAAAGCAAAAAATGGCATTACTAAACTAATAGTTATTTTGTAAAGCAAGGAATCACTGCTGCAGTTTACTAACCATTCTATCCAATATACTATTATGATTCTGCACTTCCTCATGTACATCACTAGTAAGCTATCAAAACTTAGACTAGTAAATATAAGCATCAGATAGAAACAATTATTAAACATGAAATATAATCAAAACTCCCAAGCACCAAAGATCAAATGCAAGAATCAGATAATAGTATGAGGCCATTATTGCAATTTGTTCTTCTTGATTACATCAGCACCAGCTAGTTTTTGCATTTTTATGCAGTTTAATGTACGAAAAAGTAAGCATAATACAACTTGAATTTACATCTTTATACTATACTGAAGAATAATTAGAGGGAAAGCCATAAAGTAGATGTAAGAAAAGGACTAGTAGATGACTTCCTATTCTAATCATAAAAAGAAGCTTAGAACCTTTTAAAAAATAATGCAGAATTGCACAACTCAAGCACAAGATACAACATTTACCAAGGATAATAAATGGCAAAAATTTATCTTCCAATTGTGCACATCAGATTGCTAAAACTAATTCCAGTAGCAAAGAGTCATTGTCGCAATAGAAAACACACTCCTACTTTAAGATGAAGCATAGGCTATGATAACTCTACCAAAAAGCAACTGGCAAACAAGACACTGCACAGTAAATCCTGGTTAATGAACTTTACTCTTTTCAAGAAGTTCACTCTTTCATGTAAGGTGTCAATGGATTGGTCATTGTCCCGCTCATCAATATCACCGATATATTGAGAGTTAGAGGCCCCAAGACCACCTCCTTCAACATCATCAAAAAGGGCAGTTCTAGAAGCTCTCTGACTGCAAACATATAGGAGTGATTTAAGAACAGAAAGCAACAGAAATCTGGACTTACTAATTCCAATAAAATATTAGGCAAGAAACTAGTTAATGATGCAGCTAAAAGCAAATTCTCAACCATAACCAAGCACATAAAAACATTAGCAAGGTTAGTAGAAACTAAAGAAATAGGTGTATGTGGCTTCTTGTGTCTTATAATTCACCACAAGTAAGTGTAAGACAGTTTCTTAGATCTAAAACTATACAGGGTGTAAGAAATATACCCTTGATAGGAAACATTCAATTGGCAGACAAGCATACAATGCAACATGTAAATAACTATCTATGTGGATGTGTACATGAATATGCATGAATGTGAGTGTATGCATGTGTGTCTGAGAGAAAGAGAGAGAATGGGGGAGAGAGATTAAGCTGGCATATACTTTACACATGCATATACATGAAAGAAGATTATAATACAGGCAGAAAGAAATGCATTGCCTGTTTTAACAATGTTGGAATTTGAAATTTCGCTTCAATGAAGTAGAAGACCTCTGTTCTCAAATATTCTACCAGGTAAACTTCAAGAGCCATTAATTTATCCCCTTGAAGCCACCCAAAGAACCCAAATTAATTGTAATTCTAACATCATGTGTTAAACAACAATTATCAACCAGAGTTATCGATCCTATGCAAGTTTGGAACAAAACTCCAATGCCGATGATAATTGAAATTCTGACAAGGACTGAAAATAAATATTTGATGCTCCAATCTTAAGAAGATTAAAATTTGAAATGGAACTATGAAAAGAGGCAAAAATAGCATAAAATAGTGCTTAAAGAAAGTTGAGTATGTGTTTTGCAGACTCCACACAGATATCATCGATATTGCTGCAATAGCAAGTTCCATGCAATAAAAGTTAAATAAATAAACAAAATCTTATTTTGGTATAAATTACAGAGGCCATCTTTAAATATTTCGAGGTAATTTGCCCAACTCTGACCCACCAGAAACTCCAAAGAAGTAAAGGGTCAACTGATGCAGATTTATTGAATCAAAATCAAGCACATCTTTTGAAAACCTATACTTCAAATTAAGAAAAATGGATCATAAGAGGCTCATCCTCTCTTTCATCTATTTGCTTGCCTTTTCTAAGCTTCACTTTCAGTTTTAGTTTTATCGGATGATGTGCTTCATTTAATTAATCCTCCATTTTAAAGCTTCACTAACATCAGTTAGTGTTGTGCATAAGAAAGCATCTCAAATGGACAACTAATACACTATGCAATGCTCACTGAACTATGTTTATTCAAAAGACAATTAAGGCTAATTTGCCAAAAATGTCCACAAATGTCAAGAAAGATGAGAATTCTTAAAATCACAATGGAGATAAGAGTCGGTCTTCAGCATTTTCTGCAACTCTTTTCTATTCATTATCACCCTTGAGAACTGGTTTCCTTCTGCACAGCCTAAAATTCTTCTCTATAGTTTCTCATCATTAAAGGATGTCTAATGAGCCAAGACTGAGTTCATAACTGCTCAAACTTGCCTTCACCACACAAATTCTACATGCTTAGTCTCTTTCTTCTACTAATATTTTACAAGTTAAGGCTCACTCTGTTTCTATCAAATGGTGCAAATCTTCTGAAAACCCTATCAAATGGTGCTTTTAGTAGATGTTGTGTTATAATCCATTTACTTTGGTTCATGAAATAGCAGTCAGATTAGACATTGTTTTGAGGCATAATCATTAAGACAAAGCATAAATTTATATAGGCTTTTCAGAAGATTTGGTTGTGAATTTGAGTGGGATCAGTGGGTTAGATATATCACCATATTTAGTACTTTACCATAAGATGCAAAATTTAATACGTATTATCTTCATAAAGTAAAGCTCTTTTTTTTTTTTGTTAATTTCTATCTAAGATGAGCCATGAATCCTTAGGTCAAATGTGCATCACTAGACATTAGCTATAAGGAGTTTAAGAAAGAAAACCCCATTGTAGAGACCTTTCCTGTGTACTGATTGCATACATTCTCATGCTCATTATCACCTTCCACCAACTTCTTGAGCCCTTTAAAGAAAGGGGGAAAGAAAGAAAGAAAGAAAGAAAATGGACGAGCAATTAGGGAAGGAATTAGAAATTTACAGTTGAAAGATAAGTGAGCTCCGGCTTAAGTGGAAACAATTTTAATTTCTGACTATTTATTTTACACAAATCTCATTCTTTAAAAGCTTAGTGAGGTATGGATAATGAATTGTTAACATAAAAAATTTGCACCAATAAACTACACAAGAAGAAGAAATAACCATACAGAAAAGTACAAGACAAATAAGTGGAATGCAATATGCCAACGATATAAGCAAAGCATGATAAACAAAATCAACCATTCATCAATAATACCCCCATTTCCAACATCCATTACAGAAATAAACCACATAGTACATAGAACATGTTAGGTACATAGCTGTGTTTGGCCAGTTAGCTTAGCCAAATCTTTTTTGTTGCCCAAACATGGATAGGGAATAATGAGACTAAAATTGCATTTTCATTTCAAGCCAATCCTAATCTTCCCATACTCCAAGTTAAACCATAAACAACTACAGCAATAACAAAATAAAACTTGTCACTCCAATGAAGGTTTACCTGTTGTTTGTATATTATTGCTAAATTATTAAAAGGAGCAGACAGACCACTGGTCACAGCTAATATCGCCTTATAACATTGTGCAGCAACATTGGTCATGTTCCTGCATAATTGCAAGATAATAAATAAAAAAAAATAGATAATAGTACATTGTGATAGGAACTAAAGCAGAAGGCTAAATGGATCAATCAACACCCATAATTACAGAATTGAGACAAAAATATTTTCTGTGAAAGCTTACCATTCCAATGACTCCATAGAAGTAGCTTCTGCCAGAGCACGTGCAGCGGGAGGGGGTCGCGGGGTGGGGGACAGGGAGAAAGGGTCGCGGGGGAGGGGGTGAGACGGGAGGGGAGCGGGAGGGGGAAGGGAGATGGGGTGGCGGGCGGGGATTGACGAGAATGGGGGACGGGGGTGCGGCGGGAGAGGGGTTAGGCAAGAGGGGGTCGCGGGGTGGGGGACAGGGAGAAGAGGTCACGGGGTGAGGGACAGGGAGAAAGGGTTGCGGGGGGAGGGGGTGAGGTGCGAGGGGGCACGGGCTGGGGGGAAGGGGATGGCGGGGATCGACAGAAGGGGGAGGGTTGAGGCGGGATGGGGACAGGGAGAAAGGGTCGCGGGGTGGGGGTGCCGGGTGAGGAGATCGGGACGAGGGGGCGGAGACAGGCGGGGGGCTCGCAGGGAGGCCGGTGGGGGCCGGCGAGTGGGTGGCTGCGGGTGGGAGGAAGGCTGTAGGTAGCTGCGGGTTGGAGAAGAAGAGGGAGAGTGAAAGAAATTATGCAAATAAAAAGTTAAATTTAAAATAGTGGAAGCAATGAAATTTATATATATATATATGAACAATTATATATATATATATATATATATATATATATATGAACAAACATATACACACATATACATATATACACACTTATTTATATATACAATCATAATCAATAAATATACATGAACACACACACACACACACATATTTATATATAGAGACACACACACACCATACATATTGAAGTACATATACACACACTCATACACACACACACACACATATACATATATATATATATATATATACACACACGCACACACACATATTCATATACATATATAAATATATATTCATATATTTATTTATTTAGTTATTCATATAATATATATATATATATATATACACACACACTCACACACACATAATTAATGAAATTTTTAGTTAATTACACTGATATTTCCAATGGCTTTTGTTGTCAAAAAAATAAAAAATATATATCATATCTGCCATGAAATTGCTATGGAATTAGTGGCAATTTGTGATTCCGTAGATTTGCCACGGAATACACAACAAAAATTTAGCCATTTCTTTTTATCACTACTTTGTGTAACATACTTTTTTGTGTTTTTTTTTTTTTTGGGTGATATTTGCAAGATAAGGGTAATTAATTACTTCTATTCATGTGTTACCTAGTGATTTGCAAAACAAAATAGTCCAAATCCTAGATCATGTCCTTCAAAAAAAATTAGGAAAAAAAGAACATTTAGACTATATTTAGATTTAGATCTAAAATTTAAATAGATAAATTTAAAATTTGTAATAAAACAAGTAATTACTCTAAATATTCACAATTTAGTTAATTATTATTGAATTAATTGTTGTTGACGAAGGGACGGGTTTAAGCAAGGAGAGAGTGAGAAGAGATGAATGTTGTTGGTATTGGGGGCATGAGAGAATGATTGAGTGAAAATTTGTGGTCCTAAGGGCTTTTTTTGAAAACTTTAGGGACTTAGATATAATTATCTAAATGAACTAAGTTAAAATAATATAAAGATTGAAATAATTATTTTAAAAGTTTATTTATTTATTACACTTGGCTTGTTATTTTTCAGAAGATATTTAAAATAGGTTGTGCTTATAAAAATTTATGGTCGTAAAGGTTTCTTTTTTAGAAACTTTAGGGACTTAAATATAATTATCCAAATGAACTAAGTTAAAAAATATAGGAATTCAAGTAATGACTAAATTAACTAACATATGACCTTAAGTCTCAATATACATTCACATATAACTTGAAAATTTATAAATTTTATCTATAATAATTATAATTTATATATGTGTATGTATATAGAAAGACAAAATGTGATATAGTAATTAAAAGTATAGGATAAAAATAATAACTTTACTAAGTATTTCTACTTTTTGTACTAAAAGCTTTTTATTTTTATAATATTTGTTATATATGATATAAATTTAAAAGTTTATCAATTTGAATATAAAATAAAAAAATCAAATTTACGACTATATTGACAATTTATATGCATTAATAAAGATAATTCTTATTTAATTTTGTATGATTTACAGTAATTACTATTTATATATGTGCATGTATATAGAAAAATATAAATATGATGGAAACACATCCTACACAAATACATGACGCCTACGTATTTATATTGTCATACAAATAAAAGTAATAACTTCTACATTATAATAAAAAGCATAACAATTATATCTATTAATAAAATTATATGTACAAATATAATATAATTTTTTTATTGTTAAATTTAAAACACCTAATTGATAAATTATTTAATGTCTATTTAGTCATGAATATTTACATAATTGAAAAATTATGAATTGAGTTTTCTAAATTCAAAAGTATTTATTATATTAAAAAAATTATAACTAAGAAATTTGTTGTATAACTAAAGGCATGAAAAAATTGCTTACTTTTATTATTAATTCAAAAATAAAATTTATATCATTTAGGAATATATGTACAGAATAATTATATACTATGATAAATAGAAGTGATAAAAAATTTTACTTTATTTATTTATTTAAATCAAAATTTACAAGTTTTAAAAGTGTATTTCATATAATTGTAATATTTTACAAGAAGTAAATAAATATAATACGTGCTGCTAATTTGAACAAACAATGACATAGTACAGTGGTTGGAACACTGTGCCTCCACAATAGAGACGCGGGTTCGACTCCTGGTGTCCGCAAGAAGGCTGGATTTTCCAGCGTGGCGCCACGTTTGCAGTGATGTGGTGCCATGTGGCATATTTCAAATTTTTTAATTTAACATACCAACTGTATACAGTACTAACTGATACATTTTGGTTAGTAATCGATCGATAAAATTTTTAAATTAAATTACCAACAAAAATACTAACAGATTACCGACTGATACATTTTGGTTAATAATCGATTGGTAAACTTTTAAAATTAACATTCCAACTGATTACTAACTGAATATATTACTAACCGATACATTTTGGTTAGTTATCGGTTGGTAAAATTTTTAAATTAAAATACCAACCGATTACCAACTGAATCTATTACCAACCGATATATTTTGGTTAGTAATCGATCGGTAAAATTTTTAAATTAAAATATCAACCGATTACTAATTGAATATATTACCAACCGATTGTTATCGGTTGGTAATCAGTTGATAAATATTTTCCCGCCAAATTACCAACTGAATATATTTTCAACCGATATATTTCGGTTGGTAACCAGTTGGTAAAATTTTTTCCATTAAATTATCAACGATTACCAACTGATAATGTACTGACCGAGTGTTATCAGTTGGTATTCGGTTGGTATATATTTTCCCGCCAAATTACCAACCGATTACCAACTGATTACCAACTAACTATTTACCAACCGATTATGTTTGTTGCTATTTGGTTGGAAAAGTTTTAAATTTTTTCAATTTTCATTTCGGTTGGTAATCGGTCGGTAATCGGTTGGTAATTACCGACCGACATGGTCAGTTGGTAATAGTTAGTTGGTATATTGTATTTTTCTAGTAGTGAATACTTTTCCCAAGTTGTTTCTCTATTTCATTTTTGAAGTTTTTGAACTTTTCAAAAACTTCAGATTTATATTTTATTAAATGCAAATACTCATATTGTGAATAATCATCGATAAAGGTTATGAAATAGTGATAACCTCCTCTTGATTGTATAGACATTAAGCCACATACATCAGAATGTATGAGTACTAATGAGTCTTTGGCCCTTTCTCCTTTTCTAAAAAAAAAAAAGTTTTAGCCATTTTACCAAGTAAACAAGACTCACATGTGCCATATGATTTATAATCAAATAACCCTAAGTCACCTAGCTTGTGTAACTTAGAAATGCGATTCTCATTTATATGACCTAAACGACAATGCTATAAATAAGATGAAGCTGAATTATTTATCCTTGATTTCTTATTATTTACATTGAGGATTGGATAATCCATGTCTAGAACATATAAACTATTAACCAAAGTTGTAGAACCATAATAAATATCATTCAATGAAAAAAAGCAACATTTATTCTTAAAAATTAAATAAAATCTGCATAAGTCTAAACACGCAACTGAGATAATATTTTTCAGTAAAACTAGTACAAAATAACAGTTTTGTAGTTCTAAAATGAATCCTAAAGGCAGATGTAGCTCGTAAGTCCCTATAGCAAGTGTAACAACATTTGCTCTATTTGCAGTATGTAGATCTATGTTACCCTTCTCAACCCTTCTATTGTCCTTTAGTCCCTGCAAGTTTTTGCACAAATGAGATGCACATCTGGTATCTATGCCCATATCTTATTTCTAAAAGTAGTATTAACCTCAATCATAAACATACCAGGAGTAGAAGTAAAAGTATCCGTAAGCTTCTCCTTCTACTTTTTTTCTTTGACAGTCTCCAAGTAGGCTTTGCAGTTGTATCTCCAATGACCTATCTTTTCACAATGATAGCATAGGCTTTTGGTGGCTGCCATCCTCTTTTTCACACCACCTTTGGGCTTTGTAAAAGCCTTCTTCTTCTTCTTAGGAACCTTCTTCCTAGAAGAGGGAGATTCTACTAATATAATTGTATTGGATTCCTTATTCATTGAGGATTCCTCAAGTTTGAGTAGATTGATCAACTCGGGTATGGTGGACTCAATCTTATTCATCCGGTAGTTAATCAAAAATTGTGAAAAATTACTTGGTAAAGATTGCAGAATTAAATCGATACTTAATTCATTATCCATCACAAAACCAAGAGACCCAAACTTCTCAATTAAGCCCAACATCTTCAACCTATGAGTAGCCACAGAAGTACCCTTAGCCATTTTTTAATGGAATAATTATTTTGATATCTCATATCTTTCTGTTCTGGCTTGGGCTTCAAATAGCTCTCAAATATGTAAGATAATCGAGTAAGCATCTATATGCTTGTACTATTTTTGTAGTCTAGGGGTCATTAACGCCAATATCACACAGGATGTTGTGTCACTATTCTTTTTATGCTTCTTGTGGACAACATGCTCATCAGTATGAGCATCTTGAGCTGGTGGTGGTAGAATAGGAGCCTCTAACACATAGAGCAACTTTTTTAACTTGAGAACAATTCTCAAGTTTCTCTACCAATCAAGAAAGTTTATTTCAGTTAATTTGTTGGTTTCCAAGATGCTATGCAGGTTTAGGTTGGTCAACATAATGCAGATGACCTAGATGTAAAGATAGAGAAAATTAGCTAACTGTATATGCACATGTAATGCAAATAATTAGGTCTTTAAATAAGCGTATTATTATTCCACTATTTTACTCAAACCAATAGCCTCCACTATTGATTCGGGAAAGCCCGTTGGAAGCTTTTCTAGTAGATCGGTATCCAAATTCCTTAAGAATGACTTTAGGTTTGCCCAACAAGCTACCCTTAAGTTCAATTATAGGTACCCAATACTACTTACATCGTATGTAATTACTGAATCATTAGGTGACTAACATCTATTAATTTTAAAGCTTTTAAGCTAACCTAATCTTGTCTCTAATTTTCTTTATACTTGAGTTAGCCCAACCGGGATAAAGAAATTAATTAAACACAACCCATTAATCAGGAATTTAAAATTTCATAGCTTGAACATGACCAATGTCAAGTAGGATTGGGTTAGCCCAACAACCTGGTCTCGAAAAAGGACTCTTGTTCTTACTATATTCATAGAAGGCATTAGGTTTAATTTTGATTGAGAGATTCGTGATATTTGTGTCTTAATATAGCATGCATAATATCATCATATCCATACATTGCAAAATAATAACTGCGCGGTATGGTTATGGACTTTTTCTAAATTAATTTCCTCGAGCCACGAAGGAAATTGATATGGTCAACCCTATATGTTCATGTATGAAATAAGTAGAAGGTCTTACCCTCTCGCCTCATTTTGGTCTCCATTTCCATTGTCTTGTAAATATTTTTCTAACTCTATCTAACCTATGTAATCTAGTTACATAAATTTCCTAAGAAAAGAAACCTCGAGTTACATTTGAGAGAAGTTTAGATGAGAAGAGAAATTACACAAGAACAATAGAGAAGGCAAGACACACAATCCCTATTTCATTAAAACTAAAGCTGTAAATAATGCACGAACAAATATATTTGGTGTTAGTCCATAACTATCCACCATGCTAACATAATGCTCAAAACACATTAAGCAAAATAAAACATAGCATACAATTCCAAAATCACTATTTTGGAAATAAAATCTAAAATCGGAATTTTAGAAAATATATATATTAATTTCTAAAATCAAAATTTAGAAATTAACAAAAGTTTCCAAAATATTTTGGAAATTTCCAGATAGATTTATATAAAATAAAAACTTCCAAAATCATTGTTTCAGAAAAATAAAATAGTTAGTTTCAAAATCAAATTTTGAGAAAAAAAACTTTTCAGTCCCCTTATTTGGAAACAAAATAGCAGTCCTGCTCGAAAAGACAATTACTTTTTCATCTCTTATTCTATGATATTTTCCCTTCCAAATCACTTCTAAAATCAATATTTTAGAAAATATATTAATTCCTAAAATTAATTCCAAAATCACTATTTTAGAAAAACAGAATAAATTCTAAAATCAATATTTTAGAAAATATGTTAATTACTATAATCATATTTTAGGAATTAAAATAATATATAATCTAAAATTAATATTTTAGAAAATATATTAATTGCTAAAATCATATTTTAGGAATTTAAATAATATATAATCTAAAATCATTATTTTAGAAAATATATATTATTTTCGAAAAACAAGCTTTTTTGGAAAAATATTTATTAGTCCCAAAGTTGAAACTTTGGAATAAATAGGCATCAAGTGCAAAGACAGAAAGATGATCCGTGGGCCATCACAAGAAGACAAATCGGGTCTTGGATGAAACAAGAGGGAAAAAGAAAAAAAAATTATATAATATAGGAATTGCATCCTGGGGAGGATGTGTATAAGCCTTCCCAGGATTGCATAAAACAATCCATGTGAGCCAGGATTCTGGGAGCCAAAGCCATGCGAGGCGCAGCTTGGATATCTTGTGCCTCAAGTCGTGGCTTAGGGTAAAAAAAACATTTTTTCTTTTTCTTTTCTTCAAGGAATTCTACAACAATTTCAGAGAACAATTCTCTAAGATATTCCAATTTTTCCAATAATCCTCTGTTCAATAAAACAAAAACAGAACAGGAAGGAAAAAACATTTTTCCTTGCAAGAACAATTCTTCACAAGTTCAGAAAACGGAAAGGAGGGAAAAATGACTCTAAAATTTTTGTTTTTCACAAAACAACATGCCCAGAAAACCATTTTTCCTGGCAAATTAACACCTTAATTCTTATTATAAAACCATCTTCTATAACTATTACAGAAGCCGTATTCGTTCCAACCATAACCTACAGAAGCAGTTTTTCTTTCACAGATCACTCACGTGAAAAATAATTTTTCACAGAGGACAGAGAGACAACGATGAAACTATTAGATATCTCAGGCTGGTATCCTATACGGCGCAGTAGAGAATAAACGAGATACCATCCCAAGACCGGCCTATGTGTGGAAAACAAGACATAAATATAATAAAGGTAGCAGCTTTTTACCTTTGTTTGGTCGTCCGAAGAACAAAATTTCTTCTTCAAGTCGAGGAGTGATCCAGCAATCCTCGTGATTAACCTCCACGTGAGTTGAATGTCTAACCACTATAATCACAGTGTGTGATTATCTCTAACAGTAATCCATACAGAGGAATACTCAAGCACCAAACTTTCCTGTGCTAGCAGAAACAAGATGGCGGCTCGGGTTGTTTCTCAAGACAATCGAGAGAGATAGAGAGAAGAGAAGGTTGAGTGTTGCTGGTTTTTTGCGTGTCACGTCACCTAGGGTTTCGTGTGCCTATCAATATATCACATGAAATTTCCCTTTCCAAAATTGAGAATTCTAATTCTATTAGAATTCCTTAATTGTAATTGGAAATATCAAGTTCTCACAATTACAACTTGGGCTACAAATTATAACTAATTATAATTTGTCCATAATAACTTCGCTTTCTCTCAATTAACCCCACTATGTTATCAAATAACATCTTGAGTATATAATACTCTATTGTGTGTGACCTATTAGGTTTCCCAGTCAATTGGTGTGAACATGAATTAATCCAAACGTCGTTGAGATTAATAATCCATAATTAATTAGAATTAATCCTATTAATTCTAATTAGGATTGGTTTATTAATTCATCAATTAATAAACCCATATTCCTAGATCATGAGCGGTATCTAGCAACACATCATGACTACCCAAGAGTCTAGGAAGTCAAGTGGCTTGACATGAACCCTTCAATAACAAACTTCAGTGCAATTAACTTCTTTCACCATATAATATCTCATTCGGTTTGGAGTACGAAATTAGTGCTAACTCCCTCCAGAATTAATTCTGGCCTGAATACAATAGTACTTATACCAGGAACTCACTACTCTAGATGTGTATCAATTGGAACTGTTTTCAATACACAATCACCTTGGCCAAGGACTTTCTAAGTAGTGATTCCTATAAGTGGCCGTGAAATATTCGCCCCTACTATTAGGAGTGGTGAATCCTTTATTGACCCTCTCAACTACTTTCGTTTACCTCATAATGTACCCAATATCTATCCCATAGGCGGCCCTCGATCGAGCTCTGGAGATTGGAATCAAAGTATAAAGCTCAGCAAACAAAGTACTTTGGAGATCTCAAGTCTAAGGATACTTGCACGTTTGCTATATTGAGATTACATCACTGGCACTAAATAGTTATCCATGTGATTATCTCAAAGTTAGGTCATCTAATGAACTTGTTCAATTAACAAGCATCCATGTGTTAACTTTGAGTATCTCAATACTCACGGTTATGAGAACCACCGCTTGATCAAATTAGGAAGTCTAACACATGCTAGTCTTAATGCATTAATGATGTCCTGTCTCATTAATACTATGACTAGGGACTATTTAAGTACTAACATCATCCAGTGTAGTAGGAATCTCATATCATGATTTTCTTAACACAGTGTTGTACTATGGGCTTTATCGAACAGTTATATTACTTAAAGTAAACAAAAGAAATTGTAAGATAAATAATGCCTTTTATTAAAATAAAATGTGTCATATACAATGTACAAGTGATTGCCTCTAGGGCACAACACTAACAAAAACATATTTCATAGCCAAAGATACAACCCATTAACGCCAAAGATGCAACCCATTAACGCATAAAAGAAGACTTTGATACCACTGTTAGGAATTCTCCAATGCAAAACCATATTTACGCAGCGGAAGAAACGAGAATTCCACAATGAGGATCACATTTTTGCGTAAAAAATGATTAAAATAGGGAAAGAAAAATTACCTTCGGAGTGCCTTTGTGAAACAAAAAAATTTCCTTTTGTTCTGAGGCGTGATCCAACAAACATAGAGAATATCTTCTCTTTCGTTCCATCAAAAAACCACAATGCAAGTGTAGGATTGTCTCCAATAAAGTCCACACGAGAATGGTGCTCAAGAATCACCAAAGATTTTGTGCTATCAAAATTCCACTGGTGACTAGGTTTTGTTGTTTCCAAAAGAAAATTAATACATAAGGAGTTCTCGATTTTTTAAAGAAAAATCAAACATCTGTATCTGTAATAATTCATGATCATAATCCCACGAGAAGATATATAACCATATAACTCCCGTACCTTTTTGGAAATTAGAATCCATTACGTTTATGGATTCTTAATTACTAATTAGAATCTATTGTGTGTGACCTATTAGGTTTTTCGGTCTATTAGTAGCAAAATATAAATTAATCTAAACATCTTTAAGATTAATAATCCTTAATAATTTTAGAATTAACTTATTAATTCTAATAAGGATTGATTTATTAATTCTCTAATTAATAAATTCATATTTAGCAGATCATGAGTGGTATCTAACAACATATCATGACCACCTAAAAGTCCAGAAAGTTAAATGGCTTGACATGAACCTTTCAATAGCAAACAATAGTGTAATAAATTCCTTTCACTATACAATATCTCATTCTATTTGGAGTATAGAATTAGTGCAAAATCCTTCTAGAATAATAAATTAATCTGGCCCGAATATTTTAGTACTTGTTCCCGGAATCAACTATGCGTCATTTGTATCAATTGAAACCATTTTCAATATACAATTTTGGTTAAGGACTTCTTGAGTAGTGATTCCTACAAGTGGCCGTGAAATATTCACTCATACTATTAAGAGTGGTGAATCCTTTATTGATTCTCTCAACTACTTTCATTTGTTTCATGTTGTACCCAATATCCATCCCATAGGCGGTCTTGTTAGGACTCCAGATATTAGAATCAAAGTCCAACACTTAGTAAATAAAGTACTTTGGAGATCTCAAGTCTAAGAATACTTGCACATTTACTATGATGAGATTCTATCACTGGCACTAAATAGTTTTCCATGTGATTATAGTATAGCTAGATCATCCAATGTAGTTATTTAGTAACAAGCATCCACGCATTAACTTTGAGTATCACAATACTCACGGATGTGAAAACCATCGCTTGATCAAATAAGGAAGTATAACACGTGCTAGTCTTAATGTATTAATAATGTCTTATCTCATTAATACTCGACTAAGAATACTTTAAGTATGAACACTATCCATTGTAGTAGGAACCTCTCATAATGATCTCTATCTTGATTTTTTTTTAATACAGAGTTGTACTTGGGACTTTATCTAACAGTTATTTTATATAAAAGCACAAATAAAACAAACTATCTTATTTTATTTAATAATGCACAATATACAGAATACATGTGACTGTCTCTAAGGCATAACACTACTAGTATTTCTTCTCAATGTGTTTTTCCTTCATGTAGTTCCTGGGTTCTTTGGATTGCGAGACTGTATCAGTGTTGTCACAATATATCACAATTGGCATGTCCATATATGGCATGACTTCAAGTTCTAAAAGGAACTTCTAGAGCCAAACTACTTCTTTGGATACCTCCGAAGCTGCCACATACTCAGCTTCCTTAGTTGAGTCAACAATGCAAGATTGCTTAATACTCCTCTATGAAATAGTTCCTCCAGATAAGGTGAAGACATATCCACTAGTGGATTTTCTCTTATCCTTATCCGCCTGGAAGTTTGAGTCTATGTATCTTGTAGGAACTAATCATCAACCCTGTAAACCAGTATACAGTCTCTCGTTCCCTTGAGGTACTTGAGAATATACTTTACAGTTTGCCAATGAACCACCTCAGGGTTTGACTGATATCATTTAACTAAGCCTACAATAAAGTAGATATCTGGCTTAGTGTACAACATGATGTAAATGAAACTTCCCATAGTTGAAGTATAGGGAATCCAACTCATTCTGTCTTTTTCTTCTTGAGACTTTGGACAGTCCTTTGAAGAAAAATGTAACCTATGTCTACAAGGGAATAACATTCCCATGTATGAATCCATGTTGAACTTGGCTAACATCTTGTCAATGTATGTAGCTTGGGATAATCCTAACATTCTCTACTTCGTATTTCTAAGAAGCTTAATTCTGAGAATGTAACTAGCTTCTCTCAAGTCCTTCATACTGAATTGACTAGATAGTCAAACCTTAGTAGATGATAATATCCCTACACCATTCCCAATGAGTAGAATGTCATCCATATACAGTACAAGAAAAATTACATTTATGCCTTCCAGTTTCTTATATATAATAGTTTATCCTTGTTTTGAATGAAATTGTAGGACTTTACAGTCTCATCAAGATGATTGTTCCATATTCTTGATACTTGCTTAAATCTATAAATGGATTTCTTAAGCTTACAAATAATATGTTCCTGACCCTCTGCAATAAAGCCTTCTGTTTAGGACATATAGATGTCTTCACTAAGATGGCCATTGAGAAATACAGTCTTGACATCCATTTGTCATATCTCGTAGTCATAATGACATGCGATGGCAAGGAGGATACAAATGGACTTAAGTATGGCTACCGGGGAAAAGGTTTCCTTATAGTTGATTCCCTCTTTCTGAGTATATCTATTCGCCACAAGCCTGACTTTGAAGGTTTCCACCTTTTCATACACTCCCCTCTTCCTCTTGCATACCCACTTACACCCAATAGGTTTTATCCCTTTAGGTGAAGCTACAAGATCCCAAACCTGATTAAAGTACATAGACTCAATCTCGGCTATCATTACTTCATGCCAAAGGTTTGCATCGGTGTCAGCAATAGCCTCCTCATATCTAATAGGATCTTGTTTCTAATGGTTGAAAACTAGGTCAAAAACCTCTCCAGTCCATCTTTGTAGAACCCTAAAAACCCTCCTACTACAACGAGGCTCGTTTGTACAGATTCCTGAGGCTGTGCCTCTTCTTGTTCCACAATTGAGTTTGGAAAAGTCGATTCAGAAGATAACTTCTCCTCGAGTTCCAACCTAGTTGAACCTTTTATAGATGTGATTTGATCATCTTCCAAGTATCTAGCATTAGTACTTACCAGTACTTTTTGCTTCTTGGGATGATAAAAGTAACCACCTTTTTTTTTCCTTTTGGTTACCTAACAAAATTTGCATAATTTTGATATTGGTTCTAACTTATCTCCCTTGATCAGTACATAAGTTGGACATTTCTAAATCTTGAGATAGTTCAAACTTGGTTTATGGCCAATCCTTATTTCATAAGGGGTCCTAGGTACTGACTTGGAAGGTACCAAGTTTAGAATATATGCCGTTGTTTCCAGGGCATATCCTAAAAAACATATTGGAAAAGTAGCATGATATATCATACTTTAGACCATTTCCATTAATGTCCTATTTCTTCTCTAAGCTACTACATTCTGTTGGAGTGTCCCCGGTGTAGAGAGTTGGGATACTATCCCATAATGTACCATGTAGTCCTTGAATTCACTGAAGAGGTACGCTTCACTACGATCTAGTCGTAAGGTCTTAATCCGTTTACCTATCCAACGCTCCATTTCAATCTTAAATTCTTTGAACTTGCCAAAAGAGTCAAACTTACACCTCATCAAGTTAACATAACTGTATGTGGTACAATCATATGTGAAGCTAATGAAGTATTCAAATCCCCCTCTAGCTAGTGTAGACAAAGGACTACACACATCACTGTGAACAAAACTCAATATCTCTTTGGCTCTATTTGTTTTTTAGGTAAACGACATCTTGGTCATTTTTCTCATAAGATAGGATTCATACTGAGTCCAACTTTCTAATTTCAATGAACCCAAAGGCCCATCATGGATTAACCTCTGAATCTTGGTTGAGTTAATATGACCCAACCTTAGATGCTAAAGATATAAGTCATTAACATTGGTCTTTCTCTTCCTATTTAAAGGTTTAGATTGAGTATTGTTTAATTGATTTTTAATAGGATTAATGAAGAATATGTTTCCATACATATTCCCAGTATTTAAAATTTCTCCATTTCTACTAATAGTAATACTAGAATGGAGTTTCACAACTGAAACCAAATTCTGTCTAAAATCAGGTATATATAAAATATCCTTTAAAATAACTATTCTATTATAATAAAAAATAAGTTCCAGCTCTCCCACTACTAGGGCCTATACTTGCGCTCCATTTCCCATGCGTAATTTATGTTCGCCCTTCTGGAGTCTTTTTATCTTTCTAAACCCCTGCAAGGAGTTACAGATATGATCAATAGCTCCTGAATCAACAATCTAAGTGGAAGTTGATCCTATCATTGAAATAGACTCTAGATAGTAAATAATACCTGTAGAGTTTTTCTTAGCTTGAAGATCTAGACACTCCTTTTTCTAGTATCCCTTCTTCCCACACTTAAAGCATTTGCCCTTAGATTTGTCTTTAGTCTGGAACTTGGGCTGAGCCGTTGTATTACCCTTCTTCTTCTTGAACTTTTTGGGCTTGGGCCCAGTTTTTGAAGAAGAAGCAATCATAGCTTTTGATTGTGACTTCATGATTTTCTCTGCCACCTGGAACTCTTTCATTAACTCAGTTAAACTCATGTTTAAATTGTTTATGTTGTAATTCAACTTGAACTAAGTAAAAGAGCCTGGCAGAGACTCGAGAACTATGTCCACTTGGCTCTCGGGGTCAAGCACAGACCCCAAGACTTCTACTTTCTTGAAAATAGCAATCATTTTAAGCATATGCTCCCTGACTGATACTCTCTCAGCCATCTTGGTATTGATGATCGTTCAAAAAGCCTCCTGCCTCGCGGGCTAACTCTTTTCAACAAACAAAATAGCTAATGATGTGCTAATATCATAAGTAGTGGCCATGTGCTCGTGCTTAGATTGGAGTACATTAGACATGGAGGCTAACATATAGCAGCAAACCATTTCGTCAGCCTTCTTCCATGTCTTTTCAACCTCTCGTTCTGCATCAATAGAACCCTCCCCGATAACCAGACAAGTTTCGTAGAGGATATATTTTTACTCCTCGGCTGTGAGTGTTATGTCCATATTCCTTTTCTAATCCATATAATTAGTACCCATTAGTTTATTCTCATGGAGAATAATGGCTAAAAGATTGAAAGAACACTATTTCTAAAAAAAAAAAAAAATCTCATGTTGTGAAAAACCAAATGATTCGTGCACTTTATCTTTATATTAAAACTAATAATAGTTAACCCTATCGCTACTATCTTTAATATGATTACTTTGGCTTTTAGGAGAACTGACATAGCTTATTAGGAAGATTAACAGTCTCCTAAGTTAAGTGTGTTAACCATCACAAATTAATTTCCCTTCTAGGTAATGATGTAGAAGATAACTCCATCGATGAAATGGTTGTTTCTTCTCATTTTTTGCGGACATACCACGCACTATAACCTCTAATGTAGGCTGGCTGATCATAGTTCGTGTTCCGGCCATCTGTATTCTCGTAAAGAAAGCAAAGGTCTGAGAACCAAAATAGAAAAGATCGGGAAAGGTTTTTTATAATCATTGTAGTAGAAGTCAGAATTGATTCCAAGTTGGGTGACACTGTTTATTGATTGTCCTATGAGCTCTTGGGCTAGAATACGTTTTTTTAGCTTGATACTTGGTTATCTTAGAAGGGTTAGCTATGTCCTGTTGGGAACCATGAAACAGCTAACACCCTATCTTATACTCCGTACTATGAGATAGACATATTGCAAGATAATCCTCAACCTTAACGGCCCCCGAGACTAGTGTCCTTACTGCGGTTCTTCCGACAATAGCTTCTTCTTTAACAACCGAGTCTGTAATAGCTACACCTTCTTCTACTACGGATTCTAATTCAATTGATATTAGTTCCATGCCTTGTCAAAGTGTGCTAGGCCACTCACCCTTCTCTTAAGCGCTTCATTGAGCATTTCTCTTTCCTATCCCGTCCTTACGCTACACTATCCATAAGGTTGACCTAGCCCTCTCTTCTCTCTTTTTGTCCACTGCCAAAAACCGTAGGAGCTGCTTTCCCATCCCGATTGTCAGACATATACTGCTCCTTTATTTGAAAAGTCTTCAGGTGATTGATGGGCTGAGAATGAAAACAGGGTTTTACATTTCAAATAGTGCCAATGGATGCAGAGAATGAACTATTCTCATTGTGAATGAATGGGCTCTTAGTACTAATCCTAATGTAATAAGAGGAAGGTTCATGTCCTAAGGGACACACTCTTTTATCTGGTAAACCAATAGCGGAAAAGAAGTAGGGTACCCTAGTGGCCAAGGTCCCATTTATACTGATTATAATATCTCTTTCCATCCTAGGAAGACAGTCCCACTCGAATTGAAAAGTCATGGACAAAGTCATCAAAGCGTCAAAGGCGAGACTTTCCTATAGATAATTGGGAGTGCTATAATAGAAAAATCCTCCACCCTCAGGACAGGCAAGAGAGACATAGCTAGAACTCAGTCTTTTTCTTCTACAAACAGATGGAGTTCAAATACGATAAAACAAGTTGTAGTTTTTTATAATTATTGTAGTAGAATCAAAATCGATTCCAGGTTGGGTGACACTGTTTATTGACTGTCCTATAAGCTCTTGGGCTAGGATACGTTTTTTTCAGCATGAGACTTGGTTATCTTAGAAGGGTTAGCTACATTCCATTGGGAACCATGAAATAACTAACACCCTATCTTATACTCCATACTATAAGATAGACATACTGTAAGATAATCTGCAACCTTAACAGTCCTCGAGACTAGTGTCTTTATTGCGGTTCTTCCGACAACAACTTCTTCTTTAACAATCGAGTCTATAATAACTGCACCTTCTTCTATTGTAGATTCTGATTCAATTAATATTAGTTCCATGCCTTATCTAAGTGTGCTAGGCCACTCACTCTTCTTCAAGTTCCAGCATTACAATCTTTAATAGATAGGGGTGTGGGTCAAGCAAGGAAGAAAATAAGGCTTTCTAGATCAAGGCCTTGACTTACTAAACAAAGATCCATAAAGCTGGAACTTGGCCCTTGTTAGTAAGGGTTGCTATCGAGTGAGAGTGGAATCAGTTCAAGACTATTCCCATGGTTGTAGAGAACTTACCTTGATGAAAGACAGAATCGAGTTCCAGGAGTAGCTTGAGAGTTAGTGGAATGACTTTCAGAGTCTTCCCATTGCTTAAGAGGGATTCATTTTATGCATTTACTAACAAGCCGCTTTTACTCTTTTGGCTGGTGCCAAATCAAGTGACTTTGAAGTTGAAGCTTGCCTAGTAGGCAATTAGATGTAACCATGTTGGCAGTACTATGATAGCCTTAGAGCTTGAAGGTCTTTGTCCTTAGGAATATGATGCTTAGGTGCGAGGTTGAGATGACAGAAAGAGAGAAAAGGATAAGCATGTGTAAACAAAGCATGCCACAACTATCTTAGGCTATTTTTTTTTTTAAATTAAATTACACAGTGGTAGAGCTTGAATCGATCAAATGTGTGAACTATGAGACGCTTACATTTGTTGGGACATTATCTGCTCTTTTTCTATCGTCATACCAGGGATTTGCCCCTGAAGTAGAGAGTAAGGGCTGTGTGGACTCTTACAATTACTGCCTATGCCTAAGAAACCTTAGGAATGAGTTTCACTAGACTTCATCACTGGTTTACCAAAGGTGGGAGATGTGGCCACCTTTTTGGTAGTTGTAGATTGCTTTTCTAAGTATAACACCTTCATCCCAGCACCCAAGTACATTTCTGCTGAAGAGATTGCTCAACTCTTCTTCAAACATGTTGTTAAGTATTGGAGGTTGCCGAAAGATATTATCAGTGTCGGAGACAGTTTCTTTTAAATTCCACTAGCGGTCTGGAGCTAAAAACAGATCATAAAAAAGGGAAGTCAAAGTCAAGTCAGACTGAGCTGGTTGAGCAGTGAAGTAAAGAAGGAACTAGAACAGGAAAGCACTTGAGACTTGTTGTAGAACTTTCATTTGAACCGGCACTAGCACTAGAAAGTGACATGATTCCTACTTTTGAATCCTTTCTTTCCTTTTTATGGCGAGATTGGCCTGTTGTTCAATGCATGGGAGGGGAGGTATAATAAGACGAAATCTCTAATAAAGGTATTGGTCTCCTCTTTGGAGACAGAGATGGAGATGAATGTGAGGCTTAGACTATAAGCTAAGACGAGTACGCCTTGGTTCATTGGCACTCTTTTAAGCTCATCTTGCTTACAAATTCTAGGGGTCCCAAGTCCTGCATCTGCAAAAAACATTTCTTCCCTTAAGCGTAAAACTTCAGATTGTAAAGCGTTTCCACTACATCAAAGGAAATACCCAAGCAAGACGGAGAGAGGTACGAAGGATAAATGAATTTGGATAGTCTTTATAGTTCTACATTTTTCTTAGCAACTAGCTTTCATGGTTTTATAGCTAAAAAGAGCGTGCTTCCTTTATCATATATATGATATAGGCAGGCCTTTTTGCGAACAGCCGATATGCACTTTTAAGTTGTTGGAGTCCCTTTTCTTTTTATTTTCCCCCTTCTCGTGTGCAAGACTCAATAAGTCATTTTCATTTGGGATTTTTAATCAGACCCGTCCATTGGATAAGCTTACTAGTTCGACTAGTGTGTATTCATTTGATCTGAAGGCTGCTACCAATCGGTGGCCACTGATTCTCCAATTCACACTAGTCCAGGACCTTTGCCAGGGAATTCCACGAAATCAAAATGGGCGGCATCATCGTATGCTCCCTATTAGCCTGGGCGAAGATGGTGATAAAGAGTAAGGATTGAAGGCCCATTAGCTCTGCCAGGCACTGGACAGGGGTTACTCTATAAATGTGTAGAGCCAAGTGTAGTGTGGTGTAGTAGTAGGCACTTCTAGGCCCCTTCCCGCCTACTGGATTACTCCAGTGCTTCGGGTACTACGGACCCTTTGCTATCCCTTACAGCAGAGCCGTTTCATGAGCAAAAAGCATTGTTGAGAGGAAGATCCTTAGCCCCTCTTCATTCTCTATAGGGTTCCAAACCTTTCTTCAACATAGGTGACAATAAGTGAGGCAGAGATGGAAGAGATCAAACATGGAAATAAGAAGCAAGCCCGCCTTCCTTTTTGATCATTTTGATAGAGGGGGATGGAGAAAGTGGACAAAACAAACTTGCATTTCTCATTGGGAAAAGAATCATATTGAAAATACTTCAAACCCAACCCTTTCCTTCGTAGAGCCATGTATTATAAGTGATCCGAACCTGCCTAGAGTAAGCCTCCCATAGAGGCAAGTGAAGTTGGTGAGCTATATGACGGGCAACTATCTCATGCGATTCGAAGAGGACTCAGTTGTTGTTAGTTAGTACCCCCTTGGCTCGATTTCGAGATGGACCCTTTCACTCTATTTTATTATATACGTTTAGCAAAAAGAATGTTTCTCTATCAATGGCGCTAATGTCGTATCTAAGAGCCTATTCATGTGTAGCCTACTCAGATTAAGGAAAATCTAGTGCAGTGCTTGATAAACTTTCAATGCCCGCCTAATGTGCTTCTGGTTGGAAGCTGCCTATCCATCCTATTAAAAAAGGATATTTAACCCTTAGGGAAATGGAGGATCCAAGGCAAAAACCTCATATCCTATGGTCGAGGGAAAGTAACCAAGGATGGGAAAGCTAAAGCCCCACACGTCATAATGGACGAAAGCAAATATCTTACCATAGAGGAAAGCAGCGTCGATCTTCTGCTCTAGATCTCTAATAAGATCCGTAATGGAAGCCATTGGGCCGTTAGAATCCTCTCCCACTTAGTCTTTTAAAACAAGGGCTTTTCTTAGAAAAATATCATTTTGAAAACTTCTATTAAGTTCTTTTTTAACTTAAAAATAAAATATCTAAATCCATAAAAATCTCTATATCAAGGTTTATACCCTTTGAGAGACTTTTTCATGGATTAATTTTATTTAAATTAAAAACTTAATGATTTCAAAAAATTTCCATTAAAACTTTCTAGAAAATTTGGTTTCAAGTTTTATTTAACAAAATAATTTTTCTTGTAAAAAATAAATTAAAATGGTTTTCCATTTTAACTTATAAAAATTTCTAAATCCAAAATATTTTCAATGTCAAAGATAAAATCATTTAAGAAAATAACCAAGGATTAATTTTTTATTAAGTTAAAATTAACCATTTAATTGAAGAAAAATGTTTTTCTTGTCAAAAATTTCTACAAACTTTGGTCTTTGAAAAAATGTGCACATAGGTACTAAAAAAAATAGCATGCTAGAAAACTGTAAACGTATTCATGCTTTTCTATTCTTTTAATCTAAGTACCCAAATAATAGAATTAAATACATTAATTAATCTAATTAATGGCCTTGTTTAATCCTAAATCCCTTACTATTATTTTTTATGCAAAATATTCCAAGAATATTAACTATTGCAAAAATAATAACTTCGTTTGGCATGAGACTCAAAACGAAAAAGAAATTTCATGAAACTTACAAGGAAAAATTAAAATAAAATCCCATTGGTCATCATGCACCCATCTACATTGGAACATTGCCCTTGAACCACTCACAACCCGTTGCCCGATTTGCTGACCAATTTTGTGACCAAGCCTTTATGCCTGCCAAGGCTTAGGTGCAACTGCGGGAGGCTGGGCCTTGCCTCGATAGGCTTGCATGGCCAAGCTGAAGCTAGGCTCGGCTCCTATGGAGGCTTGCCACCCAAAATCAGCGGCTCGGCTTCATGGCTCAGCTCGTGGCTCGACTAGGCTAGCAAAGTGCCTTTTTCTTTGTTTTTTTCTGCAATGTTTTCTTACATATTTCTTTTGCAATTTTTTTTCGCAGCATTTACAGACAACTCTTACAAGTGATTTTGTTTACAAAAATTGATCAAAACAAAAACACAACAATCGCCTATGCCTCAAACACTGGGCTAACAAGGATCAACAACTATTATAGAAATCATATGTCTCAACCACGAGACTTACAGATATTCTAACCCATACTAGAAACGCGACGAATCTCAGACATTCAATAGAAACATTCAATAAATATTGTTCTATTTTTAATTAGCCTAGCATGCTTCCTATGTTTGCCATACAACCAACATGCTCTGATACAAATTGAAGGTATAAATGACAAAACATACACACAGAAGCAATAAAAAATTGCAGAAAATAAGGCACAGCAGAAGAATAGAATACCTCTGTGCTTTAAAATTTTCTTAGGCTGAACCGATGGAATCAATTGAATCACTTCCGACTGACTAGTCAAAGCTTCTGGTCCTATTCTCCTCTCCTCAGGCTATTGTCCTGCAAGTCGTCTGCTACGACGCATGAACACACGCGAAGCTCCTGGTCTTTCGAAATATTACCTTCGCCTAATTGGCAGATGAATGCCAAAAGACTAGGGATCTCTGGTCTACAAGTTACCTTTGACTCATTGCTAGTAAGCAAAATCAAGGAACCACAAACGCTTGGCTTCTATTTTTTAGAAGATAAGAATTCACAGAGAGGAAAAAAATTGGCGAGAGAGATCAGTGAGTGTATTCCACTTTTTCTTTTTTTTTTTCACAAAGTCAATAAAACTATTTCAAAAAACCCCAAACGCAATCAATATCACATACAAGGCTTTCACCTCATTAAGTTTGAACTTGCTTCATGGATCTCTGGTCTAGTCTATTGGGTTAGACATTAAAGTATTTATGTTATTCTTGGACTAATACAAGCCCATAATTAAACAATTTAATTAACCCAAATAAATTAGAATAAATTCCTCAAGCCATCTTCTTAGTTTAGACCCAGTTTAATAATTATTCAATCTGGGCTTGTGTACTGAATAATTAATAAACAAACTAAACTAGGCAATTAATTCCCTCTATAGGTCTTTTATTTTATTCTAGTCCAATAAAAAAACCAGGCTACTTAAATAAAATAAAACCCATTTAAAACAAGACCATTCCCTTAGTCCAAAACCATCAAGGCATATGGGCTATTTCGAGGACCAAAAGACACATCGCATTGGCTACTAAAATGACCAAAATACCCCTACTATAAAAATAGCTATATTTTATATTTTAAATATTTTCTAATATCACCATAAGAAAATATTAACCCCAAAGACAATGTTACATTAGCAATGTCTCCAACCTACAAGTGTTATGACTAAAATACCCCTAAACGCATCACCGTTCATTTAGAAAGGAAGAAGTGTACTAACACATTTCTAAATAATATGTACCATTCTTAGACCTCTAGTCCAATAATCTACGAATTTCTTGGAATGTTTCTGCTTTCCAAAGGAGCTACCCTAAAGCAAATATCGAAGCCATATTCCCCAAGGTCCTAGATATTTAGATCATTCGAACAGTTACAAGGGACGATATAGTATAGAAACTATCTTATACAAGTCTGTCTCAACTAACTGGTCATATATACCCAACATACAAGTATATTAGTCCTACAATAGAACATCAACTATAGTACATCAAAGCATATGCTTCTAACTTTGTCAGACCACCAACTTATACTCAAGCTATAGAGTATAAGTCCACGATGTAGCAGTAGTAGTCTAGGTTTCTACCGTATAGTACTTTCAAAAACCACTACTATTGGTCCAATTCTCCATATTTGAAATACGCTTATGTTATGAAGTGAGAAGACTACTCACTAACTAAAGATAAGCCATTCCTCATTTGAAATTCATAATACAATAACCTTACCATGATGAGATTCTCATTCTCATTATTCGATTAAGAACAATAGTTTATTCATACCTTCTTGTGAAAATCCACTATTCACATGGACCAATTACTAAACACAATGGGTATTTTCCAGCAAAATTTTGCACAAAAGTAATGTAAAATTCACCCCCAAAAAAATCTGAGAATAAATCATTTATTAATATAAACCAATTTACATAAAAACCCTAATCTAAAAGAATGCCATAAAAGCAATCACTTGTATATTGTATATGACACATTTATATAATAAACGGCATTCTTTATCTTTCAGTTTAATGAATCATTTCGTGTATATGTGTATACTACTGTTATATAAAATTCCAAGCACATAATATAGTGTTAAGAAAATTATGATAGAGATCATAATATGAGATTTCTACTATACTATATAGTACTTGTGCTTAAATCTGAAGGTTAAAAATGGCAAAAATGATGAAATCGAAAGCATGCTTACAGAACGAAAAAATATACAGAGCATCATAAAAGTTGTTTACCTCTGTGTTTGAACTACCTTATTGGCACTAAAGAAAATGTTTGTACCAGGATGCTTGAAGCCACTGGATCACGTCCTTGTAAACATCGACTTCATCTCATTCACGCAAAGCTTTTAAGCTTCCAAAATGATGCCCTTTCCTCTACCGGTGAAGGCTACTGTGAATTGGGTTTTCTATGTTATGGTCTTGATTTTTTTTTTTTCTTCTCTCATTTCACGCACTCAGAGAGAGAGAGAGAGAGAGAGAGAGAAAGAAAGAGAGAGACCAAGAGCATGAAACAAAAAGCACCATGCCCTTTGTTATCTTCTCACGCCAAACAATACGAGATTCATCCCGTGTTGTTTTTATTTTATTTTTTTATTTTTATTTTATCCTTGGTCTTATTCATTGGGTCAAATAAAATTATTTACTCTTGGACTTAAACACCCATAAATAATAAGTCTCAATTATTTATTTTTTGGGTTTCATAAAATAGCCCAATAAATAATTAACAAGTCCAAATAGACCGATATAAAATATCAGACCTTTTATCTAGTTTATACCTATATTAAATTTCTAATTATTCAACATGGGCTTTAGGCCCTGAATAATTAATTAACCAATTAAACTAGATAAAACATATATTCTTTCTTGGGACTTTTATTTTATTCTAGTCCAACAATAAATTAGACTACTTAAATAAAATAAAACCCATAATTATCAAGACCAATTCCTTAACTTAAATCTATCAAGACTTAAGGGCTCTTTCGAGGACCAAAAGACACATCACCTTGCTACTAAAATAACCAAAATACCTTTACTATATAAACAGCTGTATTTTGCATTTTAAATATTTTCTAATATCACCATAAGGAAATATTGACCCCAATGACAATGCCGCATTAGCAAAGTCTTCGACCTACAAGTGTAATGACTAAAATACCCCTCTATGCATCACCATACATTTAGAGAAGAGAAATATACTAACACCTCTCTAATAGACATCTACCATCCTTATACCTCTAGTCCAATGATCCACGACTCCTGGAATGTTTCCACTTTCCAAGGAAGCTACCCTAAAGCAAACATCCAAGTCATGTTCCCCAGGGCCCTGGATCATTTGAACAATCACAAGCGGCGATATAATACAGAAGCTATCTTATACAAGTCTGTCTTAACTAACTAGTCATATATACCCAACATACAAGTATATCGGCTCTACAAAAGAACCTCAACTACAACATATCAAAGCACATGCTTCTAGCTTCGTCAGACCACCAACCTATACTCAAGTGGTTGAGTATTAGTCTACGATGTAGCAGTAATAGTTCGGGTTTCTTTTAAATAGTACTCTTAGAAGTCACTATTACAGGTCATGTTCTATGTTTTCGAAATGCGCTCATACTATAAAGTGAGTAGACTACTTACCAGCTAAAGGTAAGATATTCCCTATTTGAAATTTATAACACAATAACCTAAATATGATGAGATTCCCATTCTCATCAATCGGTTAAGAATAAACATTTATGTGTTAAGTAACCCATGATCCATACCTTACTGTGAAAGACCACCATTCACATGGATCACTTACTTAAACACAATGGGTACTTTCCAAAGGTAAATCATGCACAAATAAAATGTTAATTCACAAATAAATTTTGAGAATAAATTCTTTTATTAATAAATTCGATAATTACATCATAAAAATATTCTAGAGGGCATATATTCCAACAATCTCCCACTTGCACTCTAAGACTAAGAAAGCCCGTAGGTGCCCACCCCTATGGTGTCTAAGTATCTCTTGAAGACTCTCTCAGCCAAAGGTTTGGTGAAGGGATTTACCAAATTATTCTCTGAGGCTATCTGTTCCACCACGATTTCCCGTCTTTGGATGAAATCTATGATCAAGTGGTACTTTCTTTCAATGTGCTTTCCTTTCTTATGGTTCTTAGGTTCTTTAGATTACAAAACTGCTCCAGAGTTGTCACAAGACACTACAATCGGTCTGTCCATGTATGCCACAACTCCAAGTTCTAAAAAGAACTTCTAAAGCCATACTACTTCCTTGGATGCCTCCGAAGCTGCCACATACTCAGCTTCCATAGTTGAGTCAGCAATGCAAGATTATTTGATACTTCTCCATAAAACAGCTCCTCCAGATAAGGTGAAAACATATCCACTAGTGGATTTTCTCTCATCCTTATCTACTTGGAAGTTTGAGTCTGTTTGTCCAGTAGAAACTAAGTCATCAGCCCTATAAACTAGCATATAATCTTTTGTACCCCTGAGGTACTTGAAAATATGCTTGACAACTTGCCAATGAATCTTCTCAGAGTTTGACTAATATTTACTAACTACGCCTACGGTAAAGCAGATATCTGGCCTAGTGCACAGAATGGCATACATGAGATTTCTTATAGTTGAAGTGTAGAGAATCCAACTCATCCTATCTTTTTCCTCTTGAGACTTAGAATAGTCCTTAGAATAAAAAGACAACCCATATCTGCAAGGGATTAAAGCTCTCTTGTATGAGTCCATGCTAAACTTGGCCAGTATCTTGTTAATATATGTTGTTTGGGATAATCCTAACATTCTCTACTTTCTATTTCTAAGAAGCTTAATCCCGAGAATGTAACTAGCTTCTCACAAGTCCTTCATACTGAATTAACTAGACAGGCAAACCTTAATAGATGACAATATTCCTACAACATTCCCAATAAGTAGAATGTCATCCACATATAGGACAAGAAAAATCACGTTTATGCCTTCTATTTTTTTGTACACACATGGTTCATCATCATTTTGAATAAAACTGTAAGACTTTATAATCTCGTTAAAATAAATATTCCATGTTCTAGATACCTGCTTAAGTCTATAATTGGAATTCTTAAACTTGCAAACCATATGTTCTTGGCCTTTAGCAATAAAACATTTCGGTTGGGACATATAGATGTCTTCGTTAAGATGGCCATTAAGAAATGTCGTCTTAACATCCATTTTCCCTATCTCGTAGTTGAAATGATATGTATTAGCAAGGAGGATACGGATGAACTTAAGCATGGCTACCAGGAAAAATGTTTCCTCATAATCAATTCCCTCTTTCTGAGTATACCTTTTCACCACAAGTCTAGCTTTGAAGGTTTTCACCTTCCCATCTACTCCCCTATTCCTCTTGTATAGCCACTTACACTTAATGGGCTTTATCCCTTCAGGTGAAGCTACAAGATTCCAAACCTGATTGAATTATATAGACTCAATCTCGATTTTCATTGCTTCATGCCATAGATTTGCATCGGCATCAGCAATAGCCTCCTCGTATCTAGTGGGATCTTGTTCCTGATAGTCAGAGACTAGTTCGAATGCCTCTCCTGTCCATCTTTCTAGAACTCTAGATTCTCTCCCACTACGATGAAGCTCCGTTTGTACAGGTTCTTGAGGCTATACCTCTTCCTGTTCCATAATCGAGTCTAAGGAAGTTGATTATAAAGATAACTTCTCCTCGAGTTCCAACCTTATTGAACCTTTAGTGAAAGTACTTTGATCATCCTCCAAGTATCTAGCATTAGTACTTACCAGTACTTTCTGCTCCTTGGGATTATAAAAGTAACCTTCTTTTGTCCTTTTTGGATACCCAACAAAATACCATAACTCTAATCTTAGTTCTAGCTTATCTCCTTTGATCAATACATAAGTTGGACAACCCCATATCCTGAGATGATTTAGACTTGCTTACGCCCAGTCCACATCTCATAGGGTGTCCTAGGTACTGACTTGGAAGATACCAAGTTCAGAATGTATGCCGTTGTTTCCAAGACATATCCCCAAAAAGAGACCAGAAGAGTAGTATGAGACATCATACTTCAGACCATTTCCATTAATGTCCTGTTCTTTCTTTTAGCTACTCTATTCTGCTAGGGTGTACCCGGCGTAGAGAGCTGGGATATTATTCCATAATGTATCATGTAATCCTTGAACTCACCAAGGAAGTACTCTTCACCACGATCCGATCGTAAGGTTTTGATTAGTTTACCTGTCTGACGCTCCACTTCAGCTTTAACTCTTTGAACTTGTCAAAAGAGTCAGACTTGTGCCTCATCAGGTAGACATAACCAAACATTGTACAATCATCCGTGAAAGTGATGAAGTACTCAAAACCCCCTCTAGCTTGTGTAGACAAAGGACCACACACATCAATATGAACAAGACTCAATATCTTCTTAGCTCTATCAGCGTTTTGGATGAACAACATTTTGGTCATTTTTCTCATAAGGTAGGATTCACACTGAGGCCAACTTTCCAATCTTAATGAGCTCAAGGGCTTGTCATGGATTAACCTCTGAATCCTAGTTGAGTTAATATGACCTAACTTTAGATGCCAAAGATATGAGTCATTGGCATTGGTCTTTCTCTTCTTGCTTAAAGGTTCAAATTGAGCGTTATTTATTTAATTGTTTGTAGGATTTAAAAAGAATAAGTTTCCATACATATGCATTATACATAAAATTTCTCTATTTCTATTGATAGTAATACCAGAATGGAAAGAAACAGAATATCTATGATTTATTAGCTTTGCAACTGAAATCAAATTCTCTCTAAAATCAAGTACATATAAAATATCATTTAATATAACTACTTTATTACAATAAAAAATAAGATCTAACTCTCCTACTGCAAGGGCCCATACTTGTGCTCCATTTCTTACACATAGTCCATGTTTACCCTTCTGGAGTCTTCTTATCTTCCTAAACCCCTGTAAGGAGTTACAGATATGATCAGTGGCACCAAAATCAACAATCTAAGTGGAAGTTGATCCAACTATTAAAATTGACTCTAGATAGAGAACATTACCTATAGGATTTTTCTTGGCCTGAAATTCTGGACACTCCTTTTTCTAGTGTCCCTTCTGCCCACATTTGAAGTACTTACCTTTGGACTTGTTGGGCTAGTTTTTGGCCTGGGCCGGTGCATTTCCCTTCTTCTTCTTGAACTTCCTGGGCTTGGGCCTAATTCTGGAAGAAAAAGTCCTAGCAATCATAGCCTTGGACTGTGGCTTCATAAGTTTTTTTGTTACTTGGAGCTCTTTCATTAACTCGGTTAAACTCATGTTTAACTTGTTCATGTTATAATTTAACTTAAACTGAGTAAAAGAGCCCAGAAGAAATTCAAGAACCATGTTCACTTGGCTGTTAGGGTCAATTACAATCCCTAAGACTTCTGCTTCCTCGAAAATAGCAATCATCTTGAGCATATGCTGTCTGACTGATGCTCCCTCAGCCATCTTAGTGTTGATGATCATCTTAAGAGCCTCCTGCCTTATGGGCCGATTCTTATCTACGAATATTGTGGCTAGTGATTGGCTAATGTCATACGCAGTGGCTATGTGCTCGTGTTTAGATTGAAGCACATTAAACATGGAGGCCAACATATAGCATCGAGCCATCTCGTTGGCCTTCTTCCATGCTTTCTCAGCCTCTCGCTCCTCAGCAGTGGAACCCTCCCCAATAACAGGGCAAGTGTCAAAGAGGACATGCTTATACTCCTAGCAGTAAGTATTATGTCCAAGTTCTTTTTTCAGTCCATATAATTTGGACCCGTTAACTTATTCTCATAGAGAATAACGGCTAAATGACTAAAAGAACCTTCACCAACCACTTCTGAAAAATTGAAAATAAAAGAAAACTTAGTTTGTGAAAAATAAAATAATTTGTGCCTTTATCCTCATATTAAATTCGATAATAGTTAACCCTATCACTATTATCTTTAATATGATTAATTTAGTTCTTAGAAAAAATGGCATAGCTTCTTAGAAAGATTAACAGTTTCCTAAGCTATGTGTATTAACCACCACAAATTAATTTCCTTTCTAGGTAATGATTTAGAAGATAACTCCATCATGGGATGACCGTTTCTTTTCATTTCCTATGGACATTCCTCGCACTATAACCTCCAATGTGGGCTGACTGATCATAGCACGTGTCCCAGGTTATTAATTATATCCACCCATTAGTTCTAGATCATTGTGGTATCCCCATCCTATATTAGTTCACTCTCAGGGTGACACGAGGGGACCCATGATCTCTAATGAGGATCGTGATGGAAGTCGTGGGGCCGTTGGAACCCCTCTCCCACTTAGTATTTTAAAATAAGGGTTTTCTTGGAAAATATCCTTTGAAAATTTCAATTAAGTTTTCTTTTAACTCAAAAATAAAATATCTGAACCCATAAAAATTTTTATATCAAGGTTTATACTCTTTGAGAAATTTTTCATGGATTCATTTTATTTAAGTTAATCAACTTAATAATTTCAAAATTTTCCAATAAAACTTTCAAGAGATTTTGATCTCAAATTTAATTTGATAAAAATAATTTTTCTTGTTAAAATTAAATCAAAATGGTTTTCTATTTTAATTCATAAAAATATCTAAATCCAAAATATTTTCTATGTCAAGGATAAAATCCTTTGAGAAAATAACCAAGAATTAAATTTTTTTCGAATTAAAATTAACTATTTGATTTTAAAAAAATATTTTTCTTTGTAAAAAATTCTCAAAGACTTTGGTCTTTGAGAAAAGGCACACATATGATATAAAAAGAAATAAACATGCTAGAAAACTGTAAACGTTATCATGCTTTTGTATTCTTTTAACCTAAGTGTCCAAATAATAGAATTAAACACATTAATTAATGGGCTTGTTTAATCATAAATTTCCTGTACTATTATTTTTTATTCAAAATATTCAAAGAATATTAACTATTGCAATAAAAATAACTTCGCCTGGTATAGGACCAAAAATTTTTTTTTTTTTTTTGATCCAGTGCACCCGCCATACTAGATCACAGCCTATAGGAAAGCCCATGGTCCACGATCCAGGCGGGTGCCCGCAACCCGGTCTGCCATTAGCCCCACTCAACCGGTCAAAATTGTTGACCTCAATTTGCAATTTGCAATTCGCAAATTGCAAATTGAATCTTCACAGAAGAGGCTCTTCCGCGAGGATGGCTTCCTCGCATGGCGCGAGGAAGTTGTCCTCACCAGCCGGTGCGATAGCGGCTCCAAGCCGCGGCTGGCTTGGCTCCACACTCATTTGCAGCTTGGCTCGGCTTGGCTTAGCTCAGTTCATCTTTTCCAGTATTTCCTGCGATTTTTCATTTCTTCTTCTGGTTCTTTCATCCAGACAAAATGTAAAACCACTTAACTAGTAAATTACAGTGGGCTTACATGTTTCATCTAAGAAAGCAGTAAATTACAGTGTTCCTATGCTTCCACTCGCAAAGCTTACACAGAGACTATCCCATACCAGAAACAAGAAAGTTCACAGAAAACTTCCAAAACAAATATTTTTTTGTTTTAGTTAAGCCTAGCATACTTTCTATATTTGCCAAACCATGGCTCTGATACCACTTGAAGGTTGAAAATGGCAAAAATAATGAAACCGAAAACATGCTTACAGAACGAAAAAATATGCAGAGCATCATGGAAGCTGTTTACCTCTGTGTTTGAATGACCTTATTGGCACTGAAGAAGATATCTGCACCAGGATGCTTGAAGCCACTGGATCACATCCTTGTAAACGTCGATTTCGTCTCATTCATGCAAAGCTTTTGTTCTTTCGAAATGATGCCTTTTCTTTTACCAGTGAAGGCTACTGTGAATTGGGTTTTCTATGTTATGGTCTTGATTTTTTTTTTTTTTTCTTCTTTCATTTCATGCACTCACAAAGAGAGAGAGACCAAGAGTATAAAACAAAAAGCACCATGCATTTTGTTATCTTCTCATGCTAAACAATACGGGATCCATCCCGTGTTGTTTTTTTTTTTTTTTTTTTTTACCCTTGGTCTTATTCATTAGGCCAGATAAAATTATTTACTCTTGGACTTAAACATCCATAAATAATAAGTCTTAATTATTTATTTTCTCGACTTCATAAAACAGCCCAATAAATAATTAACAAGCCCAAATAGACTAATAGAAATTACCTAGATTAATTTTCTAATTATTCAATCTAAGCCTTTGGCCCTGAATAATTAATTAATCAATTAAACTAGATAAAATGTATACTCTCTCTTGGGCCTTTTATTTTATTCTAATCCAATAATAAATTAGACTATCTAAATAAAATAAAATCCATTATTATCAAGACCAATTCATTAACCTAAATCTATTAGGACTTAAGAGCTATTCCGGGGATCAAAAGACATATCGCCTTGACTACTAAAATGATCAAAATACCCTTACTATATAAATAACTATATTTTGCATTTTAAATATTTTCTAATATCACTATAAGAAAATATTAACCTCAAGGATAATACTGCATTAGCAAAGTCTTTGACCTACAGGTGTAATGACTAAAATACCCCTCTACGCATCACCGTACATTTAGAGAGGAGGAGTGTACTAACACCTCTCTAATAGACATCTACTGTCCTTAGACTTCTAGTCCAATGATTCACGACTCTTGAAATATTTTCACTTTCCAAGGGAGCTACCCTAAAGCAAACATCCAAGTCATGTTCCCCAGGGCCCTGGATCATATGAACAGTCACAAGGGGCAATATAACGTAGAAACTATCTTGTACAAGTCTATCTTAACTAACTAGTCACATATACCCAACATTATATCAGCTCTACGAAAGAAACCCAACAATAGCATATCAAAATACATGTTTCTAGCTTCGTCAGACCACCAACTTATACTCAAGCAGTAGAGTATTAGTCCACGTTGTAGCAGTAATAGTTCGGGTTTATTCTAAATAGTATTTTTAGAAATCACTATTACTAGTCCTGTTCTACGTATTCGAAATATGCTCATGCTATGAAATGAGTGAACTACTCACTAGCTAAAGGTAAGCCATTCCCAATTTGGAATTCATAGCACAATAACCTAAACATGATATGGTTCACATTCTTATCAATCGGTTAAGAACAAATATTTATGTATTAAGTAACATGTGATCCATACCTTACTGTGAAAGATCACCATTCACATAGATCACTTACTTAAACACAATGGGTCATTTCCTAATATAAATCGTGCACAAATAAAATGTAAATTCACATACAAATTTTGAGAATAAATTCTTTTATTAATAAATTCAATAATTGCATCAGAAAACTAGTCTAGAGGGCATATATTCCAACAAAACCATCCCTAGTCATAGTTTTAATGAGATAGAACATCATTAATGTGCTAAGACTAGAATGTGTTATACTTCTTGATTTGAACAAGATGTAGTTCTTACATCCGTGAGTATTATGATACTTAAAGTTAACATGTGGATGCTTATTATTTGAACAAGTTCGTTGGATAACTTAACTATGAGATAATCACATAGAAAATAATTTAATGCCAATAATAAAATCTCATTATAGCAAATGTGGAAGTATCCTTATTAGTGTTATGTCCTAGAGGTAATCACTTGTAAATTGTATATAGCATATTTATTAACAAAAGACATTCTTTATCTTTCAATTTAATTAATCATTCCGTGTATATGTATATAAAACTATTAGATAAAGTCCCAAGCACATAGTATAGTGTTAAGAAAATTATGATAGAGATCATAATGTAAGATTCCTACTACATTATGTAAGATAGAGATCATAATGTGAGATTCCTACTACACTATGCAGTACTTGTGTTTAAACCATCTCTAGTCATAGTATTAATGAGATTGGACATTATTAATGTGCCAAGACTAGCACATGTTATACTTCTTGATTTGATCAAGTAGTAGTTCTCATATCCATAAGTATTGTGATGCTTAGAGTTAATACATGGATGTTTGTTAAGTGAACAAGTTTATTGCATGACCTAACTATGAGATAATCACATAGATAACTATTTAGTGCTAGTGATAGAATCTCATTATAGCAAATGTGCAAGTATTCTTAGCCTTGACATCTCTAAGGTATTTTGTTTACTAAGCATCGTACTTTGATTACATCTCTATAGTCCCTACAAGACAGCCTATGAGATACATATTGGGTATAACGTAAAGTAAATGAAAATAGTTGAAATGGTCAATAAAGGATTCATCACTCCTAATAGCAAGGGTGTATATCTCGCGGCCACTTGTATAGAATCATTACTCGAGAAGTCCTTAACCAAGGCGACTATGTGTTGGAAATAATTTAAATTGATACAAATGTTGAGTAATAGATTCTAGAACAAGTACTAATAAATTTGGGCTAGAATTAATTATATTCTAGTAGGAGTTGGTACTAATTTCATACTCTAAAACTGAATGAGATATAGTATGATGAAATGAGTTAATTGCACTGATGTTTTGCTATTGAAATATTCATATCAAGACACTTGACTTTCTAGACTTTTAAGTGGTCGTGATGTATTGCTAAATGCCATTCATAATCTACTAAATATAAATTTATTAATTAAAAATTTAATAAATTAATTTTAATTATAATTAATAAGTTAATTCTACCTATTAAGAATTATTAATTCTATAGTGATTAGAATTAATTTATATTTTGCTACTAATAGACTAAAAAACCTAATAGGTCATACACAATGGAGAAATTGGTACTCAAGATATTATTTGGTAATATTACGGGGTTAATTTGTGTAAAGAAATAATATTTATGGGTTAATTATAATGTGTTATAACTAGTTAGGATTGAACTGCAATTAATAAATCCTGATGGGTAAGTTATAAATGCGTTATAATTCAAAAAGTCAAATTGCAATTCTTAAAAAACACAAGCCTATAATTGAAAAGAAGGAAAAAGGGGGGGGGGAAGGGGGGATAAATAACAAGTTTCCTAAAGGTTACGAAATTTTACACAGAATGTTTTCCTTTAGGTATGTGGTGTGGCGGTGGAAATGATAAGGAAAAACCAACGCCGCATTATATGCTAAATAAAAAGAAAATTCTGTTGACCCTTTTTCTCTTCAATTTTTTTGGAGTTTTCTTTTCAAAAAGAAAAATGAATGCCTTTTTGTGGTTTTTAATTCCGCAAATAAAATTTCCCACGCCACCAAAAAATAATTCTACTAGCATAGAATTTTGGTGCCTAGTTTTGAGTATCTTTTTCATATGGATCAATATTTGAGAAATTCCTATCTTTGAAATTTAGTGGTTTGCGCTTGGACATTTTTTCGGAAGGGTTTTACGTGCAAAGGAAAATTTTAAAAACTGTGTTTTTGAGGTAATTAATTTTTCCTCCTTCTCATAACCCGTTTAATTATATACGAGTGATCCTATTCTGTGGATTTTGTTTTATTTTCCACTGCGCATTATTTATGAAATTGTTTCATAAATATTCTAAATTTTGAAATTTTTACAAAATTATGTTTGGGTTCGGGAAAATGGTTTTCACAAATATTTTGATTTTGAAAATTTTGTTTTAATCAATGTGATTGTGATCACACCAAATTGCTAATAGAGATTAACATGTTTTTCAAAACCAAATCCAATAAAAAAATGTTTCTAAAATTGGATTGGAAGAATGGGGAAAAAAACCCGAAAGGAACGATAAAAATTATAAAAGTTTGCCTAGTGGTCAAACGGCCTATGAAAGCTTTCCTAGGCTGCCCTAGGAGCAACCTAGGTGGCCTAAGCTTCCCCAAATGGCCCAAGAAGCTTCCTAGGCCACCCAAAGACCTCCTTGGTGACCTAGGAAAGTCCTCTAGGCAGCCCGATGGTACTTTTATATATATATATATATATATATATATATAATTTTATTTTTTATTTTTTACCCACAAAAAGTTTTTCTATTTCAAAATAGACCCAATAGCTTTCAAGATTTTGATTTTGGAACTAATTATTTTACTTTTCCAAAATAATGATTTTGGATATCTATATTTCATGTACATTTGTATTTTTTTTTTCCAAAACAATTATTTTGGAAATTTTATTTGATGTATATTTTTCCTTAATTTATTTTAAGCATGATTTTGGCATGCTGTCATAGTTATGGATTTAGACCAATTAATTTTGATTAATTAATATTGTGTCATGCATTTTTATTGCTTTTTTTGAATAAATAGGGTCTGCATGTCCTACTTTCTCTATTATTTTTGTGTAATTTCTCTTTTCATCTAACTCCCCTCGAATGTAACTCAAAGTTTCTTTATTAGAAAATTTATGTAATTAGATTAGATAGGATTAGAAATTATTTTTCAAGCTTATGGAGATAATGATCAAGATGAAGCATGAAGATGGTAAGACTTTCTTCTCAAAATATGCATGAATACATATGTTTGACCAAAATTAATTTTCTAATTGGTTCAAGGAAATTAATTTAGAAAAGTTCATAATCAAGCCATAAGTCTATTACAATTGTGTCAAAGTGTTGATATTTAGACATGCCAAATGTATGAGACCACTAGTATAGCAAATCCCTCAATTAATATTAAACCTAATGCCTTCTATTAATATAGTTAGAACGAGTACTCTTTTCGGGACCAGGTTGTTGGGCTAACCTAAGCTTACTTGATATTGAGTATGTTCGAGCTATGGAATTTAAATTCTTGATTAATGAATTGGGTTTAACTAGTTTTTTTATCCCTATTAGGCTAACTCAAGTATAAAGAAAATTAAAGGTAAGATTGACTAGCTTAAAGACTTTAAAATTAAAAGATGTTAATCACCCAATGATCTGGTAATTACATTCGATGTAATTGGTATTAGATACCTACCATTGAACTTAAGAATGGTTTGTTGGGCTAACCAAAAGTCATTCTTAAAGAATTTGGATACCGATCTACTAGGAAAGCTTCCAATGGGCTTTCCCGAATCAATAGTGGGGGCCACTGATTTGAGTAAAATAGTGAAATAATTATGTGCTTAATTAAAGTTCTAATTATTTGTATATCATATGCACATACACTTTTGTAATTTCTCTATCTTTACATCTAGATTATTTGCATCATGTTGACCAACTTGAATTTACATAGTATCTTGGAAACTAATAAGTTTACCAAGTCAAATTTTCTAAACTATCGTTCTCAAGTCGAACAGGTTACTCTACGTGCTAGATACTCATATTTCGCTACCTCTAGTCATAGATGCCCCTGCTGATGAGCATGAGGTTCACAACAAGCACAAAGAAGACAGTGACATAACATTATGTATCATGCTGGAGTCAATAAATTCTGAGCTACAAAAGCAGCATGAGCACATGGATGCTTACTCTAGTATCTTCTATCTTAAGGAGCTGTTTGATTAGCAAGCTAGAACAGAGATATACGAAATCTCTAAGCAACTATTCCGATCTAAGATGGCTGAGGGTGCTTCTGTGGCCACTCATGGCTGAAAATGCTGGGCTTGATTGAAAATCTTAGATCTCTTGGTTTTGTGATGAATCATGATTTAAGTGTTTACTTAATTTTACAATCTTTGCCAAGTAGTTTTTCATAATTTATGATTAACTACCAAATGAACAAGTTTGAGACTACACTACTTGAGTTGATCAATATTCTCAAGACTACAGAAACTTCCTTGAAAAAGGAAGCCAATGCAGTTATGCTAATAGATTCTTCCTCTTCTAAGAAAAAAGTTTCCAATAAGAAGAAGAAGATTCCCATTAAACCCAAAGATGGCATGAAAAAAAAGAAGGCAGACCAAAGGCCTATGTCATCATTGTGGCAAGATGGCCATTGGAGGCGCATCTGTAAGGCCTACATGGAAACCGTCAAAGAGACGAAAGAGAAAGAGAAGCTCGTACTTCTACTTCCACTCCTGGTATATTTATGAGTACAATAATAATGCTTTTAAAAATGAGATATAGCTATTGGATACCGAATATAGATCTCATTTATGCAATAATTTTCAGGGACTAAAGGAGAGTAGAAAGTATGAAAATGTGATATGGACCTACGTGCTGCAAATAGAGCAAAGGTTGCTGCACTTGCTGTGGGGACTTATCATCTACACTTGACTTCTGCATTAATTTTAGAACTTAGAAAATGTTATTATGTACTGATTTTACTCAAGAACATTATCTCAGTTGATTATTTGGACATGAATGGTGTTCATTTAATTTTCAAAAATAAAGGTTATTTTTTTACATTAAATAATGTCCAATATAGTACTGTAACTTTGATAAATGGTTTGTATATTCTAAACATAAATGATCTAATTCTCAATATAAACAACAAGAAATTAAAAAAAAAAAAAGATAACTCAATCTCATCTTACTTATCGCATTGTCGTTTAGGCCATATAAATAAGAATCGCGTTTCTAAGTTACACAAGCTTGGTGACTTAGAATCATTTGGTTACGAATCATATGGCACATGCGAGTTTTATTTACGTGGAAAAATGGCTAAAACACCATTTTCTAAAAAAAAGGAAATGGCTAAAGAGTTATTAGAACTCATGCATACTAACGTCTATGGCTCAATATCAATACAAGTAATAGGAGGTTATTAACATTTTATTACTTTTATTAATAATTGTTCACGATATGGGTATTTATATTTAATACAATATAAATCAAAAGTATTTAACAAGTCTAAAGACTTCAGGAATGAAGTACAGAAATAACTTGACAAAAGTATTAAAACTCTAAGATTTGATCGAGGAGGTTAATACTTAAGCCAAGAGTTTCAAAGTTATTTAAGGGATAATGGTATATTATCTCAATGGACTCTACCATATATATACCTCAACATAACGGTGTATCTAAGAGAAGGAATCAAGCCATTCTAAACTGAAGCTTAAAAATAAATAAGCAGCCACGCACGCACAAAGAAAAACACAACAGAAGGAAAAATTTTTAAATACCTCTTTGCTTTGATATTGTCTTTGGTGCCGGAATGGATGATTGAACCATAGGTAAGGATGGCAATAGGGCCAGGCCGGGCTAGGGACTAGAAATCCCGGCCCTGCCCCCGCATATGCCCCCATATCCCTATCCCTGGCCCGTCCCCGCCACGGGAAAAGGCGGGGATCCCCGCCCCTGGCCCGCCGGGGACAAAACAATCCCCGGTCCCGGCCCAACAGGGAAGCGGGGAAGCGGGGGCCTATTTGGGCCCGAAAATAATTATAAAGATTTTTTTTAAAAAAAATTTACCTCTAATATATTTTTATTCAAAATTTTTTAATCATATAGAAAACTTTTGTGGCGATTTCCAATAATTCACATATATATCATATCACTAGATTAGTAAGAGTAAAATTAATAATTTATAATTTATAATTTTTTTATTTTTTCTCTTCTTTTCTATTTTATTTTATTTTATATACATATATAATCTACCTTTACATACATATATAATCATATATAATATATATAATCTACCTATAATTTATATAATGTGTGTGTGTGTATATATATATATAATCTATATAATATGTATACATATACAACACATATATAATTCACCTATATATATATGTGTGTGTGTGTGTGTGTATATATATTGATATAATCTATTTATATATACATATAATATATATATATATATATATATAATATATGTAAAATGGGTCGGGCTGGGGGCAGAGATCATGCAATCCCCATCCCCGGCCCGTCCTCGATTGGCAGGCTAAGGAATGAAGCCCGCCCCCGGCCCGTCCCTGCTTAAATCGGGGAATCACTGGCCCAACCTGGCCGGGTCGAGCTTGGCCCCCGATTTAAGCGGGGAAATTGCCATCCCTAACCACAGGATCTCTTCACAACTCAATGATGTTTCTAGTTTAAATCCCGCTATATGTCTACTCCTTCTTGATATGAACGCAAAACCCTTTTGAAACTCAGAATATTCCACTGCCCAAAGCTTGTTCGTAAAACAATATAGGCAAGGAAAAATGAGTCTCTATTCTCTTAACTCTCTACTATTAATTAGCAAAGTCAAGGAAAAACAAGAACAAAACGAGAGAGAAAATAGAAAGACTTTTGGGAGAGTTTTTTTTTTCGTTCACAAATGTGTATCTCACCGGTACACCTGGCTTCACACTTGATAACAAAAACACTAGAGTTTTGGTTATTCAAAACCATCCGGTTGTTATCAAGATAACCATCACAGAAGATGTTTTTTTTTTTTTTCAAACTCTTCAGTTCTGTGAATTAAAAAAAAAACACAACCCTGGTCCATTCTATTAGGCCAAAAAATATTATTATTTATTCTTGACCCAGTGAGCCCATAATAATAAACCTTAATTATTTATTTTCTAAACTTATAAAAATAACCCAATAAATAATTAATGAGCCCAAATAGAACAAAAATAATTATTCAAGCCTTTTATCTAGTTTAGGCTCAGGTTAATTTTTTCAATTATTCAATTTGAGCTTAGACCCTGAATAATTAATTAACCAATTAAACCAGATAATAAATTTAATTTAATTTTTCTCGACCTTTTATTTTATTTCAGTCCAATAATAAATTAAACTTCCAAAATAAAATAAAATCCTCTTTAACTGCGACCATTTCCTCAATCTAAAATTAATTAGGACTTACGAGCTATTCCGATGACCAAAAAGACACATCGTCTTGGCTACTAAAATGACCAAAATACCCTTACTATATAAATAGTTATATTTTACATTTTAAATATTTTCTAATATCACTATAAGAAAATATTGACCCCAAGGACAATGCTGCGTTAGCAATGTCTCCAACCTACAGGTGTAATGACTAAAATACCCCTCTATACATCGCCGTTCAGTTAGAGAGGAAGAAGTGTACTAATACCTCTCTAAAAGACATCTACCATATTTAGGCTTCTACTCTAATGATCTATGACTTCTTAAAATATTTTCTCTTTCCAAGGGAGCTACCCTAAAGCAAATATCCAAGTCATGTTCTCCAGGGTCTTGGATATTTTGATCATTTGGACAACCACAAAGGGCGATATAGCATAGAAGCTATCTTGTACAAGTTTGTCTTGACTAACTAATTATATATACCTAACATACAACTATATTGGTCCTACAATAGAACCTAAACTATAGTACATCAAAGCATACACTTCCAGCTTCATCAGACCACCATCTCATACTCAAATTGTAAAGTATAAGTCCACGTTGCAGCAGTAGTAGTCTAGGTTTCTACTATATAGTACTTTTAGAAACTACTACTACAAGTTCAGTTCTACGTATTCAAAATACACTTGTGTCATGAAATGAGAAGACTACTCATTGGCTAAAGGTAAGCCATTCCATATTTAGAATTCATAACATAATAACTTTACGATGATAAGATTCTCATTCTCATCATTCGGTTAAGAATAATAGTTTATGTGTTAAGTAACACATGGTCCATACCTTACTGTGAAAGACCTCCATTCACATAAACTATTTACTTAAATACAATGGGTCTTTTCTAGTGAAATTGTACACAAAAACTAATGAAAAATTCACAAACAATTTCTAAGAATTATACGTTTATTAATACAAATCAAGATTACATCAGAAACCTAGTCTAAGAGGGTATACATCCCAACATAAACATGGTATAGGTTATGATGGCTTTTTTAGACTTACCAAAATCCTTTTAGGGACATGTATTAAAGACTGCTGTTTGAGTTATTCTTCGGTAAGAAACCAAAGTTATCTCACATATGTATATGGAATTGTCCTGCTTTTGTTAAAAGTCCACAGTTAGATAAATTTAAAAGTAAGTCAACAAATGTTTGTTGGTTAAATATCCGAAAGAATCATTTGGATATTACTTCTATCTCTCTTCCGAAAATAAAGTGTTTGTTTCGAAACATCCTATCTTCTTAGAGAAGGAGTACATACTTAAAGAGGACAGTGCGAATAAAATTGAACTTATTGAAGTTCAAGAAGAAGAAACAAACATAGATCAACCATCTAAACCTATATCTATTGAGAGAATAGATGAACCTTCGTCTACATAAGAACCTCGTGGGTCAAGTAGGATACGTGTGGCACTTGAGAAATATGAATTTATCATAAGTGACCTTAATGACATATTGTTCATAGATGAAGATAAATCTACTACTTACAAGGATGTTCTGAATAATTAAGAATCTGACAAATGGCTTGAGACCATTAAGTCAGAAATTGATTCCATGTATAACAACTAAGTATGGACATTGGTTGTTCTACCCCAAAGAATCAAACTTATTGGGTACAAATGGATTTTCAAAAAGAAAACCGACATAGATGGTAACGTAGTTACCTATAAAGCATAACTAGTTGCTAAGGTTTATCATTAATAACATGGTATTGACTATAACGAAACTTTCTCACCAATTGCCATGCTAAAACCGATAAGGATACTCCTAGCACTTACTGTCCATTATGATTATGAGGTCTGGCAAGTGGATATAAAAATAGCTTTCCTAAATGGAAACCTAACTGAGGAAGTATACATAAAATAACTTAAGGGTTTCACATTCAAAGAAAGTACAAAAGTGTGCAAATTGCAAAGGTCCATTTATAGACTTAAGCAAGCTTCTAGGAGTTGGAACATCTGTTTTGATGAAATAATTAAAGAATTTGATTTTATTCAAAATATGGATGAACCTTATTGATAAACCTTAGAGGGGGGGTGAATAAGGTTTATGGCAAACAAATGGGATTTAAAAAAAAAATCTTTGATGTCTTTTGATAAAGGCCAAACAAAGTGAGAGTTCAAAAATGAAGACTTCAATGTGCTACTAAGGAACTTTCAAAACTCCTCAAAATGATGAAAAGAATATCTATAGTTATGATAGGTAGATAAAGCAACAATAACAGTTTCATCCAATTACATAAAAGTCTTTTATCCAATAAATGAATGAAGGGAGGAGTATAAAGCTCTCAAGTCAGATGAACAGTAAAAACGCAGGTATAAATATCATATTAGCTTTGCAACTATAGGAGTGTAGATATAAATCTTTTGAAACACCACTAAATGGCGAGAGGATGGTTTAATTTAAAGATGGGTAGTTGAGGCATTTAAAAACAGAATTTTTATAGAACACAAAAGTCTTTTAAAACTGATCAACAATCACAGAGATTGAGATAAAGTTCTTTAATCTAATGACCAGCAAAAAATGCAGTAATAAAGTGCAGATGAAATACAAAAGAAACGACCCAAGGATTTATAGTAATTCGATCCTCAACTGATCTATATCCACTACCTTAAGTACCCACTTAAGGATTTCAACACAATCACTAAAAAAATTTTCCCAAATCAATGGTGGTAGGCTACACCAATCTTACACAAGATGATCACCAACTTGGTTTTATACCAAACCTCTACAAACACACAATCAAGGCTCACCCTAACTGGGTTTTACACCACAACCTAGATACATTCACAAAATAAGACTTACCCCAATTGGGTTTTACACCACAACCTGGATGTAAGATAGAATGAAGAAAATTTTATAGAAATAGCTCACAGATTTGAGCAAATTGTGAACAAATCAGCACCAACTCCTTTTACTTTTTGAAACAATTTGATTTCACTTTGAAGTATAATGAAAAGGGAGATTTTTATTTTTCTAAAGTGTAAAAGTGTTTCTGAGAGAGATATCACAAAAATCTACTTTAGAATCGAGTTTTAAAAGCTTTTATAGAAGCAAAAAGTAAGGTACTAACAGCTAGAAATGGCTAGTTTCTCACTATCAGATTTTTCAAAGTTTTAGACTCAAAGATCGAATGAGAGTGCATCCAGATGAGTCCAAAATAGCACTTTTCTAGGCAGAAACATTTTAACACTATTCATAGAGTTTTAGACAAAGCTTTTGGATGCAGAGCCATCAAAATTACTCAATCCAAAATTCCGAAGACTTAATACTTTGAAATCTTTTTGCTTATGTGCTTCAAGGTAGAAATAAATTGAATTATAAGGTAAAGAAGTCAAAGGAATTTACACAATATACCTCAACAAATGATTTCTAGTCTAAAGTTCTTTCACAAGGACTTCATGATCTTGCGAGCTCTTAGGTTGAAGTTGTTCTTGATCAATCACCACTTTGGATTCCATTTCCTTAAGAGCTGTTTAGCAATCTTATTTGCATGCCTTGAAAGAACTAGGGTCAAACATGTCCTATCACATATAAGTCACACAAGTTAGTCCTCATCAATGTTTGTCATAAGTTAAAACACAAGAGAATGCCCTTAGGGTAATCTCCCCCTTTTTGAGTGATTATAAAGTTGATGGGATTATGATATAAAAACAATGATATGTACAGTACAGACATGTTAGACCAAAAGAAATAAAAATATTTTTTATTGAAATGTAATCTCTCATTATAAGACTTAAAGAGTGCTTATAAGATTAAAATAGAAAATTTAAAGCATGTATTCATAAACATAGCGCAATGAGCCTATGTCCCAACCTACTTTCTTATCCTCTGTCCTTCCATCAAAGGACTATTTCATGAAATAGCCACAAATAGGAGTCCCAAAAAAATGTATAGATATGTACATGATGAGGTATAAAAGATAAATTATAAGATGTAATGCTCCCCTATAGTATGTGCATATATAAATCATAGGATTTAAAGCTATGAGGTGCGTTTTAAAATTAAGACGAATCCCAAAAATTTGGAGTTCCAAAATATGCATCCAAAATGAGGTAAAATGAGGCAGAAGGTAACCTTTTGAAAAGTCATTTTTGGATTGAAGAAATATAGGTCCAGAACTCCCCCTATGTATGTGCAAAGTAAAAAAAATAAAAAAATCCCAAGAGTATAGATCAATGTTTTTCTTGGAATTGTTTTACCTCATTTTTTTTAAAGAAAATTCAGCATGAGAATTTTACATAGCAACCAAAAAGAGGTAAGACAGATTTCATAAGTATTCACTTGAATAACCTCATCATCCAAACAAACATTTTGCAAAATGTGCATCACAACTGCTATTGGTTAAAATCACTATTATTTTCTTAGTTATTTGAATTTTTTTGAGATACATTTTCTGTAATAACTAGGCATATTTCTTCCTATTTGACATTTTGCTTGTAAAAAGTATTTTTGACAAATTTGTGTAGATTTGAGTTAAATTCGAGTAAAATTGGAGAAATTCCAGAATGCACCGGTGCCAGGCCTAGCCAATGGACTAGGCACCAGGTCCATTCTGATCAAGCAAAGGAAATAGAGTGAATTTTAGGAAGAAAATAGAATAGACCTAGCGTCAGGTGGGTCGACTGACCTGGTGCTAGGTCCACTCTGAAACATGAAAAATCCTGTACACGAATTTGGAAATTTTTCAATGATTTTAGTATTTCTCGAATCCTACTCGGCCAAGACTTTCCAAATTATGAATTTAGCATCCAAGAGGCCTATAAAATCAAGACAAAATACAAGGAATTGAAGGTGAATCCAAGAGCTAAAATTCCATACACTCATTGAAGGAGGAATTCACCAAATCAAGGAGGATTGTTCAAGAGAGTCTTCAAAGAAGAAGAAAGAGGCTTGTCTATGAGTCCTTTCTTTTATCTTTGTTTTCTTCTTCTTAAACAATTATGTATTTAATGTTTCTATTGTAATTTGACAATGTTTTTTGGTATTTATGATTTATTGAGTTAATTAAGCCTTTTGATCAATTGATTATTGTTCTTGGTATTTAATTACTTATTTTTCTTACGGGGTTGGTTGATTGATTTTTGGTAATGACTTCAATTAATTAATTTTATATTTGCTTTCTCTTAACTTGCTTAAAAAAGGTTAATTATCTAGAACATAGGTAATCAAAGGTTAGTTGATGATTGCTAGAATATGGATTCATTGACTATCACTTAGAATATAGGGGTTTATATGAGGGTTGATTTTAATGCATCTTTTAAATAAGTTAGTCGAGATAGAATATGTTCACTAATTTAGCTAGAAGATAGTGATTTCATGGATCGCAAATGAAGTGGGTCTATATTAAATCCTTCATAAAACCAAGATAATAATTGATTGTGATATTGGTTAAGTGATTCATTATCATGTTTTCAAGAGCTTTTGTCTAAATTGCATATTTTCACATCCTTGAGCTGTATATATTTCTTTATTTTTCCTGTTTTTATCTTATTACTTTACTTGGGTTGGTTAAATAATGAATGAAAAGTAATTAGTGTATACTTATTCTTTTGAGGATCGATACTCGTTAATTCCCTATACTATGTTTGCGATGAGTATACTTGCTCGTATGTGTATTTTGGAATTAATGTTTTAATTAAAACTTGACTAAGGGATGGATTTAAATTTGATAATTTTTATATACCCAAAATTTATGCATCAACAACCATATTTAAAACAAATCATTCAACCAGATCTCAATCAGTCATAATGCACAACAAACTTATACCTACACTTCAATCTCTTTAATCCATAATAGCAACAACCATATTGAAAACAAATCATTCAACCAGATCTCAATCAGTCATAATGCACAACAAACTTATACCTACACTTCAATCTCCTTAATCCATAATAGCAACAACGTCTCAACATAGTCTCTATCAAGTCACCCAATTCTTCACAGTCCGCATTTTCAAACCATAACCATAAACAGTCATAATTCATCTTAGGCCATATGAATTTATAATCCTCATAAACATTCACAATCATAATCCATAAATTTCAAATTATAACCCTCATAAACCAACATACAACCACAATATATTCACAATTCACAATCCATCTTTATAGGGACAAAAACCAGTAAAAGAGATATCATGATAGCACAAAAAATTGCACAGTACAATGTTTGATCAGCTCAAATTCCAATAATGTATTTTACAGAATCACAAGCTTCTTAAGAAATTCACAATCCCCCAACAATATATTTCACAAATCTCAAATCATCAATTCACAATCCCCCAACAATCTCAAATCATCAATTCACAATCCCCCAATAATATATTTTCTCCCCCTTTGTCATCAATAAAAAAAAATAACAATAAGTAGCAGAAAGGGAATCAGCAGTCTGGCAGTAATATCAAGAGAATGCTAGAATAGGGATAGCAATAAGCAATATGCAACATTAGCAATAGTAATAAGTAATAGAACCCTAGTAGTAATTTCAGTTAAAGACCAAAATAAGGGAGTACATGGAAATATAGTGCAGAGTGTAACACCCCACAACCTAAGCCCAACAGGGCCGGGGATGTTGCCCCGTGCAAAGGACAATGGGACTTTATAACTTGTCACACAAACGAAAATAAAACAATTCTTCGAAATTAAAAACTTATTACAACCCAAAAATTCAAGAATAAATCTAAAATAAATTATTCATTATCATCTCTCAAAGCAACATATAAATTAAATAACAAAGAGTCTTCAAGAAGGCAACATTCTAGCTATTCATCTCCACAGCAGGACCGCCCTGAAAACATGGCATAAAAAGGTGATGAGATAAAAATCTCAGTAAGTCTGTGTGTGCTTTGAGTGTTTAGGAAAACAGTTCATGTATGCGAGTTGTAAAATTTCATAATAAAAAATGCCGGCAAGCAATAAATAAGGTTAAAATAGAGAGTGGTGTTTTCCTCTGTTCAAACCATCCAAGTTCACAATAAAATCAACTACTCAAATTGGTGGCCATGGGTTACCAAACGTTGAGCCCCATGTCCATATAACGGTTAGAATGCCACAGTTTGTGCAGACTGACAAAAGATAGGTGTACGGCCTATTAGGTAAAATACTCCTCCTTCTCTACACCCAAACAAACCGGTTGTCCACTCCAGCAACACACAGTCCACATGACTAAAACCTACTAGCTCAGACCAGCATGACTAAGTAGTACTGTCGCTTCTCCAAGTTGAGTTCATCTTCTGGAGGTAGCCTCCAGCCAGAAGACTCGCTCTTTCTCTTCAAGACTAGTACTACTAGCCTACCCTTATTGAGTATACAACGTTGTTTAACCCACTTGGGAGAAAATTGATAAAACATTGCCTTACTTGGAAATGGCAATCAAAGGTTTCTAAAGTTTGTGCCAAAGTTTATTTTTGGAAGAGTTTAGTGTTTGAGTAAAACTGTTTGTTGAATTTCAAATAATTTGTTTGACTTAAACAAGAAAGGAAACAGTCCTCAATTGCCTTTACAAAATGAGTGTTCACACACTTCGCGTTTGGCTTGCCATGGTAACCTTTTGTCATCAAATAAATTTTATGTAGAAACTTACCTGATCCTTTACTTGAGCTAATTCAAAGATCTTCCAAAGCCGACCTAACCCCGCCTGGGGTAAAGACAAGCCATAATTAAACTCAAGCCAAATTTTGCTTCCATTAATAATCCTAGTTCAACTTACCACAATCATAACCCTAATGTCCCAAACTTTAAGGCTAGATAATAAAAGGATTTTATAAAATAAATCTAGCTTGATAATAAAATAACTAGGGATTGTGAAATAATTATTAACAAGTTATAGCTTCAAATATAATCTTTGTTATTAATAAACAAACCAATGTTTATTTGATGAAGGTCCTAAGTCCAAGATGATAATAAAATAATAAATTATTACTATTCTCTTAATTAATACTTAACGGTTAGAAAATAATAAATAAAATTAATAATAAGTAAATTTTATTATATTTTGATTAAAAGATAATAAATAAATTTTAATAGTGTTTGTGAATATATGACTTATAAGATTAATATTTTACCTATTATGATTATTTATATTTTATTTAATATTATTATTGTATATAATATTTATATATTTTATTTTTAATAAAAGATATCATTTATTTAACTAAAATATCATTATTCCATTTAACAATCCAATTCCAAAGCTTCCTAGGGTTTTCAAAATTATGAGAAGAAAATATAGTTCTAATTTTTATTAATGTGATAAAATTGGCTAACTTAAATAGTTTAGGATCAACAAAGTCATGATCATAATTCTCCTATTGCTAACAATAATCATGAACATAAACTCTAACACCAATCAACAAACCATTCAATTCATGAATAAAGGCTTAAATCTATATCTACCATCACATAATCCAAACTTCACTAAATATAATCATATTCAAGGCTTCAACAAGAATACAAGAACATAAAACCCTATTCACCAAAGGTGACATAATATTTATCATGCTTAATCATTCACACTAACTCACGATATGAAGAGTATGCAACAACTACAAAATATCATAAAAGTCAATCATGACAAAACATCCTCATGCTCCAATCCCAACTCCTTCATACAAACACATACTCAATCTCCAATCATATTCCATCCTTTTCTAACTACATCCAAGAGACATGATTTTAGAATTAAGGAGAGGGTTAAAGAGCATACTCGAATGATGACTACCTTGATGAAGTCTCAAGAGAGTCCACACGCTTGGAAGACTTGATCCGACCAAGAAGGAAAAAGAGAAAATGGCCATGGTTGAAACAACCATTTCAGCCGAGAGAGAGAGAGAGAGAGAGGAAGAGAAAGGGATAGAGTATTAGTATATTATATTAAAGATTGAAGGGTAAAAGAGATGAATATAATCGTTCTTGGTTACCTTGAGAGAGTTCTTGAATCTTCAAGAAAAATTCTGGTTTTGATCCATGAGCAAAATTTTGTTTTCAATGTTTGACGTTATAAAGTATAGAAATGGATTCTAAAGGGTGATTATACATGATCTGGAGTTTTTTGGAGGAGATTTGAGGTGTTTAGAGTGGTCTTAGGCTTGGAGGGTGGTGGTGTATGTTTTTTATGCTCTTGGAGAATTGGAGAGAATGGAGAGAAGCTGGATGAAATTTGTTGAATGGGGTTGGCCAAATGGCTAAAGGAATTCTTGTGATTGAATTTTCAGATTAGGGAGAAGAAGGAAAGCTAGTTGTTTGAAATTCAAAAAGTGTAATTTAGGGAGTGAATTAAGGTAGAAAATATGGTAAGAATGGCTTGGTTGATGGAGGTTCTTAGAGCTGCTATGGCCAACTGGAATTAGCTGAAGTTTTGCTGAGATGAATAACGTTGAAGGAGCTATAGGGTGGCCGAAATGTGGAGTGCAATGGTGGAGGAAATTTCTGGTTGGTTGAGGCTTAATCCGTGGGAGTTTCATAGAGTAATTTGCTGAATTTTTGAATTCCAATTGAAGGCTTGATTGTAGTGATTTAAGGAGTGGCTATGGTGTTCATTTCATGCAAATCAATGGAGGAGGTGATGAAGTTCAGTTCATGGCTGACTAAGGTTGGTTTTACAGAAAAATGGGAGTGAGTTTCGGACAAGGTTGAAGAGGGGGAAAGGCTGGAATTTCTAGTTGTTCATTCAAGAGGTTTGCTGGAATTTTTGTACAGATTTTTCTGCAATGTTCCAGCCGACTTACAGAAGGTTTGAAGGGGTATTGGAGGGTCCTTTAAGGTTGGTTTCCAGCCTTCTTTATGGAGGAAAGACAGAGTTAAATTGCTGGTTTGAAAGGTGGAAGAAACAGCTTGATTTTTGGCCTACCAAGCTGCGAAATTGCCCAGGAATTTTCCTGGTTTGCACAGCTCTTATGCAGTCTGATTTTTTGCCAATGATTTCAGTCTTCAAGCTGAACAAGTTGGCTATTTTTCTAGCAGCATTTAAGTGAGTAAAAAAGGCTAAAGTTTTCAAAAGCTGAACTGACCAAGAAGTTGGAAAATTTCCAGATTGCTACATGAAAAAGATGAACACTTATAGAGTAGAGATTGAAGGTTCAACCATGGAGATCAATTCTCTTGGGAACCTTCCTTGACTCCTTCTCCATTTCCAACCAATACTCTATCCTATAAGAGTCATTTTCTAAGATTTTTGCTTCCCTCTATTTGATGTTTCCCCTTGAATTTCAATCTTAGCTTTTCTTTTTGTTAGTCCTGATACAGCAGATTTTTCTTGGCCTTCACCAATTTTTCTTCCTCTTCTTTAGTAGCCTCTCTAAGTAATATCCATTGGTTATCTGCTTGAATAGATCCCATTTTTTCAAATGAATTTCTGCTATAGATGACTACCTTGCAGTGCTTAGGGGTAAACACACTCAAATCAATATTAAAGTACTTAAATAACTTGGTGAGAAGGTTTCCAAAGAATAAAGCTTTGTTTGATGTGTTCCGGGATCGAGTCATCAATTTCACAACCAGAAACCTAAAGATAATTTGTTTTCCTTCTAACAGAACTAACATCAACACCATTTGTAGAATACTTATAGATGTCTTGTGGACAAAACTAGGTATCACCTGAAGGCGTAGAAAGTGAAAAACACGGAGCACACAGCGAAAGCGAATATAAAAAAAACTAGAAAAACAAGAACAGGGATTCTAGGGCAGGGCCGGCGCTGGCAGCCCTAGCCGGCGCCGGTTGCGCCCTGTCCCAATCCTGAGGCTTTAAAAATTTTACCTCTCCTTCTAATTTTCAAAAATAGCTGGATCGAAACGTGCGCAATTAGGGTAGGTGTGCTGGTGGAAGCCTCTGATACGATTCCTACAAGCCTCCTACTTCGCCTGTGCATGTATGTGAACATCGAACTCTTGGTCTTTCAGTATATGGCTTGCCTAACTACCGTTTGGTGAACAACTAATAGGTTAGGGAATTTATCTGGAGAGAGAGAGAGAGAGAGAGAGAGAGACGCCTGGCCTTTTCAAGAGAAGAAGTCGTCTCAGAGTATATGTGTTCTGTAACAATGACATTGTTTCCAATCCTCCTGTTTAACCTAAATAAAACCCTAGATTAAACTGGATTGGGCCATTGGACTCTTAGTTTAACCTTTTGGGCTTAATTAATTATAATAGTTAGAACCAACTTAATAGCCCAACAAATAATTAATTTTTCAACCCAAATAAACTAGTCCAATAAATAAGCTTATATTAGTTTAGTCCCAGGTTAATCCCTAATTATTCAAACTGGGCCAAAGTCCTGAATAATTAATTAACCCACTAAACTAATTTAATTAATTTTCTCTCTCCATGGACCTTTATTTTATTCTAACCCAATAATTAAATCAAGCCACTTAAATAAAATAAATTCTATTTAATTTAAGATCAATTCCTTAGCCCGTATTTAATTAGGACTCACGGTCTATACTGGGGACCAAAAGACACACCGCCTTGGCTACTAAAATGACCAAAATACCCTTGCCATATAAATAGCTGTATTTTACATTTTAAATATTTCCTAATATCACCATAAGAAAATATTAATCCCAAGTACAATGTTGTGTTAGCAAAGTCTCCGACCCACAGGTGTAATGAATAAAATACCCCTCTATACATCGTCGTACATTCAGAGAGGAAGAAGTGTACTAACACCTCTCTAAATGACATCTACCATCCTTAGGCCTCTAGTCCAATGATCCACGACTTCCTGGATTGTTTCTACTTTCAAGGGAGCTATCCTAAAGCAAACATTCAAGTCATGTTTCCCAGGGCCCTGGATATTTAGATCATTCAAACAACCGCAAGGGGCGATATAGTATAGAAACTATCTTGTACAAGTCTGTCTTAATTAACTAGTCACACATACCCAACATGCAAGTATATTGGCCCTACGATAAAACTTCAACTATAGCATATCAAAGTATATGCGTCCAACTTCGTCAGACTACCAACTCATACTCAAGTCGTAGAGTACTAATCCACGCTGTAGCGGTAGTAGTATAGGTTTCTACCATATAGTACCTTTAGAAACCACTACAACAAGTCATATTCTACGTATTCGAAATACGCTTATGTCATGAAGTGAGTAGACTATTCACTGGCTAAAGGTAAACCATTCCCTATTTAGAATTCACAACATAATAACCTAAACATGATGAGATTCCCATTCTCATCAATTGATTTAGAATGAATGTTTATGTGTTAAGTAATCCGTTATCCATACCTTACTGTAAAAGACTTCCATTCACATGAACCACTTACTTAAACACAATGGATCTTTTCCAAACGTAATTATGCACAAATAAAATTGTAAATTCACAAACAATTTCTAAAAATAAATTCTTTTATCAAAACATTCGATTTTTACATCAAAAACCAAGTCTAAGAGGGCATTTATCTCAATAATCTCTCACTTGCACTCTAAGACTAAGTAAGTCCGTAGATAACCACCCCTATGGCATCTAAGTGTTTCTTGAAGACTCTCTCAACTAAAGGCTTGGTGAATGGATCTACTAGATTATTTTCGAAGGCAATCTGTTCCACCACAACTTCCCGTCTCTGGATGAAATTTCAGATCAGGTGGTACTTCCTCTCGATATGCTTCCCCTTCTTGTGGTTCCTAGGTTCTTTTTATTGTGATACTGCTGCAGTGTTGTCGCAATACATCACAATTGCTCTGTCCATGTGTGGCACAACTCCAAGTTTTGAAAGAAACTTCCGGAGCTAGACTGCTTCCTTGGATGCTTCCGAAGCTGCCACATACTCAACTTCTACTGTTGAGTCAGCAATGCAAGATTGCTTGATACGCCTCCATGAAATAGCTCTCCCCCAGACAAAGTGAAGATATATCCACTAGTGAATTTTCTTTCATCCTTATCCGTCTAGAAGTCTGAGTCTGTGTATCCTGTAGGAACCAAGTCATCAGCCCTGTAAACCAGTATATAATCTCTCGTTCCCTTGAGGTACTTGAGTAAATGCTTTACAGCTTGCCAATGAACCTCCCCAGGGTTTGACTAATATCTGCTAACCAAACCTACAGCAAAACATATATCTGGCCTAGTACACAGCATGGCGTACATGAGACTTCCCACAACCGAAGCGTAGGGAATCCTACTCATCCTGTCCTTTTCTTCTTGAGACCTAGGACAGTCTCTTGAAGAAAATGACAACCCATGTTTGCAAGGAATTAGAGCTCCCATGCATGAGTCCATACTATACCTGGCTAGTATCTTGTCAATATATGCAGCTTAGGATAATCCTAACATTCTTTGCTTCCTATTTCTAAGAAGTCTAATCTCGAGAATGTAGCTAGCTTCTCCCAAGTCCTTCATACTGAATTGACTAGACAATCAAACCTTTGTAGATGACAATTACCCTACATCATTTCCAATGAGTAGAATGTTATCCACATACAAGACAAAAAAAACCACATTAATGCCTTCAAGTTTCCTGTACATGCAAGGTTCATCCTCATTTTGAACAAAACCATAAGACTTTACAGTCTCATCAAAACGAATGTTCCATGCCCTTGATGCCCGCTTAAGTCCATAAATGGACTTCTTAAGCTTGCAAACAATATGTTCTTGACCCTCAGCAATAAAGTCTTCCGGTTGGGACATATAGATGTCTTCACTAAGATGGCCATTTAAAAATACCATCTTAACATTCATTTGCCATATCTCATAGTCATAATGACAGGCAATAGCAGTGAGGACATGAATGGACTTAAGCATAGCTACTGAGGAAAAGGTTTCCTCATAGTCGATTCCCTCTTTCTAAGTATACCCTTTCGCCACAAGCTTAGCTTTGAAGGTTTCCATCTTCCCATCTACTCCCCTCTTTCTCTTGTATACCCACTTACACCCTATGGGTTTTATCCCTTCAGGTGAAGCTACAAGATCCCAAACCTGGTTGAGATATATAAACTCAATCTCGGCTTTCATTGCTTTATACCATAGATTTGCATCGGCATCAGCAATAGCCTCCTCGTATCTAGTGGGTTCTTGTTCCTGATGGTTGGAGACTAACTTGAAAGCTTCTCCAGTCCACCTTTCTGGAACCCTAAACACTTTCCCAGTACGACGAGGCTCCATATGTACAGGCTCTTGAGGCTGTGTCTCTTCTTATTCCACAATCGGGTCAGAAGAAGTTGCTTCCGAAGATAACTTCTCCTCCAGCTCTAACCTAGTTGAACATTTTGTGGAAGTACTTTGATCATCATTCAAGTATCTAGCATTGGTACTAACTAGTACTTTCTGCTCCTTAGGATAATAAAAGTAACCACCCTTTGTCCCTTTTGGATACCCAACAAAATAGCATAATTCTGACCTTGGTTCCAACTTATCTCCCTTGACCAGTACATAAGCTGGACAACCTCATATCCTGAGATGACTCAAACTTGGCTTACGACCAGTCCACATCTCATAAGGAATCCTAGGTACTGACTTGGAAGGCACCAAGTTCAAAATGTATGCCACTATTTCTAGGGCATATCCCCAAAAAAACACTAGAAGAGTAGCATGAGACATCATGCTTCGGACTATTTCCATTAATATCCTATTCCTTCTCTCAGTACTCCGTTCAACTGGGGCATCCCTGGCTCAGAGAGTTAGGATACTATCTCATGATGTACCATGTAGTCCTTGAATTTACCAAGGAGGTACTCTCCACCACGATCCAATCGTAAGGTCTTGATCACTTTACTTGTCCGACGCTCCACTTCAGCCTTAAACTCTTCGAACTTGTCAAAAGAGTCAGACTTGCATCTCATCAGGTAAACGTAACCAAACCTTGTACAATCATCCGTGAAAGTGATGAAGTACTTAAAACTTCCTCTAGTTGGTGTAGACAAGGGACCACACACATCAGTGTGAACAAGACTCAATACCTCCTTGGCTCTATCCGCCTTAAGGGCAAATGACCTTTTGGTCAGCTTTCCCATCAGGCAGGACTCACACTGAGGCTAATTTTTCAACCTCAATGAGCCCAATGGCCCATCATGGATCAACCTCTGAATCCTAGTTGAGTTGATATAACCCAATCTTAGCTGCCAAAGATATGAGTCATTGACATTAGTCTTTCTCTTCCTTGTTAAAGGTTCAGATTGAATATTATTTAAATGATTGTTAATAGGGTTTAAGAAAAATAAATTTCCATATATGTGCCCAGTACATAAAATTCCTCCATTTCTACTGATAGAAATACCAGAATAGAAAGATACAGAATATCCTTGATTTATTAGTTTTGCAACCGAAATCAAATTCTGTTGAAATCCAGGTACATATAAAATATCTTTCAAAACCACTATTCTATTACAATAAAAAACAAGATTCAGTTCTCCCACTGCAAGGGCCCAAACTTGAGCTCTATTTCCCACACATAGTCCATGTTCGCCCTTCTGAAGTCTTCTTATCTTTCTAGACCCCTGCAAGGAGTTGCCGATGTGATCAGTGGCTCCTGAATCAACAATTCAAGTGAAAGTTGATCCAACCATTGATATAGACTCTAGATAGAAAACATTACCTGTGGGGTTTTTCTTAACTTGAAGATCCGGACACTCCTTTTTCTAGTGTCCCTTCAATCCACATTTGAAGCACTTGCCCTTGGGTTTGTCTTTGGGCTGGCCCGCTGCGTTCCCCTTCTTCTTCTTAAACTTTCAGGGCTTGGGCCCAGTTCTAGAAGATGAAGCCTTAGCAATCATTGCCTTTGATTGTGGCTTCATGACCTTCTTCGCCATCTGGAGCTCCTTCATCAACTCAGTCAAACCCATGTTCAACTTATTCATGTTATAGTTTAACTTGAACTGAGTGAAGGAACTCGATAGAGATTTGAGAACCATGTCCACTTGGCTCTTGGGGTCAATGACAGCTCTAAAGATTTCTGCCTCCTCGAAAGCAGCAATCATCTTAAGCATATGCTTTCTGACTGATGCTCTCTTAGCCATCTTAGTGTTGATGATAGTTCGAAAAGCTTTCTGCCTTGCAGGCTGGCTCTTATCCGCAAACATCATGGCTAATGATTAGGTTATGTCATACGCAGTGGTCATGTGCTCATGTTTAGATTGGAGCACATTAGACATAGAGGCCAACATGTAACAACAAGCCATCTCGTCGGCCTTCTTCCATGCCTTCTCAGCCTCACGCTCCTCGGCGGTGAAACCCTCCCTGATTACAGGGCAGGTTTTGTACAGGACATACTTAAACTCCTTCGCTGTGAGTTTTATGTCCAGGTTCTTTTTTCAGTCGATATAATTTGGTCCCGTTAACTTATTCTCTCAGAGAATAACGGCCAATGAACTAAAAGAATGTAATACCCACCTACCTAGGCCCAATAGGGTAGAGGATGTCGCCCCATCCAAAGAATAAAGGGTCTTTATAATTAGGTCACACAACAAATATAAAATAATACTTTGAAATTAAAAATTTATTACAACCCAAAAATTTAAGAACAAATCCAAGATAAATTGTTCACTATCATCTCTCAAAGCAACATATAAATTAAATAACATAGAGTCTTCAAGAAGGCAACATTCTAGCTACTCTTCTCCACAGCAGGACCACCCTGAAAACATGGCATAAAAGGTGATGAGATAAAAATCTCACTAAGTCCATGTGTGCTTTGAGTGTTCAGGAAAACAGTTCATGTATGTGAGTTGTAAAATTTCATAAGAGAAAATGTCGGTAAGCAATAAATAAGGTTAAAATAAAGAGTGGCATTTTTCTGTTTCAAACGATCCAAGTGAAGGTACGGAAAGCGGGAAAATACAGAGTATGCAGCGGAAGCGAACATAAAAAAAAAACTGAAAAAACAAGAACAGGGATTCCAGGGCAGGGCCGGCGCCAGCTTCGCCCTATCCCAATCCCGAGGTTTTATAAATCTTTCCTGTTTTTCTTATTGTAAGTGTTGGTTGTACCGGAACGTGTGCAACTAGTGTAGGTATGCTGGTAGAAGCCTCTGGTGTGATTCCTGCAAGCCTCCTACTCCGCCTTTGCATGTATGTCAATGTCAAACTCTCGGTCTTCCAATAGATTGCCTTCCTAACTACCGTTTGGTGAACAACTAACGAGCTAGGGAATTTTCAAGAGAGAGTAAGAAAGAGACGTCGGCTCTATTGAGAAGAAGCCGTCAGTCTTGTGTGTTAAAACAACGATGATTATTCTTCACCCTAATCCCCTTGTTTAACCTAAAATAAAAAACCCTAGGTTAAACTGGATCGGGCCATTGGACTCTTAGTTTAACCTATTGAACTTAATTAATTATTCTAGTTAGAACCAACTTAACAGCCCAACAAATAATTAATTTTTCAACCCAAATAGACCAGTCCAATTAAATAAGCCTAAATCAGTTTAGTCCTAGATTAATCCCTAATTATTCAAACTGGGCCAAAGCCCTGAATAATTAACTAACCCACTAAACTAATTTAATTAATTTTCTCTCCATGGACCTTTATTTTATTCTAGCCTAATAATTAAATCAAGCTACTTAAATAAAATAAACTCCATTTAATTTAAGATCAATTCCTTAACGCGTATTTAATTAGGACTCACGGTCTATACTAGGGACCAAAAGACAAACCGCCTTGGCTACTAAAATGACCAAAATACCATTGCCATATAAATAGCTGTATTTTTCATTTTAAATATTTTCTAATATCACCATAAAGAAATATTGACCCCAAGGACAATATTGCGTTAGTAAAGTCTCCGACCTACAGGTGTAATGACTAAAATACCCCTCTATACATCGCCATACATTTAGAGAGGAAGAAGTGTACTAACACCTCTCTAAATAACATCTACTATCCTTAAGCCTCTAGTCCAATGATCCACGACCTCCTGGATTGTTTCCACTTTCCAAGGGAGCTACCCTAAAATAAATATCCAAGTCATGTTTCTTAGGGCCCTGGATACTCAAATCATTCAGACAATCACAATGGGCGATATAGTATATAAATTATCTTATACAAGTCTGTCTTAACTAACTAGTCACACATACCCAACATGCAAGTATATTTGCCCTACGATAGAACGTCAACGATAGCATATCAAAGTATATGCTTCCAGCTTCGTCAGACTACCAACTCATACTTAAGTCGTAGAGTACTAGTCCACGCTGTAGCGGTAGTAGTCTAGGTTTCTACCATATAGTACTTTTAGAAACCACTACTACAGGTCATGTTCTACGTATTCGAAATACATTTATGTTATGAAGCGAGTGGACTACTCACTGGATAAAGGTAAGCCATTCCCCATTTAGAATTCACAACATAATAACCTAAACATAATGAGATTCTCATTCTCATCAATCGGTTAAGAACAAAAGTTTATGTACTAAGTAACCCGTGATCCATACCTTACTGTGAAATACCTCCATTCACATAGACCACTTACTTAAATACAATGGGTCTTTTCCAAACGTAATTGTGCACAAATAAAATTATAAATTTACAAATAATTTCTGAAAATAAATTATTTTATTAAAACATTCGATTTTTACATCAGAAACCTAGTCTAATAGGGCATACATCCCAACACCAAGTGCACAATAAAATCAACTACTCAAATGGGTGGCCATGGGTTACCACACGTTGGGCCCCATGTGCATATAACGGTCAGAATGCCACACTTTGTGCAAACTGACAAAAGGTAGGTGTACAACTATTGGGTAAAATACTCCTCCTTTTCTACACCCAAACAAACCAGTTGTCCACTCCGGCAATACACAGCCACTTAACCGAAACCTGCTAGCTCGGACCGGCATGACTAAGTAGTACTGTTGCATCTCCAAGTTGACTTCATCTTCTAAAGGAGGTCTCCTGCCAGAAGACTCACTCTTACTCTTCAAAACTAATACTTTTAGCCTACCCTTATTGAGTACTCAATGTTGTTTATCCCACTTGGGAGAAAATTGATAAAATATTGCTTTACTTGGAAATGGCAATCAAAGGTTTCTAAAGTTTGTGCCAAAGTTAGTTTTAGAAAGTGTTTAGTGTTTGAGTAAAACTTCTTGTTGAATTTCAAATCATTTGTTTGACTGAAACAAGAAAGGAAACGGTCTTCAATTGTCTTTACAAAATAAGTGTACACACACTTCGCGTTTGGCTTGCCATGGTAACCTTTTATCATCAAATAAGTTTTTTGCAGAAGCTTACCTGATCCTTTTCTTGAGCTAATTCAAAGATCTTCCAAAGCTGACCTAACCCCGCTTGAGATAAACACAAGCCATAATTAATCTCAAGCCAAATTTTGCTTCCACAAATAATTCTAGTTCAACTTACCACAATCATGACCCTAATGTCTCAAACTTTAAGGCTAGATGATAAAAGGATTTTATAAAATAAATCTAGCTTGATAATAAAATAACTAGGGATTGTGAAATAATTATTAATAAGTTATAGGTTCAAATATAATCTTTGTTATTAATAAATAAACTAAGGTTTATTTGATGAAGGTCCTAAGTCCTAGATGATATTAAAATAATAAATTATTACTATTCTCTTAATTAATAATTAATAGTTAGAAAATAATAAATAAAATTAATAATAAGTAAAATTTATTATATTTTGATTAAAAGATAATAAATAAATTTTATTAGTGTTTATAAATGTATGACTTAGAAGATTAATATTTTACCTTTTATGATTATTTATATAAAAAGGCTTTATTTAATATTATTATTGTATATAATATTTATATATTTTATTTTTAATAGAAGATATCATTTATTTAGCTAAAATATCACTATTCCATTTAACAATCCAATTCCAAAGCTTCCTAGGGTTTTCGAAACTATTGGAAGAAAACATAGTTCTAATTTTTATTAATGTAATAAAATTGGCTAACTTAAATAGTTTAGGATCAACAAGGTCATGATCATAATTCTCCTATTGCTAACAATAATCATGAACATAAACTCTAACACCAATCAACAAACCATTTAATTCATGTATAAAGGCTTAAATCCATATCTACCCTCACATGATCCAAACTTCACTGAACATAATCATATTCATGGTTTCAACAAGAATACAAGAACATAAAACCCTATTCACCAAAGGTGACATAATATCTATCATGCTTAATCATTCACACTAAATCACGACATGAAGAGCATGCAACAACTACAAAATATCATAAAAACTCAATCATGACAAAACATCCTTATACTTCAATCCCAACTCCTTCATACAAACACATACTCAATCTCCAATCATATTCCATCCTTTTCTAATTACATCTAAAAGATATGATTTTAGAATTAAGGAGAGGGTTAAAGAGACATACTCAAATAATGATTACCTTGATAAAGTCTCAAGAGAGTCCACACGCTTGGAAGACTTGATCCGACCAAGAAGGAAAAAGAGAAAATGGCTACAGTTGAAACAACCATTTTGGCCAAGAGAGAGAGAGAGATAAAGAGAAAAAGAGAGAGAGGAAGAGAAAGAGAGAGAGTATTAGTATATTATATTAAGGATTGAAGGGGAAAAGAGATGAACATAATCGTTCTTAGTTACCTTGAGAGAGTTCTTGAATCTTCAAGAAAAATTCTGGTTTTGATCTATAAGCAGAATTTTGTTTTCAATGCTTGACGTTATAAAGTACATAAATGGATTCAAAAGGGTGAGTAAACGTGATCTGGAGTTTTTTGGGAGAGATTGAAGAGGTTTGTTGGAATTTTTGTGCAGATTTTTCTGTAATGTTCCAGCCGACTTGCAAAAGGTTTGAAGAGGTATTGGAGGGTCTTTTAAGGCTGGTTCTAGCCTTCTTTATGGAGAAAATATAGAGTTAAATTGCTGGTTTGAAAGGTGGAAGAAACAGCTTTGTTTTTGGCCTACCAAGCTACGAAACTGCCCAAGAATTTTCCTGGTTTGTACAGCTCTTATACAGTTCAATTTTTGGCCAATGATTTCAGTCTTTAAGCTGAACAAGTTGGCTATTTTTCTGGCAGCATTTGAGTGAGGAAAAAGGCTAAAGTTTTTTAAAGCTGAACTGACCAAGAAGCTGGAGAATTTCCAGATTGCTACATGAAGAAGATGAACACTTATAGAGTGGAGTTTGATAGTTCAACCATGGAGATTAATTCTCTTGGGAACCTTCCTTAACTCCTTCCCTATTTTCAGTCAACATTCTATCCTCAAGGAGACATTTTTGAAATTCCAAGATCAAAGAACCTTGCTGGAATTTTCTGTAAATAAAATATGAATTTGGATAATTGAACAAGCTTAATTGATGAATAATTTAAGGTAAGCTAGGGAACAAAAAAGGCATGAATCCCTTAAGAATTTTTGTAGGGCACAAGAATAGGATTAAGACATTTCCTTCAAGTCTCCCTTAGAACAACACTCCTACTTCTACTCATGGCATGCAAGAGCCGAAAATATCCCACCCTATAAAAATAAAATTTAATCATGATAAAACTTAATTGATGAGATTTGAACTTAAGACCTTGAGATTAATTCCAAAGCTCTAACCACTAAATTACAAGAACTCTTGTTCTTGTTTCCTCTCCTAAATATTCTTCCTATTTAAACCTCAAGCTATCCCCCTATTTTCTCTTCAAGCAAAATTACCACTTTACCCTTCCTACTCAATAAGCACAATTAAGATTTCTAAACTATAAATCACAATTCCAAAGCACATAAAATCATTCAAAAATATATTTATGCATGCAAGAAAATATGATATGCATCCCGACCCCCTCACTCTAGGGTTGGTTTTAGTTGGGGTTTCACAAAGAACCTCCCACCATTTCTGAAAAATCAAAAAATAGAAGAAAAAGATTCAGTTTGTAAAAACAAAACAAATATGTGCACTTTATCCTTATTATCAAAACTGATAATAATCAATTTGGCTCTTAGAAAAACTGACATAGCTTCTTGGGAAGATTAACAGTTTCCTAAGCTAAGTGTGTTAACCACCACAAATTAATTTTCCTTCTAGGTAATGATCTAGAAGATAACTCCATCGAGGGGATGGCCGTTTCCTCTCATTTTCTATGGATATACCTTGCACTATAACCTCTAACGAGGGGTTGGCCGATCATAGTACGTGTCCCGGGTTATAAATTACATCCCTCCATTAGATCTAGATCCTTGTGGTATCCCCATCCTATATGGGTTCACTCTCAGGGTGACGCAAGGGGACCCACGATCTCTAATGAGGATCGTAATGGAAGTCGTGGGGCCGTTAGAACCCCTTTCCCACTTAGTCTTTTAAAACAAAGGTTTTCTGAAAAATATCCTTTTGAAAATTTTCATTAAGTTTTCCCTTAACTCAAAAATAAAATGTCTAAGTCTATAAAAATCTCTATGTCAAGGCTTATATCCTCTGAGAGCTTTTCCCATGGACTAATTTTATTTAAGTTAAAAACTTAATGATTTCAAAAAATTTTCAATTAAAACTTTCTAGAAACTTTGATCTTAAGTTTTTTTGACAAAACAATTTTTCTTGTGCCAAACTAAAAAAAAAATGGCTTTCTATTTTAATCTTACAAAAATATCTAAATCCAATATATTTTCTATGTCAAGGATTAAATCCTTTGAGAACATATCTAAAGATTAATTTTTGTTCAAGCTAAAATAACCATTTAATTTGTAGAAAAATGTTTTCCTTGTCAAAACATTCCCAAAGACTTTGGTCTTTGATAAAACATGCACATAGGTACAAAAAATAAACAGCATGCTAGAAAACAATAGACGTTTTCATGCTCTTCTATTTTTAAACCTAAGTGCCCAGATAATAGAATTAAACACATTAATTAATTAATTAATTAATAGTCTTGTTTAATCCTAAAATCTCTTACTAATACTTTTCATGCAAAAATATTCCTTGAATATTGACTATTTCAAAATATTAACTTCACCTGGTATGGACCCCAAAACCAAAAGAAATTGTAAGAAAAATTACAAGGGAAAAAAAAATCCTTGGTCCACTGCACTCACCATGCTAGATCATGCACCCATCTGCACTGTGGTCCACTGCACCCGCCCCCACAGAACCAGGACCCACAAGAAACCAATGTGCGGACCGGCCTTCCAGACCCTAGTCGGCATTGGTTCCAACACCCTAGCCGGCGCCGATTTGGCTCTGCTGGATCTCTTCTGCAGTTTTTTTTTTTTTTTTGTGATTTTCTTCTGTGAATTTTTCCTATTTTTCTGCACGGTTTCTGTTGCCATTGGCTCTCCGATTTCAATCTTAATGCAATGAAATCAACCAAAACCAACAACCGCCTATATCCATAAACATTAGGCTTACACGATTTACTAAGGAAAAATAGTAAATTACAGATTCATACACCTCCACCCGCGAGGTTTAACAGAGAATCTATACATACCATAGATAGCGAAGGATCACAACTTTAATCACACATATGTGTCCAGTTTTATTCATCTAGATGCATGCTCCCTATATTTTCACAAAACCTTCATGCTTTAATTCCAATAGAAGGCGTAGAAAGTGGAAAACACAGAGCACACAGCAGAAGCAAACATAAAAAATATATAAAAAAAAACTGGAAAAACAAGAACAGGGATTCTAGGGCAGGGCCGGCGTCGGTTGTGCCCTGTCCTAATCCCGAGATTTTAAAAATTTTACCTCTCCTTCTGATGTTCAAAAGTGGCTAGACCAGAACATGCGCAATCGAGGTAGGTGTGCTGGTGGAAGCCTCAGGTGCGATTCCTGCAAGCCTCCTACTCCGCCTTTGCATATATGTGAACGCCAAACTCTCGGTCTTCCAGTATATGGCTTGCCTAACTACCGTTTGGTGAACAACTAATAGGCTAGGAAATTTTTCTGGAGAGAGAGAGAGAGAGAGAGAGAGATGCCTGGCCTTTTCCAGAGAAGAGGCCGTCTCAGAGTATGTGTATTCTGTAACAACGACATTGTTTCCAATCCTCGTGTTTAACCTAAATAAAACCTTAGGTTAAACTGGACTGGGCCATTAAACTCTTAGTTTAACCTTTTGGGCTTAATTAATTATTCTAGTTAGAACCAACTTAATGGCCTAACAAATAATTAATTTTTCAGCCCAAATAAACTAGTCCAATAAATAAGCCTATATTAGTTTAGTCCCAGATTAATCCCTAATTATTCAAACTTGGCAAAAGCCCTAAATAATTAATTAACCCACTAAACTAATTTAATTAATTCTCTTTCTCCATGGACCTTTATTTTATTCTAACCCAATAATTAAATCAAGCTACTTAAATAAAATAAATTTCATTTAATTTAAAATCAATTCATTAGCCCATATTTAATTAGGACTCACGGTCTATACTGGGGACCAAAAGACACACCGCCTTGGCTACTAAAATGACCAAAATACTCTTGCCATATAAATAGCTGTATTTTACATTTTAAATATTTCCTAATATCACCCTAAGAAAATATTGACCCCAAGGACAATGTTGTGTTAGCAAAGTCTCCGACCTATAGGTGTAATGACTAAAATACCCCTCTATACATCGCCATACATTTAGAGAGGAAGAAGTGTACTAACACCTCTCTAAATGACATCTACTATCATTAGGCCTCTATTTGATGATCCACAACTTCTTGGATTGTTTCTACTTCCAAGGGAGCTACCTTAAAGCAAACATCCAAGTCATGTTTCCCAGTACCCTGGATATTTTGATCATTCAAATAACCGCAATGGACGATATAGTATAGAAACTATCTTATACAAGTCTGTCTTAACTAACTAGTCACACATACCAAACATGCAAGTATATTGGCCCTACGATAGAACGTCAACTATAGCATATCAAAGTATATGCTTCCACCTTCGTCAGACCTCCAACTCATACTCAAGTCGTAGAATACTAGTCCACGCTATAGCGGTAGTAGTCTGGGTTTCTACCATATAGTACTTTTAGAAACCACTACTATAGGTCCTATTCTACGTATTCGAAATACACTTATGTCATGAAGTGAGTGGACTACTCACTGGTTAAAGGTAAATTATTCCCCATTTAGAATTCACAACATAATAACCTAAATATGATGAGATTCCCATTCTCATCAATCGGTTAAGAACGAATGTTTATGTGTTAAGTAACCCGTGATCCATACCTTACTGTGAAAGACCTCCATTCACATGGACCACTTACTTAAACACAATGGGTCTTTTCCAAACATAATTATGTACAAATAAAATTGTAAATTCACAAACAATTTCTGAAAATAAATTCTTTTATTAAAACATTCAATTTTTACATCAAAAACCTAGTCTAAGAAAGCATACATCCCAATATCACCATGGTTGAGACCAAGTAATGTAGCAATCTCCCTATTTCATTTAACCATTTGGCATTTTGATCACTTGAATTTCTGAAACTCTTGGCATCAGTAAATTTCCTCTCAAATCGACTCTATTTTTTTTAAAAAAAAATCAAAATTTCTCAAGTCGTTTGTTCAATTCAAAAGATTGTACTCCACTATCTCTTGACAAAAAAAAAATATGTTTAACATACGGTGGTTAAACTCGAAGTTCACTTCTCCAACTCTAGGTGTATATCATTGCACAATACACCTGTTTACTATTTTCTCATGTCTTCCCTTTCTCAGATTCGCATAGAATTCTCAAACCTGTGTAGTGTATAGTTTTTCATTCACAAATAATGAAGACCCCCAACCATTGATTCAAACAAACCCAGAATGCACGCATAATTTAAAAATGCCTCAGTATCAACCTGATATCCAGTAATAACAGTCCTATTCCTCGATAACCAATCATTAAACATAGATTCATATTTTAAGTCAAGAAATCGGAGTACCTGAGTGTTCGTGCTTTCCTCTTCTGGACGTTGTTTCGATAATGCAGTTTGAGGAGTTGGTTCATCAATGGCAACTCTTTTTTCTTCTTCTTTGCAGATATCAGTCCGGTAGTAACTGATTTCTTTTTCATTATCTTGCATTTATTAATCTTCTTCGTTATTGGCTTGACCCCTTAGTTGGAATTTGGAGTTTTACCCATGGCGAATGGGATTGAAGGCTTTAATTTTTCTGGTTTTAGAGAAAGAACAAAGGCCAGTGGAAAGAAAAAAATGATAGCTTTTTTGAATTTTTAAAAAGAGAAAAAGATTCAAATAGATGTGAATTCTTTTAGGGGTTTACAAGGTATTAAAGAGTATACGTACAATTTAGTGCATTTGAGAAAGGTGATTTTTGAAAATATGTAAAGATATTCTAATAAGAAGAGAGAGAATGTTACGTCTGGAAAAAAAGGCACGAACATTTAGAATTTATAAGCTTTGAACATTTGGACATAGATTATCCATTTGATTTCCCTATCTAAAAGGTGTGTCACACATGATCAAAAGATGCTGGACTTTTGACTTAAAATGCAGTCCAAATACTGCACCCAATATCTCCATCCAAAATTAGAAGATCTTCAAGAATTTTGTAAAAAATAAATAACCAATCTTTGGCAAAATTGTTAGTTACATAATCTGATAATTCCCAAACCTCTCATCAGATGATTGAATCATTCTTTAGCCAGTGGTTTAGTGAATATATCTTTTGAGTAATTCCTTGGCATACTTGGCTTGATTTAGAAAGATATCATCTTTGGTTTGTTTGATTTGTAGATCAAAAATATTAAATTCTCCCATCATGCTCATCTCAAACTCTTGCTACATTGCCTTAGCAAATTTCTTGCATAAGAAATAATTAGTTGCTCCCAAAAAAAAATAATATCATCAACATATACTTGCACAATCATGATATCATCAGAATTTTCAGATTTTATAAATAATGTGGTATCAATTAAGCCTCTTGAAAAACTTTTTGAAAGAAGAAAAACACTAAACCTTTCATACCATGCTCTTAGGGTTTGCTTTAAATCATAAAGGGCTTTGAGGAGTTTAAATACATGATTTGGAAAACGTTCATGAATAAAACTAAGAGGTTGCTCAACATAAACTTCTTCTTCAATAAAACCATTTAAGAAGGAACTTTTGACACTCATTTGGTAAAGCATAAAACCTTTGAATGATGCAAACGTAAGCAACATTATAATGGATTCTAATCGAGTAATGGGAGTAAAAGTTTTATCATAGTCAATGCTCTCTTCTTGATTAAATCCTTGGGCAACTAATCTGGTTTTATTTCTAATAACAATAACATGCTCATCAAGTTTGTTTTTGAAAACCCACTTGGTACCAATTACGGGATGTTCAAATGGTCTAGGGATAAGCTTCCAAACTTGATTCCTTTCAAATTAGTTTAGCTCTTTTTGCAAGGCCATAATAAAAAAAAATTCATCATGTAAGGTTGCATCAATACAATTAGGTTCAGTGCTAGAAAGTAGAGCAAAAACTATCAACAAATTACCATCTAGTTTTGACTTCGTAACTAGGATCACCAATGATCTATTCTTTTGGATGGACAGTTTTGTACTTTCAATCTTTTAGCAGATTCTGATCAGTGTACTTGACACTTCTTTGCTCACTATCTTTAGCTTGTTGTTTCTCTGATTCTTCTTCTTTAACATGGTTGTCAAGTGATGAAGGTTCATGATATTCAATACCATTTTTCTTTAAGCTACCTACATCATTGTCATCTTTTCGTGCAAGAGATAAGGTCCAAATAAATCTCAAAAAAATCATCTACTAATACATAAGCATACCTCTTACCATTTAGGCTAGTGGTCCTCATTGGTCCAAACAGATCTATATATATTAGCTCAAGAAGTTTTGAAGTTGAAATTTTTTTATTTTTTTTTTTTGGATTTGAAATATGTCTTAGTTTGTTTTCCAAATTGGCAAGCATCACACAATTAGTTTTTGTCAAATATCATTTTAGACAGTCCTTTCTCAAGCTCTTTTGAGAATAATTTATTTAATAAATCAGTAAAGACATGGCCTAACCTTCTATGCTAAAAATAGCAATCAATATCATATATGAAAAGGCATTTTTCTTCACGAGCAGTAGGATCATCGAGATATAATGCATAGACATTACTAATGTGGTTCGCAACAAAAATGATTTCATCACAAGAATTATCAATGATAGTGCATGAATCGTTTTCAAAAATAACCTTGCAGCCATTGTCACATAAATGATTAATACTAAGTAAGTTGTACTTCAATTCATCAATCAAATACTTGCTTGATAATGATGGAGGATCCCTTACCAACATTATTCATATAGAGTATTTTCCTTTTTTCTTTTTTCCAAATGTGACACATTCATCATTTGCAGCTTGAATGTTATCTATTAGTGCTGCATTTCCCATCATGTGCCTTGAGCATCCACTATCTAAGAATCACTTTGTGGAGCTCAATTCTTTGTAGCTAATGTACCTATTTATGAGATGAAAGAATGGCTTTTAGTACCCACATTTTCTTGGGTCCATGGGGATTAGTAATAGTTCCTCTAATTTTTCAAACTGTTTTTACACCGGATTCCACTTTCTTCTTAACATGGCACCTAGATGCTTTGTGTCCAAATTCTTCACAATATGTGCAACAATTGTGTATCATATATGATGAAGCAGATTTTACAAAGTGAGATGTGTAATTTCTATCTTTGATCTTATACCTATAGTCAAGACCATTTTGGTTTCCAACTATGTATTGTGCACCAAGAAATTTTTTCAAATTGTTTTTGCCATTTGTAAACTTTTCAATGCATGTAGTGAGATCATCGACTTTATTTTTCATATCATTATAATTTCTAACCATAATTTTAAGAGAATGAATTTTATCACATAAGCATTTATTTTCTAGAGACACATGATGCAAGGAAGTAATGATAATATCTTTTTCAATATTTGCACACATATGTGACTTAAGTGAAACTTTGTTCTCATTCAACAACTTTGCATTCTCATCTAATAAACAGTCAATTTTTCATCTTCATTTCTTTATTTCTTCTAGACAGCTTTTTCAGTTCATGAAACATGTCAAATAGCAATTCATTAGGGTCATCATGCTTTTCACAATCATAATAATGTAAATCGGTTATCAAATCTGGAGAAGTAGAATTTAACTTCTCCTCCATAGCCATGAAGCAAATGTTTACTTTTTTATTTTCAGAATCACGGCTTTCTTCTATCTCGGATTTAGCTTGATCCCAAGTTCCAATTAATCCTTTTCTTTTCTTCTTGTTGGGCTTGGCTTCTCTTTCTTTTGCTTTTGGGCAATCAAAAATAAAATGCTCCGTACTCTTGAATTCATAGCATTGAGGTTTGAAGGACGAAGTTTGTCCTTTCTTTTTGACAAACTTCTTTCCTTTGCTGAAGTTGCCTTGTTTGAACATCTTTTTGAATTTTTCAGCTACCATAGCCAATCCTTCATTGTCCAGATCGGTATCACAGCCACTTTCAAATTGTTCACTGATAGCTTCATTGTTTCCAACTTTTAAGGTTGTTCCTCTTTTTCCTTTGCCATCATCATCAAGTTCTTGAAACTTTTTAACTTTCATTTCTTAGGTCAAGAGAGAGCTAATTACTCTTCAGTGGATAAGCTATTCAGATTTTTTGATTCCTCTATAGCCAAGGTTTTTGGCTACCAACTCTTTGACAGAGTATCAAGCAGTTTTCTATTTTGTTCTCTAAGAGAATAAGTTTTCCCATACGTTTTTAGACCATTCATAATATTTGTAAATCGAGTGAACATATCGGTTATGTTCTTACATGGCTTCATAGAGAACAATTCATAATCTCGGACTAATATTCCCATCTTTGATTTTTTTACTTGATTTGTCCTTTTATAAGTAACCTCAAGTAGTCTCCATATTTCATGAGTTGAATCACAACCACTAACCCGGTTGTATTCATTAGCATCAAGAGCACAACACAATATGTTCATTGGTTGAAAGTTCAGGGCCATTTTCGCAATGTCCTCATTATCATATTCATCACTCTATTTTAGCACTTTTCTGCCATCAACAAATTTTGACGGGATAAATGGACCATTTTTAATCAAATTCCATAGCTCAAAATTGATCAAGCAAACATAAAGCTTCATTCTACTTTTCCAGAATGTATAATTACTTCCATTGAATAAATGAGGTCTATTTGTAGAAGATCCTTCCATATAAGGTAAAGCAGAAGTTTGCCATATGAATCTTTGCTACAAGACTATTAAGTCAAAGATAATGTAAACTAACTCTCTGATACCAATTGATAAACCTTAGAGGGGGTGAATAAGGTTTATGGCAAACGAATGGAATTTAAAAAAAATCTTTGATGTCTTTTGATGAAGGCCAAACAAAGTGAGAGTTCGAAAATGCATATTTGAATGTGCTATTAAGGAACTTTCAAAACTCCTCTAAATGATTAAAAGAAGATCTATAGTTAAGATGGGTAGATAAACCAATAGTAACAATGTCAGCCATCTATAAAAAAGTCTTTGATCTAATCAATGAATGCAGGGAGGAGTATAAAGCTCCCAAGTTGGATGAACAGTAAAAACGTAGGTATAAATATCATATTAGCTTCGCAATTGTAGTAGTGCAGACATGATCTTTTGAAACACCACTAAATAGCAAGTGGATAGTTTGTTTTAAAGATGGGCAGTTGAGGCATTTAAAAATAGACTTTCTATAGAACACAAAGGTCTTTTAAAACTGATCAACAATTGCAAAGATTGCGATAAAGTTCTTTGATCTAATGACGAACAAAAAACGCAGTGATAAAGTGTAAATGAAATGCAAAAGAAATGACCCAAGGATTTATAGTTGTTCGATCCTTAACTGATCTACATCCACTACCTTAAGTGTCCACTTAAGGATTTCAACACAATCACTAAAACCTTTTTCCCAAATCAATGGTAGTAGGCTACACCAATCTTATACAAGATGATCACCAACTTAGTTTTACACCAATCCTCTACAAACACATAATCAAGACTCACACCAACTGGGTTTTACACCACAACCTAGATACATTCACAAAACAAGACTCATCTCAACTGGTTTTACACCACAACCTTTATGCAAGATAGAATGAAGGAAAGTTTATAGAAATAGCTTACAGATTTGAGCAGATTGCGAATAGATAAGCACCAACTCCTTTTACCTTTTGAAGTAATTTGATTTCACTTTAAAACACAATAAAAAGGGAGATTTTTATTTTCTAAATTGTAAGAGTGTTTCTGAGAGAGATAGCACAAATATCTACCTTAAAATCAAGTTTTGAAAGCTTTTATAGAAGTAAAAAGTAAGGTACCAACGGCTAGAAATGACTAGTTTCTCGCTGTCAGATTTTCCAAAATTTTGGACTCAAGGATTGGACGAGAGTGCGTCCAAAAGGTGAGTCCAAAATGGCATTTTTCTAGACAAAAATATTTTGACACTATTCACAGAGTTTTGGACAAAGCTTTTGGATGCAGAGCTATCCAAATTACTCAATCCAAAACTCTTAAGACTTAATAGTTTGAAACCTTTTTGCTTGTGTGCTTCAAGGTAGAAATAAATTGAATCATAAGGTAAATAAGTCATAGAAATTTACACAATATACCTTAACAAACTATTCCTAGTCTAAAGTTCTTTCACAAGAACTTTATGATCTTGCGAGCTCTTAGGTTGAAATTGTACTTGATCAATCACCACTTTGGATTCCATTTCTTTAAGAGTTTCTTAGCAACCTTATTTGCATGCCTTGAAAGAATTATGGTCAAACATGTCCTATCACATATAAGTTATACAAATTAGTCCTCATCAATATTTGTCATAAGTTAAAACACAGGTGAATACCCTTAGGGCTAACACTTGTGTATATAAGAAGGTTAGTGGGAGTACATATATTTTCATTATTGCAATATGTAGATGGCATTTTGCTAATAGGGAATGACGTCTCTATTTTATAATCAGTCAAGTTTTGGTTATCAAAGAAGTTCTCCACGAAAGATCTTAGTGCAGCAACCTATATTCTGGGAATAAGAATCTATAGAGATAGATTAAAGAGGTTTCTTGTTCTTTCATAGTCTACAAAGTACTAAAGAGGTTTAGCATAAGTCATAAGGGTATACTAATGCCAGTTTCCAATCTAATAATGACTACTACGAGTCATAATCAGGCTACATGTTCAATTTGAGTGTTATCACTTGATTTATGAAATCATTTAAGCATTAAGAAAGATGTAAATGACAGAGAGAGTTCCCACGGATGAGAACATAGTGGACTTACTCACTAAGGTGCTATCCCAGAAGAAATATGATAGACATGTTGAGTCATTCAGTATTCAATACATAAATGATTGACTCTAGTACAAATAGGAGTCTATTAGTATTATGCCCTAGAGGCAAACACTTGCAAATTGTATATGGCACATTTATTAATAAAAGATATTCTTTATCTTTCAATTTAATTAATCATTCTGCGTATATATGTATAAAACTTTAGATAAAGTCCCAAGCACATAGTATAGTGTTAGGAAATTATGATAGAGATCATAATGTAAGATTCCTACTACATTATATAGTGCGTAAACATCCCTAGTCATAGTATTAATGAGATAGAACATCATTAATGTGCCAAGACTAGCACTTCTTATACTTATTGATTTGATCAATTGATGGTTCTCACATCCATGAGTATTGTGATACTCAAAGTTAACACGTGGATACTTGCAAATTCCAATGATCTACCTATAAGATAATCACATAGATAACTTTTTAGTACTAGTAATAGAATCTCATTATAGCAAATGTGCAAGTATCCTTAGACATGAGATCTCCAAGGTACTTTTTTTACTAAGCGTCGTACTTTGATTCCAATCTCTGGAGTCCCTACAAGACTGTCTATGAGATGGATATTGGGTGCAACATAAAGTAAATGAAAGTAGTTAAGAGGGTCAATAAAAGATTCATTACTCCTAATAGTAATGGTATATATCTCACAACCACTTATACGGAATCATTACTCGAGAAGTCCTTGGCCAAAGCGATTATGTATTGGAAATAGTTCCAATTAATACACATATTTAGTAATGAATTCTGGAACAAGTGCTAATAAATTCGAGTTAGAATTAATTATATTCTAGTATGAGTTAGTACTAATTCCATACTCTAAAACCAAATGAGATATAGTATGATGAAATGAGTTAATTGTACTAATGTTTTGCTATTAAAAAGTCACTTGATTTTCTGAACTTTTTGGTGGTCATGATGTATTGTTAGATGCCGCTCATGATCTGCTAAATATGAATTTATTAATTGAAAATTTAATAAATTAATAAGTTAATTCTAATTATTAAAATTATTAATTCTATAGTAATTAGAATTAATTCATATTTTGCTACTAATAGACTAAACAACCTAACAGGTCACACATAATAAAGGAATTTGTACTCAATATATTATTTGGTAATATTATGGGGTTAATTTGTGATAAGAAATAATAATTATGGGTTCATTATAAAGTGTTATAACTATCCTTATTAGTGAGTTATAAATGTGTTATAATTCAAAGGGTCAATTGCAATTCTTGAAAAACACAAGCCCATAATTGAAAAGAAGGAAAAAAGGGGGGCTAAATAACAAGTTTCCTAAGAGATTAGGAAATTTTACACAGAACATTTTCCTTTAGGTATGTAGTGTGGTGGTGGAATTGATAAGGAAAAACCAACGCCACATTATATACTAAATATAAGGAAAATTCTATTGACCCTTTTTCTCTTCAATTTTCCTAGTGTTTTCTTTTCAAAAAAAAAACGAAAGCCTTTCTATGGTTTTTACTTCCGCGAATAAAATTCCTCAAGCCACCGAAAAATAATTCTACTAGCA